>JAOVYV010000050.1:20774657-20802210 GCA_025674545.1 Hassar affinis
CATTGGGAAACATTGTTCTTAAACTGTTGGACTATTTGCTCACGCAGTTGTTCACAAAGTGGTGAACCTCACCCCATCCTTGTTGTGAACATCTGAGCCTTTCCTCATGACACTCACCTGTTTCCAATGAACCTGTTCACCTGTGGAATGTTCCAAACAGGTGTTTTTTGACGTCTTGCAGGCATCAAATTCAAAATGAGTGAATATTTGCAAAACAACAATAAAGTTTATCCATTTGAACATTACATATCTCGTGTTTGTAGTGTATTCAATTGAATATGGGTTGAAAAGGATTTGCAAATCATCACACCCTGTTTTTATTTATGCCTTACACAACGTCCCAACTTCATTGGAATTGGAGTTGTATTATATAATATTATGTATTTTGAATTGTCCATGATACAGAATGAGTGATGCTTAATTCATTATCAGGTGCATTGATAATTATTTATTGTCATGTCTTGTGAGGCCATAAAACTGATTGGCAGAAGTTCCACTTTATCAGCTATAGCCATTTGTTTGTGGGACTATTTATGTCTGTGTATGTGTGTGTAAAAATGAGAACCTCACTCAGATATCCCATTTGGTTACACACTTCCTTTTACAAAACCATAGCCTGGATACATCTCTTTTAACAATGTAAGCATATCCTGCCAGATACACACCCAACCTGCCACACACAAAATAACACGTACTCACAAAAAGACAACCAAAATGCTCACACTGTATGGCCACCAAAGCCATACAAAGTCTATGAAAATGTACTTAAAAAAACAAATCAAATGGGGACCATCAAAATGTCTCCACAAAGTTTGCCAAAAAACAAGCATGAAAATGTCTCCACAAGGTCAAACAGGGACCACCAAAATGTTCCCTTAAAGTCACACTGGAAACTGGGACAAATAAAAATGTCTCTGCAAAGATACCGAATGAATGTCTTCTTACAGTAACAGTGAAAGTGGAGACCAATAAAAATGTCCCCGGAGAGATAGAGTCACAGTGGAGAACATTAGTGCGTTGTTATAAAAAGTCCAGTTAAATGGGGCCCATCATAATCTATGCAAAATCTATTGAAATCGTTCCATGGACACATTTCATCCACACAAAGGAAGCAAACTACAGAAAGGCAGGCCCCTCTGCTGATTCAGTTCACTTCATTCTTCTTGTATCTGGCAGCACATATGAAAACATTTATCAGATATGATGCCCTTTCCAGGGTGTAGTAGATTCTGCCAAGGATAAGCTCATTGTATCTTTATGTCTGGGAAGGGGGCCTATGTGTTGAAAGGAGCATGAAGTGTACTTAATTTCAGGAAGTGTTAGAACAATGTTTCAATTGGTTATGTAAGAGTTACTTGACACAACAATGACAAAACAACACTACTAATATCAAAGTATGCAGTGTCGGTTAATGAATAAAGTCACCACACCTACTGGAGCGTGCTTAAGGAAAAAGGTTGGTGCTTTTGGTGGTGTGTTGATAAAAATCTACCTTGGGTGAACAGAATAAGGCCAAAGGAATTAAATAGTAAGGAAGTAAATAGTTATATACAAATTTGAAAAATATGAACTATTTGCAAAATGCAGGGGACATTTAACTGACAAAGACATCAAGAAAATGGGGACCATTAAAATATCCCTACAAAGAGACCATAAAATCGGAAACTATCAAAAAGTCTCTAAAAAAAAGGCTATGAAAATGGAGATGATCAAAATGTCCCTACAAAGAGAATATGAAAAGAGGGACTATAAAAAACTCTCCACAAAGAGACTATGAAAAGAGGGATTATCAAAATATTCCCACAAAGGAACCTAGAAGAAAGGGACTATCAAAATGTCCCCACATAGAGACTATGAAAAGAGGGACTATCAAAATGTCCCTGCAAAAAGACCATGAAAAGTGGGACTATCAAAATGTTCCCACAAAATGGACCTAGAGAAAAGGGACTATCAAAAAATGTCCATACAAGGAGACCATGAAACTGACTGACTATCAAAATGTCCCCACAAAGAGACCATGAAAAGCGGGACTATCAAAATGTTCCCACAAAATGGACCTAGAGAAAAGGGACCATCAAAAATTGTCCATACAAGGAGACCATGAAACTGAATTCAATTTACTAAAATTAGTTTTTGTAAACTGAGGACATGAACCTTACTTGAGTTTGAGAGCATGCAGATACTTCTCTCTTCTCACTTACCCTCTGTATATGTATGTGTGTATGCCGTTTTTGTATGTAACAGGCCATTAGAAGACTTTGGCCTCATCTCAGCAACCTTGAGTCAACGCACACAGCAATGATACTTAACTAGCCATCATGATTTAGTTAGTGGTGGAGCCTGTAGATGGAGGTCAAGGTTAACGCGAGGTCTGAGAGACTCATCAATCAGAGCGATGGGACTCGCTGGCCGCATGTTCCTCATCCATCACACTCTTGCACTCACTTCCCCTGAGCCTGAGTTAATCGTTAATCAGATGCTAAAGCCTGCTAGAACAGCTGTCATGCACAGGAAGCTGCTCGATGTCTCACTTATACTGGGTGTGAAGTAGGCTTTTTTTGCACCAGCATAAATTCAAAGCCTTTTTGTACAACCACACCCAGAGCTTTTTTTCTGGCATGTCCCTATTATTTTCACAGAACTTTTGTCTTAAGAACAGGCTTTACATCTCTGGAAAGTATATCCATTGGGCATTTTTGAAATGGCTCAAATTTAATAAACGTAGCTGACGACTGTCTTTATATTGTTTTCAGAGTACTATGTGTTCCCATTTGAAAGTAATTTATTGCAACAAAACAGGAACAGAAGTTCTGGTATGAATAAAAAAATTGAGACAATAATTTTTTTTTTACAGTGCCGTGACGAAGTATTTGCCCCTTCCCAGTTTCTTCTATTTTTGCTTTGTCACATTTAAATGTTTCATATCATCAAATTTTAATATTTTAAGATAAAGACAACACAAACAGATTTATTCAAAATCTATATCACCCATGTGAAAAAGTACTTGCTTAGCTACTAAATCAACCAGATAACTAAATTCAGTTGACTGTTGTGTTTAATTTCACTCGCCACACCCAGGCATGATTAGTGCCAGACCTGTTGAATCTAAACATCACTTAAATAGAACCTGTCTGGCAATGTGAAGCAGGATAGAAGTTCTCAAAAAGCAGCACATGATGCCATGTTCTAAAGAGATCCAAATACTGATGTGAAACAAAGTCACTGAAATCTACCAGTCTGGAAAGTGTTACAAAGTCATTGCTGAGGCTCTGAGACTCCAGTGAACCACAGTGAGAGCCGTTATCCACAAATAGAGACAAGTTTCACAGTGCTGAACCTTCCCAGGAGTGGCCAGTCCACCAAAACTTCACCCAGAGCCCATCAATAACTCATCCAGGAGATCACAAAAGAACTCAGATTACAGGCCTCACTTACCTCAGTGACAGTCAATGTACACAATGATTCCACAATAAGAAAGACACGGGGCAAAAACGGCATCCATGGGAGCACTGCAAGGCTCAAAACACTACTGACCAAAAAGAACAAAAAGGCTTATCTCACATTTGTCAAAAAAAAAATCTAGATGAGTCATAGATGGAACTTTTTGGAAGACATGGCTCCTGTTACATCTGGTTTAAACGTAACACTGCATTCCATCATAAGCCCACCTTACCGTCAAAAAAGGTGGTGGTAGTGTGATGCTCTGGGGCTGCTTTGCTACTGCAGGCAGACTTGACATATTTGATGGAACTATGAATTCTGCTAAAACTAAGAATTCTCTATTGGAATATCCTGAAGGAGAATGTCCACCTGCCAGTTTGTGACCTAAAGCTCAAGCATAGTTGGGTTCTACAGCAGGACAATGATCTCAAGAACACAAGCAAGTCCACCTCTGAATGGCTCAGAAGAAACAAAATGAAGGTTTTGGAGTGGCAGAGTCAAAGGTCTGACTCGAATTCCATTGAGATGCTGTGGAAAGATCTTAAACAGGCAGTTCATTCTCACAAACCCTCCAGTGTAGCTGAAACAAAACACTTCTGCAGAGAAGAGTGGGCCAAAATTCGATGGCAAAGTAAATGACTCATCAAAAGTTGTCACAAACATTTGATTGCAGAGGGTCGCACCAGATATTGGGTTTTGGGGGGACCAATTACTTTTTCAGATGGGTGATATGAGTTTTGAATCAATCTTTATCTTCTGTAAATGGAATGATCATGTTAAAGCTGCATTTTGTGTTCACTCATGTTGTCTTTATCTTATATTAACATGAGTTGGATGATGTGAAACATTTCAATGTGACAAATTAGCAGAAATAGAAGCCATTGGGAAGGGGGTAAATACTTTGTCACTGCACTTTAGACGTTCAAAATGTCCCCAAAAAAGACCATTTAAGCAAAATATTGAAACTTTGAAGACCTTATTTTGCCTTCCAGATGAGACACACTGTATCCAGAAAGTGGAAAGGGAACAGCACGGTGTGTGTGTATGTTTGAATTTATCCCCGATTATCAGCACGTCTCTTGTGAATTGCTGGAAATCATGTATCATGTGGGTTTTTGCCTTAGAAATAAATATAGAAAGGAAGAGATTATAGGTTATTTAAGGGTAAATGCCAGAGATCTTCCTTGCCCCGAGGAGAGGAAACTGATCCGTGTGTTTTTGTCTAAAAACAGGAGCGCAGTGTCTTGCTCGCATTAACACACTCTAGGATTTATACAACACATAAGCGTCTGAATGTCTGTGTTTCAATAAAGAGAAACCATTTGGTGACAAGGGAAAATGAAAGAAAGCAGGACAAAAGAACAAGATGTCTCACAGCAGTAATGCTTGCAACTTTTTAAATATATTTTATTTTATTCAAGCCTCACGTGAATGTGTTTCTGCTTTTCGCCTGATGTTGCGCCTGTCCCGTGCTTGCTTTCAGTGTTTTTCAGTAGTACACTGTTCCAATCCAGTATGCTGTTATACAGTATTGTGAAGGAGTAAATCAGGTCTGCCAGACACAGGACAGGTCTATTTTACTGGCAAAGAGGCCACGCCTCCTTCTGTGGGACTGATTTGTGTTATTTGGTTGCATGTTAGTTGATAATTATACTCCTAAGAAATTCTCTGAAATAAAGAACCTTGGAATCTGTTTAATATACGTTGTCAGTGAGGACAAGAAATGCGGCCTATGTAGGCAGCCTAATCTCAAATGAGACAGAAGTGAGGTAGTGAGGATATTCATGTGTCCAGGATAACAGTGTGATCCCTTTTAAAGTAGAGATGAAGAAAGAGTGCAGAGGAAAGGGGGGTATATAAGGAGAGAGGCTTAAGTATTGGAGATTAAAGGCGTGAAAGAGTGAATGAGTGGATGGAGTGCATTGAGTTCCAGCATGAGAGCATCTCCAGTTAAAGACACACCGCAGGAGGACCGATAGCAGACAGGATTCCTTTGTCTGCTCGAAGGCCACTATAGTGAGCATTTGATAAGCTTCCGAAAGTGCCGTGTGTGTGTGTGTGTGTGTTTGACAGTGATGGCAGGAATGTGAGAGGAGGGAGACATGAAGCAGAGCAATGTTAAATAGACAAAAAGAAGAGGATCTGGCATTTGTTGCATTCCTCAAACATCAAATTTACACACACACACAGACACACAAAGACAAAGTGAGTGACCTACCCTGACACTACAGAGATTAAGCAGGTTGAATGTTTAATTTTTTTCTGAATATGTATACAGTTAAGTAATAAATCCTACCCACATGGTCGTGTGAACTAAATGGGAGTGTGTGTGTGTGTGTGTGTGTGTGTGTAATTTAAGACCATTTTATACACTCCCCTACAGTGTACTGTGAAAATCGCCAGGATTCTTTAGGCATCACCTGCACTAGTATCCGCCCCCACCAAACCCCAATCTCATCCTCATCCCTCCATCTTATGTGCTCCGTCTGATTACTTTTGCTTTACACACAGTAGTGTCAGTAGAACATGGGGGTTGGAGACAGTCAAAGTTGGTCCAGCTGTAGTTATAGGATTTTAAATACATTTGACAGTGCGCATACATGAAGTGTATAGTGAATAGATTCTGAGCAGGATGGATGAGGTCACGATCTGATATGGAATAAAATGTCAAAGCATGTCAGGACAGAGCCTCCCAGTTTTTGCTTTGTATTGTTAAAGCTCTTCTTTCCTCTCTCATTGTCTGTCTCTCTCTCGCTTTCTCTCTCTCTCAGTGTGTAAGGTGGGATATTACCGGTCTTTGGCTGCAGATGGATCCTGCACTAAGTGTCCCCCACACAGTTACTCCACGAGGGACGGAGCCACTGCGTGTGAGTGTGATAAAGGCTATTACAGAGCAGAGACGGATTCTCCAGCCATGGCCTGCACACGTGAGTGAGACACACACACACACACAGTGTACAGTAACATTGAATAGAGACAGGTGGATGCATGATTTCAAAGGCTATTAATGACTCCATGGTTCATTATGCTTCATTGTGTGCTTGAGTCAGTGAGTCAGTAAGTGAGTTTCAGATTGAAAACATGAGCGAGTAATTGAGTCAGTGAGTCACTAAGGGAGTTTCTGAGTGAGTCTGTGAGCAAGTGATTGAGTCAGTGAGTTAGTATGTGTGTTTCTGAGTGAGTCTGTGAGTGGACGAATCAGTGGCTTAGTGAGTGAGTGATTGAGTCAGTAATTCAATTAGTGAGTTCTGAGTGAAACCGTGAGCAAGTAATTGAGTCAGTGAGTCAATAAAGGGAGTTTCTGAGTGAGTCTGTGGGCAATTGATTGAGTAAGTCTGTCAGTGACTTGACAGTGAGTGTCTGAGTCCATGAGTGAGTGATCGAGTCAGTGATTCAGTAATTGAGTTTCTGAGCAAGTCTGTGAGTAAGTGATTGAGTCAGTGAGTTAGTATGTGAGTTTCTGAGTGAGTCTCTGAGTGGCCAGGTCAGTGACTTAATGAGTGAAGGATTGAGTCAGTGATTCAATAAGTGAGTTCCGAGTGAGTCTGTGAGCAAGGGATTGAGTCAGTGATTCAGCAATTGAGTTTATGAGTGAGTCTGTGAGCAAGGGATTGAGTCAGTGATTCAGCAATTGAGTTTATGAGTGAGTCTGTGATCAAGTGATTAAGTCAGAGATTCAGTAATTGAGTTTATGAGTGAGTCTGTTAGCAAGGGATTCAGTCAGTGACTCCGTAAGCGAGTTTCTGAGTCCTGTGACCGAGTGATTGATTCAGTGAGTTAAGAAGTGACTTTCTGAGTGAGTCTGTGTGTGAGTGATTGAGATATTGAGTCAGGATAGTGAGTTAATATATGACTTTCTGAGTCTGTGAGTGAGTGATAGAGTCAGTGAGTCAGTACTGAGCAGGTTTTTACTTTAATTTAAAGTCATGATTATATTCAGAGCTCCAATCATGCCCTAGAACACGGATATGGAGTTTCTTTAAGACATCTTATAGTGTTATATTGTTACATGCTTTAATTTTAATACTGATTTAATAAATAGTATACTTTTGTTGTAAACTGCCAGAAAAAATGTAATACGTGCCCTTTGGTTGAGGTAATTTGAACCTGCTGCTTTTGTACATAAAGTGACTTTATGAGGTTTATATATTATACTGCAAGTGCTAAATTCACTTGCTTGCATAAGCACTATTCTGTACTTCTACCTTAATGTATAAAAATGCCAGAAACTGCCTGATCATTAAGGTTAATATGCCATTCATAATATAACCCTATAGACCCTTTTAGTGAATCAGTGTATGTTTCTGTAGGTGTTAGAAAGTTTGAATGTGTTTTTTACACACATAATGTTTTCACATAAAGTCAGAGTGTCAGTGTATTGTGTACAATAGAATTTATACCCTGATGTAGAGAACTTGGTTTCGTCTGGTGCAAATGGCTACAGCTCAGTGGGAGGGTGTTAATTCAGTGAGTGGAATGTAGCCCCAGACAGGTGTGTGTGTGTGTGTGTGTCTGTGTCTGTGTGTTTCAATAAGAGTATGGAATTTCTCCTTATTAAATTGCTCTGTTGCAAACTCAGTAGGTATCAACCTCAGTGTTACATAAAAATGAAGTCTGTTACACTAGTGGAATGTGTTTGCATATGTATGTGTGTGTGTGTGTGTGTGTGTGTGTGTGACTGTGTCTGTGTTTGCTCTGTTAGCAGTTTATTTAGAGTTGTATTAAAGAGATGGCTAGAATCATACAGTAATGCAAAAATCGTGCCAGAGCTCAGCTCATATATAAAATAAAAGTCCTAGTGTGTGTGCTTATCTATTAGAAAGATATCAGCTTTCTCTTTCTTTCTCTCTCTCTCTCTCTCTCTCTCTCTCTCTCTCTCTCTCTCACACACACACACACGCTCTCTCTCTCACACAAACACACACTATAACCCTGGTCTCTGTCTCTCAGGCCCCCCCTCAGCTCCTCAGCATCTGATCTCCAGTGTGAACGAGACGTCTGTGTTGTTGGAATGGAGTCCTCCGCTGTCCACTGGTAGCCGGCGTGACCTCACCTACAGTGTGGTGTGTGAGCGATGCACATGGACGTCAGCAAGGTGCGTGCCGTGCGGTGATGGCGTGCGTTACTCACCCCAGAGACTCAGCCTGAACGGCACTCGGGTGTCTGTGCACCAGCTGCAGGCACACACTAACTACACCTTCCACATCTGGGCCGTGAACGGAGTGTCCAAACACAACCCGAAACCCGAGCAGGCCGCCTCCATCACGCTTACCACCAACCAGGCTGGTAAGACGCAGTGTGTGTGTGTGTGTGTGTGTGTGTGTGTGTGTGTGTGTGTAAGTTCCAGAGTCTCAGAACCGCAAACATTTTTTATTTCATAAGTTATTGAAAACAACTGCAAGCCTGCCTCTCATCTTCTGTAACTGCTTTGTCCTGGTCAGGGGTTGCTGTGCTTTGAATTAGGCTACTTACACTGCATCTGTTCATATGTCTGGAATTAAATCAGTAAGTTTATTAATCAGTCTTGCTGGAAGTTAAAAAGGGAGCAGGCAGGATTGGTCTCTTTTCATGGAACCTCTTCATACCTCTACTTGGAGCAACCATCTTGAATTTGATCCCCTGACAGATTAAATTAAACAAACAATGTCCAGCGAATACGCACAAAAACAACAGTCTAAAATACCAGTAATTCATCTAAATCAAAATTCTTGCCTGAAGCCAAATTTTAGAATACACTGGTGGACTTTTCATATAATGTAAGACTAATAATAAAGAGATCAAAATGTATTCTTGTTTAACAAGAAAAAGATACGGTACTGTGTAAAAGCACATGCAGGGCTCCAGACTGAGATCAGTGCGAGTTAAAATTTCACTTGTTTGCACTCATGTGTGTGCATGATGATCCGGTGCCCTATGCACAGCATGTGATGGGTAGCATCGGCGCACATTCCCATTCCGTAAAGTCGTGGACACAAAACTTTATGAAACCATGATCCAAAAATGAACCAACTATAGCTGACTTTATTTTTTAAAACAAAATGAGGTTGGCTAGTGGAGAGGCAGAGCCAAGAAGTGATTCTGCATTCCTGTTAGTCTGTGTCCGACCCTTCGCTACTCTGATTGGCTGAATTGGGTGTCACTCGTTATTAATGCAGAATATACAATATATAATAATAGCCACCCAGTGAGATGTGAAAAGCGAAATAAAGCCAGATCGGATAGATCAGACAGATCAGGTAATGTAAGGAATGGAGATTAATTACTGCTGCGTCAGCTCAAATACGACTTTATATGTCAAATAAAGAAACAAATATTAAAAAAATGTATACTAATTCAGGTTTGTGTATTAAATTCAATATTGACAAGGTTTTATTGTGAATAAATGAAGGCTGAATTTATTACAATGGCAAACATGAGATAATAATAATAATAATAATAATAATAATAATAATAATAATAATAATAATAATAGAGCAACTAAAGGCTATAAACTACTACTACTAATGTAAATGACTTTATTTTTTCCTTGTTTTTTATTAAACAATTTAAAGTAGTGTCCTCTGTTCTATTAATTCTTGGCTATTTTAAATGAAGTTTTCTCTATTAAATTAAAAAAAAAAATTTTTTTACATTTATATTCTTTTTATCCCCGCTCATATTATGTTCCTGTCTGATTCTTAGCATATTGGTCATGCATTTTATGTATAAAAGGCACATTAAAACTAAACATTATTACATTGAAAAGCAGCTCAAGACTTATTTTATGCTACATTCCATTTATTCACTCATGTGCACTCTATTTTAATGTATTTTATTATTTCTTCTGCACTGTTACACTTATTTTCTTTATTAAAAAAAGCTAAAAATCCTGCCCTAAAAAAGGCCAGCCGTCACATAAAGGCTCTTTGTGCAGACTCTAAATTCATCTATTCATTAATAAAAAAAAGAGCACGCAACAAAATCATGCACTGTTGTGACCAGCTGAGAAAGTTACTACCAGTGGAAATGTCTGGAGACTCAGAAATGCTGTAAAGTAAACAATATTTAAAATAATGATACAAAATACAAAAATCTTTCTGTTTAAAAGAAACAAACTGTAACATGCAGTGAACAGTAATAACCTAAATAAACTCACTTATTTTGTTGCCAGGTACAGTTTGTGCAGTAAGGAAATTAGCTGGGAAGTTTTAGAGAATCTGCCACACGTCATCTGGAGACTCGGACTGTCACACTTGCTTCTTTTTGTTGCATGCAAAACCCAGCAGCCTTCATTATGGCTTTTTGTCTGAAAAGTGGTCTGTTATGTAATGTGTTGCTTTCTTTCCGGACATACAGTATAAGCATTGTTCTTACATATTTTTTGGCAAAAAATGTTAATGTTTGTAAAGTGTGCTGCCTTAGTAATTCACTATTCATAAAGCAAATATCAATACCAAATCGATTGGTTACACTGGTGAAGCGTTTTGTAAGGAGATACATTTATGGAATATTTATTAATGGAGTCTCTAGTGTCAGCACTTTGTAATAGCCAGTAAGCTTCTCTGTAATATAACAAGTTATAATAATAATAATAATAATAATAATAATAATAATAATAATAATAATAATAATACCTTTATAACACATTACTTTTTCTTTTAATTATACTTTTTAATTGTTTGGGAATTATTATTATTATTATTATTATTATTATTATTATTATTAAATTCAAGAGAGAGAGAAAACAACTGTTATAGCTGTCATAATGATAAGAGGAACTGGTGTGTTTTGCACACATGCCATATATACATTTAAACAAATGTTAGTGAGTAATTAGCTTTAGCATGTTTAGTACAAACCCCATTTCCTGGAAAGTTGGGACACTTCTTAAAAATGCAATAAAATGAAATCCATCATTTGTTAATTCATTTGAAGCTTTATGTAACAGACAAAAGGGCAAAGAAATGATTTTCAGTGTTTTCAATGACAAATCTATTTGTTAAAAATGAACAAATTTAAAAATTGATGCCTGCAACACACTCAAAAAAGTTGGGACAGAGGCATGTTTGCCACTGGGTCACATCACCATTTCTTTTAATGATACTTTTTAATTGTTTGGGAATTAAAGATACTAATTGTTGCAGTTTTGCAAGTGGAATTTTTGCCCATTCTTGCTGTGTACAAGACTTGAGCTGCTCAACAGTCCATGGTCACTGTTGTCTGATTCTTCTCTTCATGATGCACCATACATTTTCAATAGGAGACAGAACTGGACTGCAGGCAGGCCAGTCAAGCCACACTGTTGTAACTCCTTTAGAATGGGACCTTGCATTGGCCTGCTGAAATAGACATGGAGTTCCTGTGAAAATACATTGTTTGTCAGCAGCATAATCCATTCACATATATATTCAGCTCACCAATGTTGTGGGCACTGATGCACCCCCGTGCCATCACAGATACTAGTTTTTGCATTGGTGTTTTTCATCTTTTGACACATAGAATCCAAGGTCCATTTTTACCCAAAACAAGCTGAAACATGGACCCATCTGACCACAGAAAACGTTTCCGCTGTCTTTCGGTCCATCTCAGATGACTATTGGGCCTAGAGAACTCACCTGCGTTTCTGCACAAAATTAATATATTGTTTCCTCTTTGCATAATACAGTTTCAGGTTGCATTTCCTGATGCGGTGGCTGACTGTGTTAAGTGACAGTGATTTTCCAAAGTACTTGAGAACCCATGCAGCTATGTCCATCAATGGTAGCATAACGGTTTCTCAAACAATTGCACCTGAGGGCTCGATGATCATGCACATTCACCAGTGGTTTCCACTCTTGGCCTGAGATTTCCCCTTTTCATGATGCTATGAACTGTAGATGGTGAAAGACTGAAATTTTGTATGCAATCTTTTGCTGAGAAACATTGTAATTGAACTGACTGACAATTCTCTCATAAAGTTTGGCACAAAGAGGTGAACCATGACCCATTCTCGCTTGCAAAGACTAAGCCTTTGGTGGATGCTTCTTTTACACTCGATCATGATGAACTCACTGGTTACCAGTTAAACTGCTAATTGTGGAACCTTCCAGAACAGCGTTACTTGTATAAACCATCTTATTTTGCCTCTGTCCCATTTTTTTGAGTGTGTTGCAGGCATTGCATTCTATTCTATTGTTATCTAAAAAAATACTATTAGGTTTGTCAGTGACACTGCAAACGTTTTCTTTGTCCTTTTATCAGTTAAATAAAACTTAACGTGATTTAAAATATTACGGTTTTTATTTTTTGTTGTATTTGTAGAAAGTTTGTAAAAGAATCAGAGATGAGTGGTTGTGATATCAACCAGAACATTAAGCCTCATCATTTTTTAGTTCTTGCTTCCTTTCCGTCAGTAATACCAGTAGACTTTATTGACATCTGTTAGTGAGAAGGGAATGAACCTTGTTTGAGAAATATGATTTGGCAAAATGCATTTGCATTTGAGAAATCACAGCATTGATGAGTCAGGTTTGGGCCTAACTGTGTGACGTTTTTTTTTTCAACTTACATTTATGTTTGAAGATCAGTTTCGTCTTTAGAGAGCTTTTGAATGATGTCTTTGCTAAATTAACACACACATGCACACACACTCACACTTGCAAGCTCAGTATCTCACATGTTGTGCCAGATCCCCTTCATTTTAGATTTACTACACCCTTTGTGTTGTAGTAAGTGCAGTATATTGTGTGTGTGAGTGTGTGTGTGTGTGTGTGTGTGTGTGTGTGTCAACCTGCGCTCTTGATGCAGTGTTGGGTTTCTAGCCGAAGCTGAATGCGAGACGGAAATCCGGAACTCTTCAACAATCAACGCTCATAAATCACCCTCGGGCCTAACAATGATGGTTTAGGGTATAAGTTGTATGGTTTTAAGTTGTGGCTTTGCCATATCAGCTTCACTAAGCTTCAGCAGCTAAATATCCACAAAGGACCTTTCAAGGCAAGCATTTGTGAGTATGAATATGTGTGTGTGTCTTCTTCACTGCCTTAGTCTCATGCATGAAGGAGAAAGAATATAAAAAGACTGGCATGCTCCATGGATGAGGTTCAAAGAATGAACAAAAGACACAAGTCGTGTAGTGTGGGAGTCGGCAAGTAGGTGGGCCGCACTGCTTCTTATTCATGAAGGAGATTTGAATATTCATGACTCCTGTTCTGCATATGCTTTGTACACGTTCCTGCCTGCCATCTCTGGAGATTGGAAAGAAAATATGTGGCAGCTGTGTGAGACATCCAGCCTACACACTCAATTTTATTTACACAGCTTGATTTTTCTCAACAGGTGGGATTGTGTTCGCTGTGTGTGTTTGCAATATGCATATCCTGAATATGCATTTTCTGAATTTTTGTAACCCCTAGCTTTTATTAGTACCTTTACATTTTCGCAATTAGTCTAATTTTGACTTGGCCGTATGTTTGTGTTTACAGTAAACATGCTATGATGGTAGTTATGCTAGTCTGACAGTCCACATGGTAAATTAGCATTGGACTTCCTGCTAGTAAATGCACTTCCCCAAAAGGTGCACTTGTGGCCTTATGCTTCTTGTTTGCCCATGCCCATGAGGTCCACGATGCTGTTGCATGTCCTGTTTCTTCTGTTGAGTTTCAAAAGTTTGCTTTCCACACTTTATGCACCCTCTGGCAAGGCCCATATCATATAATGCCAACTCAGCAGAGCTTTCTACCCAAAATCCTTTGCGAATAGGAGCGAGAACAAATCACAGTGGATGTGTTGGATGTGTTAATAGTAGAGAGACACATAGTGAGAGAGAAAGAGCAGGAAAAAATAAATACTCTTTTGTAATTAATAGAGCTAATAGAAGGTGAGCAAACATTTTGGTTGCTCTGGTTTCAGAGAGTAACTAAAGGCCAGTTTCCTGTTAAGACGAAAACATTCGTCTGGCAAAAATCAAATCAGGCTTTAATGCTTGAACTGCTTGAGTCAGTATTACTTGAACTCACTCCACTCAAGAAGCTTACTATCGATTAGTCGGAACTGTGGCCTAGCCGATCCAGACTGATGTTAGGTTCGGCTCACTGGTTTTGATGGATTAATTTATCTACAGATTTAATTATTTCATGACATGCACCAAAGCTTCAGCATGAAAGAAATAGTTAAATACATTAATATATACATGTTGAAATAGTCCATTTAATGTATTCAATGTAATTATTAGAATCTTTATATAACCATTGATGAAAATAGTTATCCATTACACTAATTATTTATTTATTATATATGTATGTACTTTATTTATTTAGGTGGATGTGGTGATGCTGTAGGGCGCCTCAGTTCCAGGGTCAGAGTTTTACATGCTTTTCATGATGTTCTCTTATTTTAAGGGTAATTTCACAACCTTTACTTTTAAGTTCTTAACTTGGGCATTAAAAGGATTAGCCGTATATGCTTCTTCCATCATTTGATATGATAATCCTATACAAAACTATAGTTTTTATATCAAGAAAATATTGCATCTTATGAAATTACATTTTTAAGTTTATCTTATCACAGAATACTGGGAGTAGAGATATCTTTTCATAGTCGTGTACGGGAGAATCTGACAAGATCAGATCCCTGATGGCGGGATACACTGTGAATTAGCAGTTTGAAAAAAAATTGTGCTTAGTGCCTATTGTGTCAGCTCTGTACTGGAGACAGTGCAGATATTTTCTGTGATTACTTGACAATGCTTTATTGCACAGAGAAACACCTATTGTCAGAAAGGGTTACATTCTGCTGTTTATTTTGATATATGGGACTTTGTGAAGCAATAGGGACTTCGTGACTTATTCAAGCAAGAAGCACAAGTGTGAATTTGAATGCCCTGTGCGTCCTTCAGGTTCTGCTATCCCTAGATTTGACGTAAGCTCAAAATTATTTTTCTTTCTGACACTTCTGTGCATAGTGAAGGAGCTAGCGTGTTTGGAAATAGAAAGACAGGCTGTTTTATTGCAATGTGCCTTGTCATTATGATGACTATTTTGTATTTTAGCAATTCATTTGAGAAGAATGGATATGAACTTGGATGTAAAATGCACCTGTCGAATTCATGGGGTTAAGTAAATCCAGTTAAATAAGTGATTAAACAAATTATTATTATTATTATTATTATTATTATTATTATTATTATTATTATTATTATTGGCATCACCTATCTAATTATCTGTCTATTTATTTATATTATAATATACTATAATTTATATTATTTATCATATTAGTCTTAAAATATTTATATAATTACCTGATTATTATCTGTAGATATGGAGGGAGCCATCATGAAATAATTATCGTTTAGTCTTTCCTTCACCAGTCCGTTCATTCATATCTAGGGGCAAATTTACAGTAGATCATTTATTTACCACCACGTTGTATAGGATATCGGCAAACATCAAGGAAGATCATGAGAACACAGGGAAAGCGTGCAAAACTCTGACCCTGGAACTGAGAGGGCCCTACGGCATCACCACTTCCCCCTATATAAATACAGCGTATACATGATTTAAAAAAATAATTTGTTGAATAATTAGTTTAATGGATAATTGCTTTAATAAATGATTAAATAAAGATTCTAATAGTTATTCATGTATTTAACTGTTTCATTTATGCCGAAGCTTTGCTGCATGTTCATATGAAATAATTAAATCTGTCAAGATAATCCATCAAAACCAGTGAGCCGAACCTAACATCAGACTGGATCTGCTAGACCCTACTTCCGACTAATCGATAATAAGCTTCTTGAGATGGGTGAGTGTCAGTAATACTGGCTCAAGTAGTTAATGGCAGTAAAGCCTGATTTGATTTTTGCCCGACGTATGTTTTCATCTGAACAGGAAACTGGCCTTCAGTCACTCTCTGAAACCAGAGCATTCAAAATGTGGTGTTGGTGGGGTTCAGAAAACCTCTCCTCTTGTTTGTAACTCCAGTGACAACCTCTCAGTGTAATGCTTCCACACTGGCTAATATTTAATATCATAACATGGATACATGTGAGCTCGGTTTTTCCACCGAGGATAATTATTTCAGACACTGGGTCTGGTTTACAGGAAGTTGTCACAGTCTTCACAACTAAATTAAACTCCACCAACAGATGTACAGTATTAACTTATGCATCATTATGGCTTATATATCAAATTCAATTAATATGTAATTTTTGTTGATTTGTCAAACTTTGTAGCTTACTATCTAGAAAATATGGCATGTGTGTGTTATCTTCTCCTGTCCTCTCGAGGTTACTCAACCAAACCCAAAATCACTCATCCTTACTTTCACATAATCTGCCTACACACACGCATACACTCTCTCTCTTTCAACTCGATTACTACAGAGACATATCTGTGAGAGCAGGCTGAATGATGGATGTGTGGTACAGGAGTGTGTGTGCTGGGGGTTGAGGAGGGCGTTGACCCCTGGGTTTTGAGCCGGTAGGGGCTCATCTGAGTCCCAGTGGGGAGACGCCAAAGTCGTGTTTAGTCTGTCGGCCTCGACAGAGGAAGATGGATGTGCTTAGCTGAAAAATAGCCGCCACACTGCTGTCACTACCGGGAGCCAGGGGCTGAGTGTTTAATACACACAACGCTTAAGACTGAAAAGAAGGAGCTGTTTTAACCACACATACACACACACACACACACACATACACATACACGGAGATCCTGAGGCCCAGAGAAACATGAATAGCTGAAAGAGAAATGTGGTTTCTGGTTGAAACACTTGAGTCCATGTTAATGTTTGGATGGCAGTCATGCCACCTGAAAGACCCTGTGTGAATTATCGAAATTGAAATTAGAAAGGACATAAATTTAATAACTCACAGAAAACAAAACTAAATAGGTCTCAGCGATGTCAAAGGTCTGTCTAACCAAGAACTTCTACTAGTGCGCTATAATAGAGGTTTCTCTGGACAGTGTGTATACTGTACTGCTTTTTCTTTTTCTGCATTTAGATTTATTTCCTATATGATGTTAATCCACTCTTTTAGCTCCAAATGTTACAAAAAATGAAATGTTACATAAAAACATTTGGGGAGACACGGTGGCTCTGTGGGTAGCACCATCGCCTCACAGCAAGAAGGTCCCGGGTTCGATCCCAGGGTGGGGCGGTCTGAGTCCTTTCTGTGTGGAGTCTGCATGTCCTCCCCGTGTCCGCGTGGGCTTACTCCGGGTACTCCAGTTTCCTCCTATAGTCCAAAGATATGTATATAAGGTTAATTATTGTCTCTAAAATGCCCCTAGTGTGTGTATGAGTGCATGAGTGTGTGTGCCCTACGATGGATGGGCACCCTGTCTAGGGTTGTTCCTGCTAGGCACCGGCTCTCCTGTGACCCTCAATAAGAATAAGCGGTTAAGATGATGGATGGATGGATAGCCAAAAATGTTTGTATCTCAGTAACGAAAGCAACACATTACATAACAGACCACTTTTCAGAGAAAAACCATAATGAAGGCTGATGGGTATTGCATACTATGAAAGAAATACATGTGACAGTCAAAGTCTCCAGAAGACCTGTGGCAGATTCTTAAAGATGCTCAGTAAAACTTACAGCTGATTACTGTACAGTACGATGTAGAAGTCAAAAATGCCTCGAAAATAATAATGTTTCTACATAAAACACTATAAAGTGCAGTAAACTGGACTGTGCCTTTTTCTTAAACCGTGTTCCCAGGTACAATGTGTGCAGTTTTACAAGTTGTACCTAAAACCAACAGAGTGCCTAATATGTTTGCACAGTTCTGTATATAACAATACATTTTAAGGAAGGAATAAATTTGATTTGGAAAACTGTATTTCAGAATATCAGTGCACATTACATCCATAAACTACATAATAACATCAAAGATAAGTAATTAAAAATTAATTTCTATTTCACATTTAAAAGAATATTAATGATTATAGTTGTTTTATTACTATTGTATTTATTGAGTTATGTTTTTTTACGCATAAATATTGGGCTTCATTAGCACATACTTGACAGACAGAGGAAATCTGTTATGACACTCTAGTTTGTATTTGATGTGTGTTTGTGTATTCTGTGTTAGTCTAAAGCTGAGACTGTTCTCACTCTGTCTCCCTCAGTCTCCTGTTTGACTTTCTCACCCTGAACAAAACAGGGTTTAGCACAACAACAAAAGCAGGTTTAGCATTTGAATTCAGACGGAGATGTAAGAGTTTCTCTTTTCTGACTGTGTTTAGCCCGAAAACATTAACATGTCTTTCTTTCTCTCTCTCTCACTCTCTCTCTCCATGCAGCTCCGTCAACAGTGATGTCTGTGCAGAGTAAGGATGTCACCCGTGACACACTTGTGCTCTTCTGGCAGGAGCCTGATAAACCCAACGGAGTCATACTGGAATATGAGGTCAAATACTACGAAAAGGTTAGAGGAATAATAGGCGATCACTACTGGGAAGACACAGCTGCTAACTGTTTCGATGGCTAAGAGCAGTTTGCTCTTAAAATACTTTCACTGACAAGGGTAATTAAGCTGTCTAGTTAAAGTTTCCTCAGGTGCTAAATGCTAACTGCCTAATTTAGGTAATTTGCCTTGTAAAAACAAAGGATATGAACACAGAGAATAGTCCTGTATGAGTCTGAGCCATGTTGTGTATTTGCCTTTATTGCTAGAAGATTAGCTTTTAGTCAAATTCACTGACAATGGATATCTAGCTAAAGTTACCACAAGAGGTTCTTTCTTGAACTAGCTTAGGTTAGAGTGTTGAATTTGGCTGTAACAAAATAAACTTCTAAAGGAGGTTAAGGTTGGTATTCTAATGTTACCTGGTGATGTGATTACTAAACAGCTAATCAGAGCCTTACCTTGGTGTGATTGTAAACAAATTAGCATTTGACAAAAGTATTACCTGTTTATTACCTCATTTTTTAATTACTGATAATAATCTGAAAACTTGCTGAGTCACTTCTTTTGCCTCAGGATGTGTGTGTAGCATCTATAACACATTAGAACAGAACAGCAACTATACACAAGGACCATTAGAGATGAAGATATGTACGGAGAGACGCTCCTTGTCTCCTGAGGACACGCGTATAGGATACACAGGAAAAGAGTGTTGACAAGCCTGCAAATAGCCGTGAGACTTCCTCACTCGTGAACTTGTAACCTTCCTCTTTCTATCCTTGTCCCTTCGTTTTCTCTCTCAGGAGCAGAATGAGAGGAGTTATCGTATTGTAAAGACCACGTCTCGGAGTGTTAACATAAAGGACCTGACGCCTCTGACCTCCTATGTGTTTCATGTGCGCGCCCGCACCGCAGCCGGTTATGGAGATTTTAGCACTCCACTGGAGGTCATGACCAACTCAGGTTAGTGCGAATTTTATAAAAATGGATGGTTTGAGATTTTATTATTAACCTTTAAAGCCTGACATGAACAGTGGTGGATTGTCCTTTAGAAATCAGAATGAGTAATAATTTTTTTAGCGCTGAAATCTAACCTCCAATCAGAGACACATGTGTAACTATGGAAACGGAACTGAACAGCAACCAAACACCTTTTCAATTATAGTGCAGATATAGAGCACAGACCTCCACCAAGGCCAATAGGCTAGTCTGTTTTACGATGGCTTTGCATATACAAACTCAGTTCACACCAGGATTGCACATGTACGACAAAGCCTGCTTAATTCCTGCAAAAATAATGCATAATACATACAAATATAGTAGCTATAGGTTCATGCTTCGCCCTTCCACCAATTTTGTAACAATCACCCATGCCGCACTGACAACATAACCTCCTTGGCAGAGGTAATTAGCTAGCTATAAGTTAACTAACTAGCTATAAACTTAAATAGACTGAAGCAATAGATTATCATATGATATCAGATAAATAATCCGATCACATGTCACAATATTACATGGACAGTAATCTACTGTAATAGAATATTTATAAACACTGAAATATTTAAAAGTACTACTGTTGAGTACTAAATAATATTTTGCTCTGAAAAAGTTCATAATTCACAATGCCATAATCCATCTCTTAAGTGCTTTGTTTTATTTTGCTCTTCAAACACTTTAAGCACTTTAAATGAGAGTCAACCATAACAAAAATATTAAAATGATATTTGAAGGACAAGCGATTAAATAAAAATCTCTCTCTCTGTCAGTGCCGTCTCCTGTGGTGGGAGAAGGCATGAACCCCACCATCCTTCTGCTGTGTGCTTGTGGCAGTGTCGTTCTGCTCCTCATCCTCGCCTGTGCCTTCCTCATCAGAAAAAGGTACGCGTCTGTAATCCTACTGTGTGTCCTCTGTGTGTGTGTCCTTTGTGTGTATTGTGTGTACTGTGTGCATCAGCCGTTAAATTAGCTGTTTATTTTCAGGAGGGCCAAATACAGCAAAGCCAAGCAAGATGAAGAGAAGCACCAACCAGGTACAGTTCATTGCATCTAAATCATTTAGGCTGCTTAAGGACAGACAAAAGCTTCATTTGTGTGCTTTAGAATCTGGAATTTATCTAGATCACGACTTTATCTGGTTCACTGGATCATCTAGACTATTTTTGGTTGACAACATCATCTTTGCTTGGTTAATTAACATCATTGATATTGGTCTAGGCTTTACCCAGTTCTTGACATTCTAGCTTTTGTTTTTGCATTTTATCTATTTATGGATGGTATGACATGATATGATATGACAGTCTGGTTTTAGACCTTCTCTGTTTTCTGGTTGTAGAGTTCGTCTGGTTTGGATTTACGATAACTGCATCAGCTAGCTGGCAGTCATATAGTTTTGTCAAAGTGCCCCCTCTTCCCGTACTTCGTCTTCTTCTACTTCTTTTCCTGATTTTTAGTCAGCAATATCATTTTCTCCACCAAATCACATGACACTTGTTGTAGCCCCGTAACTCTGATAAAGAATATAAGGTTTGTGTCCCTCAGTGTGCATTTATCTTCATGTCAGTGCCCCCTGAAGTGGGGTAGGCTCAAAGCACTTTTTGGGCAATAGCTCGAAAACCTTTTTTTTTTATGCAAGTTGCCCCCTTTACCCTAGCTCATTACGGTTCATGTGTGGAGTAGCGCCACCTACTGAATAATATTCAAAGCAAAATCTAGCAATTCACTAGCCAGTATCTTGTGATGAAAAGAATCAAACTTCACAAAATTTCACACCCCACATCAGTTTCTCATTCTTTGGAAGTACACCAAATTTCATGACATTTCATGCATAGGTGGAGCTACAACTGACACTTCAATACACTCTATTCTTGCTCTTCCAGTTACTTTATCATATTGTGCACTGGTTCTGTGCCTCATCAGGTTCTGAGTTGTGTTTGGTTTGCTATTTATTTGTTTTTTTCTTGTTTTCTTGTTTGAATCTTGGGTTCTTGATTGTACTGATTCTTTGGCTGATCGGTTTCTGGTTTGTCCTTGAACAGGTCCTGGGTTTTAAATGGTTCTGTGTTTATATAGTCTTGGGGTTAGCTGGTGCTGTTTAAATTGCACATTTTGTGTTGATATGTCTTAAAGAGTTAAAAAAACAACCTCTCTAAAATGCACTGTGTATTTGTGTCTGTACTGAATAATGCCTGATTATACTGCTTGGTTAACTCAGGCTTGACTCTGATTTTGTTTATTGCTGTAGCTTTCTTCCTACAGGTAGATTAAATGTTTACATTTATACCAGGACAGATATGCTTAGCTAAGCCCAGTACAGATCTAGCACAGATTCTAAACCTGATCATGAACTACTGAGGTGTAGTGACCATGAAGCTCAGCAGTCTCACACAGACACATAGTAATCAAGTAGCTAAAATAAGAGAGGAAGCAGATCCATCACAGGAGTGACTCACAGGATTTAGCATTTGTTTAGGCAAATGAAACAGGATCCGCTGACAGGAAATGAAGGTATTACATGTGAGTGTTCACTGATGCGTGATTGGATGTGTGTATGATGTAGGAGTGAGGGTGTACGTGGACCCGTTTACCTACGAGGACCCGAACCAAGCCATCCGAGAGTTCGCTAAGGAGATTGACGCTTCCTGCATCAAGATTGAGAAAGTGATCGGCGTCGGTAAGACCTAGTCATCATTTATCGATCGGCTTTAATGGCGACACAGCACAAGTGTCTGTGAAGTAGTATGGAGAGGAAAAGGGGTTGGCGCCAAGTTGAAAAGCAGTCACCACAGTGTCAAAATGTGAAATGCAATGCACACAATGTGTTGCGTTCCCATAGTGACATGAAGAATACATGCCAAAATGAAAAGCACAAAATAACTGCATCATCCTCAGTTTGTATCAGTGTTTATTTCCTCTTTCAGTCTGCCGTGAAATACGTCAGTGTTTAAATGCAATCTCATGTGCATTGCATTTAAATGAGGTGTTTATGTTCGAAGTATCTCACAATGGAAAGCAATATAGTTGTGCCTAGATTACATTTCGAGGTGTCATTTTCAACTTTGATGAGAATTCAGTATGTCGTTTTGAGAATGCAAATCGCTGTGTATTGTTTTTCAGTGAAGAGGTCAAGCGATGGGAAAAACAATTTTGACACTGTGGTGATTGCTTTTCAGTTTGGCACCAATTCCTCTCCATAAATAGTCTGTATTTTTTCTTTATTACGAACAGCGATGTCAGTAACTGTAAGATATATTTAGCAGTATATAATTATTTTCTACTTAAATCCAAAAGAACAGATCAAACCAGGTTTTTTACATCGTTTACAGTTTTCTTGCATCATTTACAGAATCAAATCTGAATGTTTTGCCTTCGAATACATAAACATATGCAAATGTATATACTGTTCAGAAAGTAATATATATTCTGACAGCCCAAGTGTGTATGTGTAGGTGAGTACGGTGAGGTCTGCTGCGGTCGTCTGAAGTTCCCTACGAAGCGTGAGGTGTGTGTGGCCATTAAGACGCTGAAGGCCGGGTTTACCGAGCAGCAGAGACGGGACTTCCTGAGCGAAGCGAGCATCATGGGCCAGTTTGATCATCCTAATATCATCCATCTGGAGGGTGTGGTCACCATGTGTGAGTCTCTGCCCACTTTTCATACTCTTAAATACCTTTTCTTTTTACATTCGTTGTTTTACATAAGCTTATTTAAAATTGCTTTGTAAAATATTTTACAAAAAAAATATTTTATTTTATTTTACATTGACACAACTCCATATTTAGTATAAAAGAGAAAAAAGTTGTTGCTCTCTTAAGAAAAGGTGGCTTTATTATTTGTTTACCCATATTATTTTCCATAAATAGATGATAATGTTCTAGATTTGCTATTATAACATTGTTACCAAGATCTCCTTCATGTTATTACTTACATTTTATTTCTTATTCTATATAAATAAATGTAGTGTGTGTCTGTGTGTCTAACACACTCAGATGCACAAACACACACAGACACACACAGACACACTCACACACACACACACACAACACGTGTTAGTGGCAGATGCTGTAGGTGTTGTAAAAAACCCAGAAGGTCCGGTAGCATTTCAGAGCCATTAATCAAAATGTCACATCTAAATGTGTTTGACTGTCATCCTATAGCTTTTCCCTATAGCCTACAACACCGTGTGAGTGTGTGTGTGTGTGTGTGTGTGTGTGTGTGTGCAGCAGGGAGAGTGCAACAAGTGGAATGACTCTTAATGTATTGGGGGCGGGGGGCGGGGGGGGCTATTGGCATTGAGTGTCACTCTATATGTGTGTGTCTCTATATCTTTCAACCCTGCCATCTGTGTGTGTGTGTGTAAGAGTGGCTCTTAATGTGTTTAGGGTTTGGGGTCAGCCTGTTATCTAATATCCACCACTTAACGCCCCACACCTCTACATCCATCTCACACTGCGCCTCGCAGCCGCTGTGTGAACTCATTAACACATTTGCCTTACTTTCACGCTTAAAGTGACATTTCACTACGATGTAGCATATTTTCTCATCCCTCGTTATTACGTTTACATGGACATTAGCTGCAACCGTACATTTTCACGTCCCGTGTTCTGTATCTGAACTCTCCTGAAGCACAAACCTGTTCAAACAGATGCTATATAATTTAAACAGGATTTTTAAATGATTTAACAAAATACCTTTTTCATATGTAGCTTACACTGTCAGTTCAGAGTGTACTGTTAGATACTGGTAGAGGAACTATTTTCAGATTTCAATTTCCAGGTTGCTGTGTACATGTATATAAAAAAATAATATTGTCAGCATTTAGCAGAAGCTCTTATCCAGAGTAAAGTACAAAAGTGCTTAGTCATTAGCTCGGATTATCCAAAGTGATGGTAGACCTGAATTCAAGGCACTTGAGCTGTGATACTGCTAGAAATGAGCCATACAATACCTAATACAAACAATAACATGCGGAACAAGTCATATAACTCAAAAGTATTCCTGAACTACACAAAACCAGGGAAGAACAAGTCGTAGTCTATGCAGTAACTGCCATAAGTGGAGTAAAAGCTCTTATTAGATGCAAAGTTATGTTCCTCAAATGTATCATTCGCCTGTTCTGTTGATGATGTTACTAACACAACTGTAGGAATGGTTTCAAAATAGGAAGTGGAATTTTATAAGGTGAACACAGATACATGGAGTGACGCACGCAGTGATACGTGCCAGAATGGTTAGAGTTAATATAGGCACTCTTGGAAAGCCACTTGACCAATCAAATTAGCAGAACGGAACAAACTGTTGTAAAATATGGCTATAAGGAAGAATTTGAACTTCGCTTCATGCTTTTAATTTTGAATAAGCCCCCTTCCACACAGCAGTGGGATGTTTTCCAAACAATGTTTTTCCTTTGAGTTTTCAAAAAGTTTTGCATCCATACGACAACATTTTGAGAACTCCTCCTCCATTTTCAGGCGTGTCATCCTCGTTTTTAAATGGTCCCATATTCAGTTGGGTACATGGCCATGTAAAGGTTCCATTTTCAAAAGATTACACTCTGGGACTCATTTTCAAAAGTATGCATTTCAAAAAACCAAAATACAACAAACAAATCTGCAATTATGTTAAAAAAATTAACTGAACTATGGACATTTTTATAGCCATTTTTCACTGGTTGTTATATAGTATTCTTTGAGCTCTTGGTTTTATTCGTTAAATAAATCACATGGTCCATATCTGAACCAGTTGGTGACCCTTGATTTAGGGTGAGTTGTAGTTCGGATCCCTGGGTCCAAACCAAACAAGAAAATTGATTACATTTTAGCCTTGGTTTGGTTAGTGTTCACACTCACCAATTTACAATTGAACCTAAATAAGTTAAAAAAAATTATGCATGTATTCTTCAACTGGAAACAGAGTATGAGACGGTAAAATGGATAAGGGAGTGAAAACATTTTTGTTTTCACTGCACCCTGCTTTCTCTCACAGCGTGTTAGTGCAGCATCACGTTCTGTGTTTGGTTTGTTTAGATGCCTTTGGTTCATATTTTGTACATGAATTTGTTTAGAAATAAATTTGTTCACAAATTTGTTCATGAATTTGTTTAGAATTTGTTTAGAGCGCAAAAGGAAGTGTTGCCACACCACACTAAAAGAGCAATCGCACCAGGGTTGATTTAATCCAATGCTGACAAGTCTGAATGCACCCTTAGAGGGACAAACGATGAATTGTTAGCATGTTAAGTAGATTTTTTTTCCTACGAGTATAGGAATGTTCTCTGTGTTCTCTTCAAAACGTTTCAAGGTTGTTCGTTACTTTTCTTAGCAAAATTCGAATAAATTGCTGGACATTTTCATATGTTTGCTGCAATGGTGTTAAAGTTACATCCACTGACAGTCCCTTAGTATTAGTCATTTGTCTGCAAGAAGAACAGTCTTGGATAACAGGATGATCGTTTTAATCTATAAATGTAATCTGTAATTTCTGGCATCCTAAGAGCAAGTGGCCTCAGGTGGATAAACGTGCTGATATTTTATTTATAAGGTATTTTGTAACAGTGAACATTTGGAAAGAGGTTAAAACGGGCAGACATGGTGCGTTAATTCTCCTCTCTGTTCATGCCCCTTAGAAACCTGAAACACCTCCTGTACGTCTTCTGCTCTTTGTGGCAGGAGTAAGGAATCTGAATACGTAATTTGCATAATGTAAATGCCTGCAAATCAAATCATAATATGCAAATGAGACCACAGCAGGAGCTCAATCCACACTTCTGCTCCTTAGCGCCTTCTTGCGCTTTTGTTGGTGTTTTCTTTTGTATATTGTCTTAGTGTCTCTAATTCTCAAAGCTTATCTATGCTTCGTTAACAACGTGTTCACTGTGGAGTTCATGGCTAAATTCAGGCACACACACACACACACACCAAACATGGCAGATATTGAATTTGTCTTTTAATGTGGAGGATAAAAGTGGGTGTGTCTGGGAAATCCAGGCAGGGAGGAGACGGCAGGTTCAAAGGTTAGCTGTTCCCTTGGCCTTCTCGAAGAGCTGTCAGTCAAATCTGCCTGCAGGTCACATGAGAGGCCAACAGCAACAAAGATGGCTGACAATGCGTCTGTCTGGGCCTCCTTAGCTACACTTCCTCCTCACGGACACACCATTAAGCAGCTGTCAGTCAGAGAGGCCGCACCAAGTGTGTGTTTTTGTAGGAGCGTGTGTATCTGGTGTCGATTTGCCTTCCAATAACAAAAAAGGAATTTGTTGACTTGTGTGAGTTTGGATAATTCTCAGTTGAGGAGAACGTATGGGCTATTACTTAGCTAGTAATTCATCTATAAGGTGTTGCTCTATGTATGCAGCTCAAAGCAACTTTCATGGATTTTCTGAAAAATCAGAACTTTAATAAAAACATCCATTTTAATCCTCCTCAGCATGACTGTTATATCTCAGCTATGTTAAAAAGTCTTTTAGGTGCAAATGTTGCTGTTTAAATTGTGTTAAATTGTCAAATATTTGCAAATGGTATATAATTGTGTTTCTTGCATTCAACAGGCAAGCCGATCATGATCATCACTGAATACATGGACAATGGCTCTCTGGACGTGTTTCTCAGAGTAAGCATGACACTGGATCATTATTTCTTTAGATAATCTTTTATATTTGAAATCACACAGTACATATACAGGGGTTAGACAATGAAACTGAAACACCTGTCATTTTAGTGTGGGAGGTTTCATAGCTAAATTGGACCAGCCTG
>JAOVYV010000050.1:20802310-20814422 GCA_025674545.1 Hassar affinis
CCCTACACCATACTAATAAATTATTGTGGTCTAAAATGACAGGTGTTTCAGTTTCATTGTCTAACCCCTGTACATGAACAGAGAACAAATGTTCATTTAAACCTTAGCCTAAGACATTGGGAAGTTTCTGAAACATGGGTATCAGGTGGTACACTTTATATAATAATTAATGAGTAATTAGGCATTGCTGTAGTAGTGCTTTATTCTTTGCCTAACAGTGCAATTAGTTTATAGTAATCAATTCTCATTTAATTGCACAGTGGATGCTAAGGAAAGCAGAGTAATGTAGTAATAAAACCTGAGCCATTGTGATGACTTTTCTTTAATTGGTAAAAGTAAGCAGTCGTTCGTTTCTGTACTATTGAATGTTTGAGAATCAGTTGGTGCTTGGGAATAACGTTTTTATGACTCATTTAAGTATGCATATGTGTTACCCAGAGCTCTTATATGGAATGCAGGATATTCATAAATTATCCCTTGTGTTTTGTTCACACTACTGTGTGTACAAATGTTACTGTGTGTACAAATGGTGTTGCATGTTAAAAAATAATAATAAAATAAAAAAACAGCATTAAGTTCAAAGTTAACGATTTTTTTAATCCATATATTTTTATTCTATAAAAAAAATCTAAATCAGCACACTGAAAAGAATTCCCATAAAAAAAGCTTTGAAATTGCCATAAAACCTGCCATAAAAATGTTGGAAAACTGCAATAATTGCTTGCAGTTTGCCCAAAGGTGAAGGATTATGTAAATCGTCATAAAGAGTTATTATTCCGAATAACAGAAAACAGAAAAGATGCAGACACAAGCTATGCACAAATTATATATGATATATAAATGCACAAAAATGTATAAATGTACAATACATCAAGACTCCCAGCCGAACTGACTGATGGTTTACAGTCCTACAAGGCACGGATGGAGGAATGGAGGAAAGAATGACATCGGTGCTTCCCTACTACCATCTACCAAAATTCGAAGATTAGTCAACTTTGAAACTTTGACATGCAGACAAAGCGCAGATATCCTCAGGCTCAGCCAAAGTCCAAGTGTTGTTGCCTAGAATACGAAAATATTTAGCAACTGCAACAGGTTTCCAAGTTCATACAGCGTGAGAAATCCTTCTGAGCCCCACCTGAAGGCAAAAACTCCAGGGACTGATTTAAAATCAGAATTGTGCTTCAGATTGAACAGACGTCAGTCATTATTTAACACTTTAAGTTAGCATTTTTTTACTCTCACACCCCAGCACATATATTAAGGAATACAAGCTAAGAATTTACTGTACATTTGGATCCAGTGAATTATATTGATGGGTGATTTAGTTTCATACTCTTTTTTTTTCACCTTATACAGAAGAACGATGGGCGTTTCACAGTCATTCAGCTGGTTGGTATCCTGCGTGGTATCGCTTCAGGGATGAAGTATCTGTCGGACATGAGTTACGTACACAGAGACCTGGCAGCACGAAACATCCTGGTCAACAGTAACCTGGTGTGTAAAGTGTCTGATTTCGGCATGTCCAGAGTGCTGGAGGACAATCCTGAGGGAGCTTATACAACACGGGTAAGAGAGAGACAGAGAGATTATTGTTTAGATCTTCTAACATCTGAAAGTAGTTCCCTATCAAAACCTGTTTCTGTTTCATCATTTGTCAAAAAACTCACTATTCAGACATGCGCTATTGAAAGCTGAGAAAAAAAATTGTTTAGCAGAATGGGAATTTTTCATATATACACTGGCCTCATAATTCTAGTGCAAAACTAAACTTGTCTAGGTTGATTGCATACATTTGAGTTAAGAGGGAAATTGTTTAACATTTTAACGGTTATGACCTGAGGTTGATTAATGACTGAATGATGTAATGTTGGGGGGAAAAAATGAACTCGTACAAACAAAATTGTGTTTGTAAATTTCTTGGCAATGAACTCATACTATCAGGATCCTAGCATATATCTTTTTCACATGTTCACCTTTTTCACCTTTTATATGCTTACTTGTCAATATCATAACCCATAACTTTCATCCCAATGACATTATTATTTAATTAAGTAAAGAATATTCAGAGGAAAAAAAAGGATGTCTGCGTGGGAGGCAGAAATACAGTATGCATTTCACATTTCAGGGAAGATATGTATCTGTATTGGTGTGAACATATCTGTAAATCGTAGGGAGGAAAGATTCCGATTCGCTGGACAGCCCCAGAAGCCATTGCATACAGGAAGTTCACTTCAGCCAGCGATGTATGGAGTTACGGCATCGTCATGTGGGAGGTGATGTCATACGGAGAACGGCCGTACTGGGACATGAGTAACCAGGATGTAAGTACAGACGTCTATAATACCAGTTATAGAATTACTTACTCCTACTGTTTAATGGTTAAACTGCAAATTCAAAATGTATTCACTTTGTGAGAAGTATATGTGCTTTAATATCTGTTGAAGGATCTAACTTATAAATGGTTTTTTTGTGTGTACAAGGAACACTGTTAAAGTAAATGCTCTGAATTACCCAAAAATCTCAACTAGTATTTACTATATTTTATTAATATAATAAATGAATGATGTTGTAGTTGGTTGGTTTGGTTTGGTTTGGTTTGACACTACACTTTATCTTATCAAAATGAAACAGAATATATTTTATCTGCATTGTAAAGTAGTTCTTGTGTATTTTACGGGAATAATGTAAGACTGTGGTTTCCATCCAGCTTACTTTGATTGGAGTCAGATTTAGATTCTAGCCTGCAATCAGTCAAGAGGGACTGCTCGCCTCCTGCAACATGACTGGTACTCACAGTTATGCAAGCGCATTGCAAAAATCAGAGGCTGTTTAGAGGCAGGCGAAAGTCTCTGCACTTTAGTGACCATGTAAAAAAATGTATGTATTTTCTGAAATGGGAAACACAATCAGCGTTTTTGAAAAATGGACAGTCTCTTAGGATGAACACGGTAATGATATATTTTTACTGTATAGAAAGCAGATTGCCTGTGCCACAGTGGTCTCTATACTCCCTGTGTCCTAGGTCATAAAGGCAATAGAGGAAGGGTACAGGTTACCAGCACCGATGGAGTGTCCTGTAGCACTGCACCAACTCATGTTGGAGTGCTGGCAAAGAGAGCGTGCCGAGCGGCCAAAATTCAGCCAGATCGTCAACATGCTGGACAAACTGATCCGCAACCCGAATACGCTCAAGAGGATGGGAGGAGAGACGAGCAGGTCACACGCACAAAAGTACATAAGTATTTTTTTTTATATCCATGCATGTAATCACAAAATTATAATAAGCCCTGTATGCGATATTTCTATCCAAATGTCTAACATCTCTAATGGCTAAAGAAAACATACATTGTTTTGTAGTGAGTTTTTCCATGAGCTACTATTATCTTGTTAAAGCTGAGCAAATGCAGCAAATGCAGCTCCAAACAGACACACCCAGTCATGGGAAGTTACTACTTCTACACATTATGTTAATATACATTTGACACCAAAGGTTATCATATTTCTCAGAGATTATCCTTTTCAGTAATTCTAACTCAGCACAACCTTGAAACTGGAAAATTCATGATTCATTTGTTCCCGATGTTGATTAAAATGGCATAATTGCATCATTTCATAGCATTTACTGTAACATATTTTAAGTGAAATGTTGACAAAGTAGCATTTTCTTGTCTCTGTTGTCAGCGTGCATTTACATTGTCTGTGTAAAATCCAAACTAGTTACTTCAGTCTTTAGCCTCAATCATTTTCCTGTTATATATAAACATAAAACATGAATGATAACATGCACTTGTATTCAAATTTGTGCCATCTCATATTTACCTAAAACAAGAGAAACTCTGCACTTGCCTTCTGAATTAAACACGATACCTGTTTGTTTGTTCTCAGGCCCCACCCATCAGCACTAAACCACACCCCCTCCATTGAGCCATCCCCTTCATTCAGTTCAGCAGAGGAGTGGCTGAAGGTTATCGGCCTGGAGAAGTACAGAGAAAACTTCGCTAAGGCCGGACACAGCAGTCTGGAAAGTATTATACACATGAATCAAGAGTAAGTATTTTTCACACACAAGCAAAATGTTTTTTTTGGGTTTAATTGTACATTCATACACAGCTCAGGATTCATGTTGCAATAAGCTTTCTGTCATCTTCACCTTATATTCACACAGGAATATGCACTGAAGTACCAGAAAAACTGGTACTAGGGCCTATGCAAAATAAATACCAATGCCACCTGTGCACATCATTGGTTGCATCCATCAGTGTGTATATAAAGCGATAGACATCTATGGAAGTTTCTAGATCTGTTTCTGCCATGAGAATCACAATTTGGGGATTTTCAGCACGGTTTAATAATTGGAGTTTTTGAGATGGGTCATAGCAAGTTTGGGTTTTCATGTATGAGCATTTCAAGGGTGTACTGTGACTACAAAAATTCGGTCAAAACCCCAAACTTATGACAGGAGTTTGGCTTTATAAAGACTCTGGGTGAACGTGACCAGCGTCAGCTGGCAAGAATCATTTCACGCAATATGGCAGCACTGACTAACATTGGAATTCAAGGCTGGGGCCTCAACAAACATCAGTGTGAGGACTGTGCAACGTTCCATCCAAGATCCCACGGGGGACTTACCAAGTATTAACTGCTGTACCAGTTTTTGTGGTACTTCAGTATGTATATATAAATTACCCATATTGCACTTTTCTTACATCAAGCAGCACAAGGGTGATTTAGCCACAAGATTTAGCAAAGTTTAGTATGGCGAAGCATCAGACACTGATGGTAGACATGTAGTAGGTGAGACACTGGAAAAATGCTTTTTTTTAATCAATTATGTATAAATGAAAAATATTATTCCAATATGACTAGTATACTTTGAAACTGTAACAGTACTACCCCATGCACACTGTCCCTAATCATTTCCTCATTTTTCACAGAGACCTGGCCAAAATTGGAATCTCCTCAAGTGCACATCAGAAGAAAATTCTGAACAGTCTCCAGGAAATCCTGTCTGGAATACAACAAATAGAAGAAATAAAGCTTCCTGTCTGATCTGTAACAGCGCAATGTAAACCAACATGAATGACAATATGGAAACAAGATGGATATAATATTTTAACTACTCATGCACTTTAATTGGATATGAGCAGTAGAAGACAGTGGAATAGCTGCACTTTTGATGGACTAGTCTGCATCTCATGGTCTTCCCGACTGAGGATTTCTGAGGGCAAACCCTAAAAACTGTTGACCCTTTGCAAAATAATGCTGATATAGATTCAGGATTTCGTGTTGGAGTCCACTTTGGAACAGACTGTGAAATTGACACTTTAGTGAGCAGTGAGAATATTTTTGCTGGGTTTTTTTTTTTTGGAATGAAGGGAAACAATATCAACCCCTTCAGGTCATCTTCTGAACAGGGCTCTTGTTGATGGATACAAGTTACTTTTTGGTAAATTTCTTGGTCCTCTTAAATACAGATGTTTTGTTGTTGTTTTTTGTTTTTTTTTTGTTTTTTTTTGCTTGAATGTGTATTTCAGGAACTGTTCAATTCAAGTTGCCTGGTGACTTTTGATCTTTGGAAAAAAAATCTGAAATTTCTAAGAGGACTAGGAGCAGATATGCAGTGTACAGAGAACATGTAAACCCAGGTATGATATGGCTTGAGGCTGCTTTTATTTGGAGTTCCTCTAAAAAGTCAGTTTTCCAGACTGTACTTTTTCACCGTCACTGTCACCACCATCACCATAAACAAACATTAAGCTAATGTGAAAATTCTAACATATATTTTGCTTCACTGTACCTGCGAATAAAACATTTTTGAATGTCCAGAAATACAGTAGTTGTATTTTGTAGCTAAGTTGCATTACCTGATTTATCCTAGTCCTGTACTGTATGTCTTTTCTTAATCTATGACCAAGTCCATGTTTTCCTGGACATTTTACAGAGTAATGTAGCTTCCCTGAATGATCTAAACAATCAGTTTTCTATTGTATATAAAGCAATACTGTAATAAATATAATTCGTGCCAGTGTAAAATCTGTCTATATGCCAAGCTGCAAGGTGAACTGAATGTATTATAAACATGGTGCATTTTCTAATAAAATGGACAACACCTAACCAGCGTCTCTCTTTCTTCAATTCTTTCCATGCAGCATCATGTCTTTAGTGAGGATTCCTTCTGCCTGAATATAAAGAGACTACAGCGAGACATCATGAGAAACTCGTCACTGTGTTGCACAGTAATCCACCAGAGTGAAACTGTGTAGAATATGAGATTGGTTTGCCAAACACATATTAAGTTCACACCTTAAACAGGGATTGTTAATTCAGCATGTGGTTTGGGACAGAGAGTCACTATGACTGAAGACACGTGACCTGGGAAAAAATGTTATTTAACATGTCTGCTGAGGCTCTTTGTGGTCCTCCAGAAATTATTGGCATTATACAGAACTGGGATCAAAACCAAGAACCAGAAGTAAGTCCATATTTTAAAAACAAAAGCATTGGGGAAAAGACTGGAAATGCCTGGGCACACCCAGAGTAGCAACTAGGAGAACTTAGGAGAACCTAGGAGAACCTAGGAGAACCTGGAAACCAGAACAATTAAGGCTGTGCTCACAATGTCAGTCCAAATCAGATTTAAATGCATATCCAACTCAAATCCTATCACATGTAGCAAGTCTGAACAGCCAAAAATCATGAAATACAATTGTGACTGCTCTGATCAGATGTCTGATGCTACATAAAATTTGTTTGTGAATCACATGGTCCAGCCTTCTTACTGATCGTGATGGCTGTATAGATATATATATATATATATATATATATATATAAAGCAGAGCAACGCAAGCCTCCTTAATTTCTGACATTGTCTCATTATTTTTTTATAAACCTTGTGGCATGGCTACACATTGCCTTGTTGAAAATAACCAAGCTCATTTCATTACCCTCGATTTTGGTATGACAACTACGAACAGCAATTAGAAATAGAAAAGAGTTCAATCTAAAGTAATTTAAAGTGTTAAACATATAACTAAAATCTAAAATGTATATATTCATTTTCATGTATATATCGTCTGCTAAGATTTAATTCTTTTCCAATTAAATTGGGTTCCATCCAAATGGATAATGCTGTAATTATCAAATGAGTATCAGTATTTAACATATCAGAACAAAGAGCTTATATTCAATCGGAGAACATTCTGGAAAGATTAGAAAAAAAGGGAATAGAAGGGAATAGAACGAAGAACAAATGCACAAGTATTCTTTGGAAAGAAAACAAAGGGTAAAGTCCAATAATCAAGGACGCAAGTAATCTAAACACCAATCATGAACTGCCTTTTAAATCTTACGTTGTGATTACTTTGTCTGCTTCTTCTGAGCACAATGTCACTACTATAGCAAAGAAATGTGGATAAGACTGAAAATGAGGCTTGCCACTCAGACATAGATCACTTGCAATATATGTATAATGTGGATCAATCGGACATAGACATAAATCAAATTTGGACTGACAGTGGGAACATAGCCTGATCATGAAGCAGTTTCAGCATCTCGGAATAACGATGATTACAATATGACAATTCTGAGATTCTTGTTAGATCTATTTATTTTATGCCACTTGGAATTCAGTTGTTTCTAAGGAAGTGCAGAAAACCCAAAATGGATCCACTGAAGCCTAGCTAGAAGTGAGCTTGTGCATAGTGTAATTGGTTGGTCTTAAGAAATATTCCTATTATGTTCCTATATATTCTTATTATGTAAGAACTAAAACACAGGCTGTTATAAGACATGAATCAGCAATGGGGTGGTGTGATCCATTACCACTGTGAAATACGTTGTTTTCTGTCAAGTGCTGTCCTGAAGACTTTCCTGTGCTTTAAACTCCCCAGACTCCTTCTGTAAATGTTAAAGATTACATTACACTACAGAAATCTTCACAATGTTAATGCTTAGATGTTTTTCTTTGTTAAATAGCGGCAATACGTTTTTATACATTTATTAGATTATGTAGATCATTCACCATACAATCTCTGTTTTAGGACAAACCTTCTATAGGATACCTTCTTGTGATTTACCCTGTAACTATCAGAGCTGCTCTTATAGATTATAGATTAATAAACATTCAGCAGAGTTGTGATCTGTCATTAACAGAAAATGTTAACGAAGACATTACACTCCAAACTTTAACAGTGGAAGCTGTTGACATTTTGACGGATTTGTAATTTGATGTTATATAGTGCCTAAGGTTTCAGAAAATTCCTTTTTCAGCTGGAAAAAAGACATGAATGATTTTTGGATGTGCAAGTAATTCGAGGTAGTACTGACATAATATGAGCACACATCACTGACAGTAATATTATATTTGATCTACTGGATAAAAAAAACAAGAGCTCCAGAAAATTGCTGTATATTCCATAATGAAGACATACAAAATCTTTTTAAATGCCAAGATTGTGGCCTTAATATGTTTAGAAAACTCTCCTTGATCATGTCATCTATCTGCCCAAGCATGAACTCATAATATTTCAGTTCCACAGACCAGAACCCAGACTCCCAGCCTTGGACTGTTCTTTTTCATCTTTGTCGTTTTTATCTCTGTCCAAAAAGCCAGTGTATGTGTTTCCCCCACACACTAAATCATTTACACAGTGCATTCTTATATACATAAATCATTGTTGTTTTGCTATGACATGAACACAATTGATGACATGCCAATGTTAAATCTGTTTTAAACATGCAAATTAAAAAAAAAACGGCTCTGAATGTATTTCTGTGCAATGATGTGACATTTTATATCAGACTCGTACAATAAGTCATCCATTCATCTAGCTTGAACTATTTCATCTTTTCTGTATTTTGAATCATTTAGTAACATGTAACTTATGAGTTTTATTTATGGAATTTTGTATGTAGTTTGTAAAAATAAAGATGAAAATAAAGATGGCTGTGTCATTTCCAGAGAAGGAATACATCTCTATAGTGTTTATATGTGGTATGTGTTTGTTACAGTATTGTATAAAAACTTAGTAGTTCATAGTTATGTAACTCACTCAAAAAAGCGATTTCATTTAAATAATCAAATCAAATACGCAAAAATTAACGCAAAAAATTAATTAACAAGTTAATACAATTAATAGTATTTAATACAGTAGTATAGTCATTTCCATGTTTAATTTTTGCTTCTACTCCACAAATGCTATGACCCCTCTCCCGAAAATTGCAAATTTGTGATAACTCGCCATCCTCATGGTGGAAACAGCTCTAGAAGCTTCCAAAGATGTTTATTGCTTTGTGCACTGGTGGACGCAACCAATGATGTGCATAACATAAAAACAAAAAAACAAAATACAATACAAAATACAAAACCATTTCTCTATTCCTAACAAAAAATTGCACAAATCACATGTACGGCAACAGAATATCGCACTAATAAAGAAGAGAATTTCATTATTACCCTATCGCAATCAAATAAAGAAACACAGTAGGGAGACCTGAGGTCAACCTACCCCCACCCCTCCTCCCTATCTCGTACTCCTCAGTGGGAAACCTTCCTGGGCCACAGCCTGCCTAGCTCACAAACTAGAATCAGTGTGTGACGCTGTTAAAAAAGGAGGCAGGGTGCACTTGGAAAGCATTTTGTTTCATCAAAGCACTAAACCCAGTAAAAGGGATAATGCATACCCAAATTCAAATGCAACGTGACTAGGGAACAAGAAAATTCAGACAATAATGAACTCAACTTGACAGTGATGGGCAGAGCATGAACAAACGTGGGGTTAAAAGGTAAACAGAAGCATGTGGTGGGACTGACAGGACAACAAGCAAAATTGACAACGGGGAAGACTGTGAAGACTGTGACACAGGGCTCCTACTCTGGAAAAGTTCGCCGACCCACATTAATTTATTGTGTTAATTTTTTGACGTGACATGCAAATGTCACCGGCACGATGCTGCCCTGGGCAGCTGTCCATGTCGCACATGCCTAAATCCACCACTGAGTTATGTTAATTGTGCTATAGCTTATATAGAGGTCTTATGCACATTGGTTACTATAGTAATAACATTGTACCCAGAAGAAGCAGAAGAAGTAATGACAATGTAAGATTTTCAGCAGAATGATCCACGACCCAAATAATCTGCTTTGTGGTGGTCCTGTGGAGGTCTTGACCACTGAAGAACAACATAAAAGTCTGCAGAAAAACAGATGGACTACAGACTCTATGTGTAAAACTACAAAGTGCACCTGTATGGACAGTGGAGCTGATAAAATGCACAAAGAGTGTAGATGCTGTACAAGGAGGTGGTTTTAATGTTATGGCTGATCTGTTTACAGGGTACATTTTAGTTTCAAGTTTCTTAAGTTTGAACTCTTGTCTATTTTTAATTTTCACTCATGTGTAAATCCACCACTGTTAGAGTTATGCTAATTGTGTTATAGGTTTACTGTATTTAGGCTGCACTGCTGTATATATTGATAGTCTTTCCCCACCTCCTCATTGGAATGTAAAAGTTTTCCTTATTAACTGAAAAAAATTGGCACAACCCTGAAAGATTTTAACATAATTTTGTGGAAACTCTTTCCATGTATGAATTTCACTGACAGCTAGTTACATGATCGTGTATAGAACGAAATGACGATCCTCACATACTAAACATACTACATACTAAATATTACAGTGAGGTTTGGTATGATATGTGCAATAACTGTTGCAGTCAGTATACAGTATATTCCAGACACATTGTTAGGTTTAAATGCTTGACTGTATGAAGACTTTGTTTCTTTAAAACATACTTTCTGGTATCTTATAGTTTGTATTGGTTTTGTATCAGGTTTGATAAAAAAAAAAAACAATTTGCCAGAGCAAACGAATTTTCTCTGAAAAATGCTAAGAAATTTCCTCTCATTTCTAAAGAAAAACAAGGCCTTTTGTTTTCATTTTTCCAATTTTTAATATGCATCATATTCTGTGTCTGACCTCCTGAGTTGCTTCATGATGAACCTAACCAAGAAAAACGAGCACCTTTGACTGTAACACCGCCATTATTCATGCTGCAGAGAGGGAAAACTGCATATGGTTAACATTCTCGTGTCCACATTTCTCCCACCTTGATATCATGTATACTACAAGTGATCCATCTAAAAGGCTCAAAAAAAGGCTCAGCCTTGAGTTTCTCTACAGAAAGCTGGATTTCAGTGCCTGAAAATGTCAGTAGCTGGTGAGTAAATAGCACCTAATCATATGTGCTATGCAGGGGAAAGGAAAGGATTCATTTGAAGATTGTGATTATACACAAAGGACTTATAGGCTAATGAAAAACATTTTCTAGAAAGCAGTATGAAAAGACCAAGTGTACAATAAACACATTCAGACAAAGTCTAAGGACACATAAGACATTATGAATGTAATGAGTGAACTACCTGCTATTAAAATGCATTTTGTTCATTTTAATCATTACTTATAATGTAGAACAATAATTTGTTGCTTTTAGATTATTTACATACAAAACTAAAAACTTAATATCAATATTTAAATACTTAAATAATATTAATCAAACACTTCCAATTGTTTTTTTTTTAATTCCATGGACAGCAAATGTACTATTTTCTGAGTATAATATATTATTCCAAAATGTTAGACATACAATATCATTTTCTTTGTGTTTTTTCTAAATATATTCACTTTAAATAAATTAGCTGTATTCAATAAGAATATCAGTAAAATCTAAAACACTACTCGGTTTGTATGAAGAAAAAGTTGGCAGTGGGCTTAAAGTATTCAGTGTCATGCAGGATAGAAGCTTGCACTCATTTTCTGTTTTGTTTCGTCCAACCCGGCAATGATTCTCATTTACCATCAGCATAAGAACACATTTTAAAATGACACAAGGCAATATTTTCACAGATGAAAAAACAGACTAACTGACTGCATAAATGAAATGTAGACCTACTCATGAATTTCAATGCACAGACCAAGCCTATTAAATAACCAAAGGAATTTCAGTTTACATACTTCAACCTGCCATCCAGCAATCTCTGGTATTCCAAGGTCATATGTATAACTCACTGAATGGTAAAGCATTGACATGGTTGTTTTACAGCAGTATTATA
>JAOVYV010000050.1:20829126-20840479 GCA_025674545.1 Hassar affinis
GTCCTTTCTGTGTGGAGTCTGCATGTCCTCCCTGTGTCCGCGTGGGTTTACTCTGGGTTCTCCGGTTTCCTCCCACAGTCCAAAGACATGTTAGGTTGATTGGTGTCTTTAAAGTGGCCCTAGTGTGTGTGTGTGTGTGTGCGCCCTACAATGGATTGGCACCCTGTCTAGGGTTCTTCCTGCCTTGCGCCCTATGCTTTCCTGTGACCCTGAAAAGGAATAAGCGGTTAAGAAAATGAATGAATTAATGTTGTATGTTAATTCTTATTCGATCACATTCAACAGAATTTCTTTTCTTTTTTACAAATCCCCCCTTTAGATTAAAAGTTATAGCTATATGTGTCCTGTATAAGGTAACAGTAGAAGTGCTGATTCAGCACAATGGATGAATTATAAGGTTTTACTTTTACAGCTACGAATTTAATTAGTTTGATGTACTTTTTTCCAATGCAACTATAATCGATCTTTAGGTATTTAGACTTCCACACACACACACTAGACAGAATGAGACCATGGCTATCACCTTAATATATGGGAATTCCAAGGATAAATGTGTGTACCTCTAAGGTTGATTCGCCTAGCACATGATTCATTTCATAGAAATATGTCACTGAAATCATGTTTACTACTGCGTTTAGTCAATAAGAGCACACTGATGAAATGCTTTCTTTTATCTTCTCTTCCTGTTCTTCTTATTTGTGGTTAATCAGTCATTTTCCCACAGCTGAGACATGTTTTCTTTAGTTTGCCATACAATTCAAGTGCATGACAGGTTAAAGAAAACAAGTCCAAGTTAACATAACAAATACAGACATCTTAAGACATACACACACCCCCACACACACATATGCACACACACACATTCTGTGTCTTGACTCACTGGTCAATATTTCAAAGAAGATTCTCCTTGTCAGTGACAAACCCAAACACTGCCTTCATCTTCCTCTTCTACAGAGATGAAAAGAGGAGTGAAACATGAGCAGCATTGTGAAGTCACCTGAATTTCATTGCAGCTCAGCTAAAAGCATTCATTTGCTTGATCTTTTTTTATCCAAAAGTGAATTAGAAGTGATGCAGAATCCAATCCAGATACATAGATAAAGGAACTCACTATAGGGTAAAATAAACATCAGGTAAGGTATCTTGCTTGAGTGCACCATAATTGGTCAAAAATCATATTTAGATAATAATAATGGGATTGATAAATTAAATGATCATGATTTTCAGTCATTTAGTTTTTACTAACACGTTTCAACTGGTCTAACTATTTTGTACAGTTGTAGCTCATAGAAGCATGAGTGAGTAAGTGAAGTGTGGGTTTGGTGAGAATGGTGAGACATTGTGAAAGCACTGTGCTGAACATAAACAAGCAATGTGACGAAGTCTTCAGGACTGTATCAAATGCTTGCTTTTACACCCCCAGCCCCAATAATCCACACATCGTAGATACAGTAAAGGATAGGAGAAGGACTGCAGGTCTACATTTGGGACTTTCTGAATGTTTTTTGGGTGCAAAAAGTGCTTTTATTTTAGAATTCATATGCAAATATAAAATAATGAAGTAAGCAAAATGAATTGATTTAGGTTATTTGGGTGAAGAAAAAAATCAAATGAGTATTACTATGTCCTTTTTGATTTGCAGACTGGACCTGCGGACGTACTAAATGACATCTGGTTAAAGGATTATAGAACTGTTAGAGGATCACAAAGCTGCTCATATTTAACAAGGGAGATGATAAACGATACGCTGAAGTACCAGAAAAACTGAGAAAAACCTATATAAAAATACATAATAAAGCCGCCTATGCGCATCATTGGTTGCGTCCACCAGTGCAGATATAAAGAGACAGACTTCTCTGAATCTGAATCTTATAGAGCTGTTTCTGCCATGAGAATGGCAAGTTATCACAAGTTTATGAGCTAGTGAGATGGGTCATAACATTTCTGAGGTAGAAGATTTTCACATATGGGTCTTTAAAGGGTGTACCATGATTACAAGAATTCCAGCAAAACCCTGAACTCATGACAGCAGCATGGTGGAAAAAAAGACTCTGGGTGAACGTGCCGAGAATCGTTTCACGCGATACGCGTGTGACACTGCCTCAACTAACATCGGAATTCAATGCTGGGGCCTCAACAAACATCAGCATGAGGACTGTGCAACGTTCCCATGGGGGACCTACCAAGTATTTACTGGTATACCAGTTTTTTATGGTACTTCAGTGTATTTTACTATTGATTTCTTAACACACGTTACTGAACATTGAAATTAATGTACCATTTAGCAATGTGCAATATGTTTAGTGGCTGCTGCATAAAATGAGAGAAAGTGCAAGAATGAAATGAAATGTGTCAGTTGCAGCACCCCTAAAGATTAAATTTCATCTAAAGAATGTAGTATTCATGCCGAATGTGAAATTTCATGAAGTTTAAGCCTCTACATCACAAAATATTGGCTAGTGAAATGCTAGGTTTTGCTTTCTGCATTACTCAATAGGTAGTGCTACGAATCATAAGTTTCATAAGTAGCTAGGGTAATGTGTCTCCTAGAGGACACTGTGCCATAAAATTACATTTAGGCAAAATAGTTTTCAAGCTATTACCCAAAAAAATACTTTGAGAAAAACAATGTCTGCCAGCATTAGCTGTGGTCAAACGATGAGAGTGAGTAAAATATTTTTTTTTTCATTTTTAGGTTAGAGGATGCAAAACCTCATGCAGCTTATGAATGCTTTGTAAGTCTTAAACATGTAACCCATGACAAAGAAATCCACTGCTGTTAATAGTTTAAAATAGTATGAAGTGAAAAACATAAGGGACCACATAGACTATTCTTATTATGATGTCATTTTCCAACATTGTAATATTATAATTACAATAATATATCGGTTACTTACTGAATCCATTGGTTTCATTTATGTATTAAAATGCTAGACCACACACACACACACACACACACACACGCACACACACAGTGTGAACAGATATACCTTAAGGTCAGAACCTCTGCTGTTTCCTGTTGATAGCAGATCACAGCTGAGGGTTAGAGGTGCCCCTCTTTCCTCTCCATATGTGTACTCCTTAAATAATGGGCCTGAAATACATTTACTCTTTTGAAGTAAAGTTAGGAGGAAAGGAGTGATTACATCAGTGTGTTGCATTTACAACAGGTAATGATGTATCTTTCTCATTACACTATTCTCGACTCCTCCAGACGAGGTGTAGACACATGGTACTCATGGCGGTTAATCTGGTTCAGCGTTGCCATATATGGGGATTTGGGGGAATTCTAGTGAGAGACTAGAAAGGAAAACACTGGTAGAGTTTTAATACTGAGCAGCCTAACTGGGTGATAAGATCATCAGTGACTCCTCTTGTCTTTACAGAGAAATCAGTGGAAGGATACAATCTATTCTGACTAACAACTCAACAATGCAAGTCAACTGCAAATAACTATTCTGTCTTTAAAGGAACGTTGACAGTAGGACTAGTTATTACACACAATGCACTGTTTTGTGTGTAATAACATAGAAATCCATCCTAACAATTTTTGGTTCCCAGAATGTTCCAGGAGTGTTATGTTTTGGTTACAGGAGTGTTCCTTGAAGGTTTGTTTGGTTACCCTATGGTTTGCCAACCAACTTCTTTTTGTGTATAATGTTTGGAGGATGTTCTTATTTCTTTATTAACAATCACTTAACCATTGCAATACAAGAACTCTTTGGAAAACCTTGGTGAGCATTTCCTAAACATTGGGAGAAGGTTCCTGTAAAGTTAACCATCAGAGAACCATAGGCTAATGTTAGTTATTACACATTCTGCATTTGTTTGGATATAACCTGTAGCCCACATACAGACTAAAACATAATATTCAGTTTCTGTCCAATGGACTCTAGGAGTTTAAAATCTGCATACAGTAGCTTAATTCTTTAGAAAATACACAATAATTTCAGGAAAAAAATTCTGTGCAAAATCTTTAATACAGTGTATCACAAAAGTGAGTACACCCCTCAAATTTCTGCAGATATTTGAGTATATCTTTTGGGACAACACTGACAAAATGACACTTTGACACAATGAGGAGTAGTCTGAGTGCAGCTTATATAACAGTGTAAATGTATTCTTCCCTCAAAAATAACTCAATATACAGCCATTAATGTCTAAACCACCGGCAACAAAAGTGAGTACACCCCTAAGAGACTACACCCCTAAATGTCCACATGGAGCACTACTTGTCATTTTCCCTCCAAAATATCATGTGACTCATTAGTGTTACTAGGTCTCAGGTGTGCATAGGGAGCAGGTGTGTTCAAATTTGTAGTCCACAAAAAAGTGTCATTTTGTCAGTCCCATGAAAAGATATACTTAAATATCTGCAGAAATTTGAGGGGTGTACTCACTTTTGTGATGCACTGTAGCATGAAGTATTTCATCTTCAGTAACCGTTTTATCCTGGTCAGGGTCACGTTGGATTTGAGGTGTAAGAACTCTCCATCTAATAGAACACTGGTCCATTGCATACACGATATGGCCAGGAGTGACCATCACACCCAGTATGTGGTTCTACCCCAAAATGTCACAAAGTTGGAAACACAAATTGTCTAGAATGTTTTGTAAGCTATAGTATTACAATTTCCCCTCACTGGAACTAAAAGGCCCAAACCTGTCCCAGCATACCACAAAGCGTGTTCCATGAATACATGGTTTGACAACGATGGACAGACCCTGCACAGAGCTCTGACCTCAACCCCACTGAACACCACTGGGATGAATTGGAATGCCAACAGCAAGCCTGGTCTCCTCACCTGACATTAGTACCTGATCTCACTAATGCTCTTGTGTCTGAATGAATCCCCATGCTCCATAATGTAGTGGAAAGTTATTGTTAGAGCAAAGGGGGGACTAAATCTGGAATAAGATGTTCAACAAGAACATATGGGTATTATGCTCAGGTGTCCACAAACATTTGGCCATGTTTCCATAGTGGGTGGAAACTGGAAAATCCAAGTAAAACCCTTATGAGCACGAGGAGAAAATGCAAGACTCTGCAGTAACTCAAGCTCAGGATTGAACCCAGGAACCTGGAGCCATGAAGCAACAAAGTCAGGATTTTAAAAAAAGGAAAAATTTCAAATAGTTACAAATAATGTACCATTTACGAATTAGTTCATTGACAGGCATTCTAAAACATACAGTACAGGAATTAGGAGCTGCCATATTCACCATCTAGCACATGCCATCTAGTAGGTGCATTTAGTCTTAAAGCATAATGACAAATTAATACCACATTTGCATTAGACTAATCAGAGTGTGCTAGTGTTTTATGGTAGTCATTCTGTTCCAGAAATTATTTTCTTATATGTTCATGTCTCTTTCTCATTCCTAAATTGCCAGTTATAGCACCTGTAAATATTTCTATAACATAACAACTTCTTCAGTCTGTACTTTCAGACAGATTTTTAAAGGCCACATAATGACTTTGATTTGTTACTTTTCTAAGGAGTCCAAATTTGGGTGTGTGTCTCAGTGCAAAGTGACTCACTGTCCAGAACATAGAGTTCTTACATTCTCTGGTACAAAAGTAACTTTTTTTATAATGGTTTTTCTTCATGTGACTTAAAGTGTCAGAAATGACAAAGTGTCCTTGACATGATGAATAACTAAAATGGCATACATTTTGAAATCAAATAAAATGAAATCAAATGAATCAAATGAAATTATACTGTGATTATTATGATGAAATTATACTGACATGTCATGAAAACCTAAGATGAAATAAAGGAAGAAATTAGAATACCATTTTTTTATGAATTCAGTACAAAGCTGAACAGAATGCAATCAGATCACCGTCATTCTCAGGAACTAGTACAAATCCCTGAAACTACTGATGCCATAAAAGACTTATTCATTATCTTTTTTAAATCAAATACCACAGATCTTCCACCATATATACCACATCGTTACTGAGCAGCAAGGTTTAATTGCAGTACAAGCTACAGAAGAAGTGGTTTAGCTGGAATGTGGGGATGTGGGAATAGGGATGGGTTGCTGTGTAATTTGTCTCCAATTGACCAAGTTCAGCTCACTACACACCCACACAAGTGTATATACAGAGGATCTGGATCACATTGGACATGCAGATGATGTGCTGAGTGAAACCAGTGGGGGAGAGATGAAGATCAGAGAAAAAACAAGAGAGCCATCCATTCCTCCTCCACCTTTTGCACATGTGCCAGGATTGGGTTCATAAGAAAGCTATTGAAAGAAGGAGTGAAACACTATGCAAAACAACAAATTGTTCCAAGATTGTTCCACTTAAAAAGTCTTGCTCTCTTACTTGGTTCATGTCCAGGTTGTTTTTGTGCAGCCTGTCTGATGTGGTTTCAGTGTTTACTTAATGTTCCAGTGACACACGGTGCAGCCATGCACTCATTCAACCGCTTTGCCCGTAAAAGCGACCACACTGGCCTCGTGATGTTGCCTCTGTACGATCGACTAATGACCCCCTGCTATATCGACTTGGAATGCTCTGGAATCTATTAAGCACTTGCCACAATCTAACGCTTCATTTATGTGAAAATGATTAATGACAGACAAAATCAGCCCTCAGAGAGAGATGGAAAAGAAAGAAGCCTGGTTTAAAGGAATGCTAAAAACAGCTTTATGATAAGCTGAGCAAAGCCAATGGGTGATTTAATACTCACTCGTCAATGTGGGATCTGTAAATGTGCTAGAAACCCAAAGTGACTCAATGTCTAATCACTTATTTTATAGTTCCTGTCCCAAGAGGTACATAAAGTCATATATAGGAAGCTTACTCACCACGGATTAACAGGAAGAGTGACAGTAACGTCTTTATTTTCCTTCCACTGTTAAGCAGTGGGTGCTGCCACATTGTAAATGTCTAGAAGTCTATTTTTTAATTGTGCATAGGCTGAATCACAGATGTCCAGTTCAGCTAATGTCACAACCGTAATGCTGACTGGACAATAAATCAATTTACTTTCACTGAAATAACAGAAGAGGAGGATTTTATTTCAATCTATAGATTAAGTGGTTAAGGAGGAATGTGGAAAACGGGGAATGTGCAAAATGGGGATGGGTTGCTGTGCAGTGGGGGGGGGGGGGATTATAACTGTGCATAAAGCATAAGAGCCAGAGGCGGGTGGTTATAATTGCACAGTCTGTTTATTTAGGCTGTTCCACAAACCTTACACAAGGCCCAATGTAGGGGTGAGATCCTAGGCAGGCATCATAAACCAAAGCAAATCCATAAGGATAATCCAAAGAGACGGGCTGAGGACAAAACCAGAAAACATCAGAAATCCAAAACAGAAGAACTGTGGAATCAAAAAAGGTAACCAGAAGACTATGAACCTATGAAACAATGTACATATAGAACAGATTGTTGAGATGGAATGTAGGGATGTGGGAAACAAGGAAAAGATTATAATATAAAAGTGGTTTCTAGGAAACACAAAAGTCAGTGAGATCTGGGAACAATAAAAAAAAAGAAAGAAAGAAAAGCAGCTAATTTAGTAAAATTTGAGATAAGGAAAAAGGGATTTTATGAAATAAGAAAACTATGATACAGACAGTGGGGCACGAGGAAGCATGAAAATTAGGAAATTGGGGAAACTAGGAAACACAATAACTAGGAAATAAGGAATACGGGAAATTAGGAAACATGAAAACTAGGACACAAGTACAATGGTGATCTAGAAATCATGTAAACTAGGAAATTATTAATATTGGGGAAACCAGGAAACAAGAAAACTAGGAAATATGGGCAATAGGAAACATGGAAACATAACTAGGAAATAAGGTAAATGGAAATTAGGAAACAAGAAAATTATGGGAAAGGGACAATGAGGAACTAGGAAGAATAAAAACTAGGAAATTAGGACAACTGGGGAAACTAGGAAACCTGAAACTAAGAAAGTAAATGGGAAAATAGGAAACAATAAAACTAGGACTAAGTATGTTCATTCATGCCTTCATCTTTTCCCGTCTTGATTACTGTAACTCTCTCTTTTATGGTCTCCCTGCTAAACTAATAAACCGCTTTCCGTACATCCAGAACTCTGCAGCTCGTGTCCTCACGTCTACTAAACATTCTGCACACTGGCTACCTGTCATCTGTAGGATTAACTACAAAATCCTGATTCTCTGAACTCATCCAGGTTTACTGTCCCTCTCACACTCTTAGATTCTCTAGCTCTGTTCTTCTGTCTGTCCCACATACTAAACTTGCTACCATGGGTGGCACATCTTTCAGTGCTGCTGCCCCAAAACTTTGGAACTCTTTGCCTCAATCGGTCCGTAACTGTTCTACACTGGCTTCTTTCAAAATCCAACTTAAAACTTTCCTGTTTGCCTCTCATTATTCCTCCTAGATCTTTTTTTCTCCCTTGATGTAAAGCGTCCTTGGATTTGTGAATGGTGCTATATAAATGCAACTTACTATTACAAGTACAATGGGTATCTAACATTATGAAATTTGGGGAAATTATGAAAATTGGGGATTCTAGGAAAAATGAAAACTAGGAAAGGCAACAGGAAAGCTGGAAACTTGGAAAATTGGGGAAACTAGGAAATAACGGCAATGGGAAACTTAGAAACAGGAAAACTATAGAAACACAAAAACTAGGATATAATGGCACTGGGAAATTTGGAAACAATGCACCTGGGATTTAAGAACAATGGGATGTTGTGAAAAAAAGAAAACTATGAACTACAGAAAATTGGAGACTCGGAAACAAGAAAATGTGAAAATAAGGACAATGGGATAGCAGGAAATAATTAAGTAAGAAAGACAAAGAAGAGAAAGATGGGCAAATTACCAAACCAAACCAAGAAAACTGGAAACTAGGAAACACGCTGTTGAGCAGAGTGGAAATGTATGAAATAAGATGATGACAGAACCAAAAACTGAAAGCAAGGAAACAATTCCATGATTACAAGAGCTGAGTCAGTGCACTGTATTTCTTCAGGAAAAGTTGGGGGATTTTTGCTAAACACCAGGAAATAAAAAATGCCTTTTAAAATGTCTCTGTTTTAATATTCATCAGTGTGATAAAGACTGAAGCAGATCCTCTTATCTCCACTGAGATCAGGCAGTAGCAGATACAATCAGGACCTCACAGTATGAAGTCCACAGTATCTATGTGCCCATATGTGATCGCTTTCCTATTCCTTTCTGTAAGACCACACTGTACAGTTTTGGAAGAATTTTCCCAATTACAGACGGGAGGTTACAGTAACCATGTTTTACGGTTTGTTTTTGAATGCAGTCTTTCACAATGTTGGAGGAAAGTCAGGAGGAACGGATATATCTGCATTTCAAAGACGTCCTCGGGGATGGCCTGATGAAGTCCAGGTGGCTAGGAGGGCTGCGTCCATGACTTCAGTAAACATACACTGCTGTTTTTCTTTTCTATCCTTCCTGTCTTTCTTTCTGGCTCTTACTCAGATCTTCCTCAACAGCTCAGCAGTAATCACCATCGAGCGTGACCTCATCATGTCTCTCCTAACTGTTTGAACCACAAGCATTTCCATGGTATTTTTCAATTGTTCTTGATATTTATGACTGTTTTTAAGTCTGTTGTAGTTACATTCCTATGTTGCTGCGTTATCCTTGCTGCTAACTGCCTAGAGGTGTTTTTGATTGTTTTGGATGCCTTGTTGTGACAGTATGCAGTATATACTGTACTGTACTATTAGGTTGCATTACCGTTGGCTAGTGGAGCCAAAGCGATTGGGTCAATTAAGAGATTTAGCTCAGACATGTATATTTTCAAGATGAAACCAAGAAACTATAGATACTATTCATCTAAGTTTCTGGAATCTATTGCATTTTATCGGATGCTCTGTGGCAAGCTATCAGATTTTAGTAGTATAGCTATCAGCTTATAGTATTATAAAGTTTTTAGTATTTACAAAGTATAAACTTGTTAATACTTAATGTTAACTTGTTAAAAAATGTTAATTTAGGATGCTAATGACCTAACCACTAATTAGCTGATGTCCCATCCACATGACAACAGAATGTTGGATTTGCAAAAACGCTGTAGTATGTATGACTGGTCACCAGTAGGTGGCAGTGTAACTTTGCCACTCAAATATACAAAATATACAAACCACAGAAGCCATTCTTCTTGTTTCTTCAAGTGTGGGTTGAAAAAGGAAATAGGCATGTGTGAAATCTCTCAATTTCTTTTCTCTTTTCTCTGTCCTGGCACCAAGGTGGTGGAATGAACTCCCCCTGAGTGTCCAAAAAGCGGAGTCGCTCGCTGTCTTCAAACACCAACTGAAGACCCACCTCTTTTGAGAGCACTTGAATGAGCACCAACTCAAAGCTGTTACCGCACTTACAGGAGTTATTGTATTCCCTATGTCTTGTTCTTGCTGGATTCTGGGACTTATAACGTTTAATAGGTAGTACATGGCTAAAATTCTAGCAGTATTATAGCTCAAAGTACCTTGAATTCAGGTCTACCAGCCTTAGCATTGGATATTCCAAGTTAATGACTAAGCACTCTTGTAAGTTGCTCTGGATAAGAGCGTCTGCTAAATGCCATAAATGTAAATGTAAATGAAGTGGGGCCGTGTCGTCATCATCAATTTTAAAAGTTTCTCTATTCATTTGCCAACATGGCAATGTTGCATTTCCACTTTGAATCTGTTTTCAAAGTTTGCATTATCAGACTCTAAAAGACAAAAACCCGAATCCCAACAATACCTTTCAGTTTTCACAAAAACGGTTTCACCATTGGCACATGGATGGCCCTTATGATGAAGACAAAAGAGAGGAATGAACTTATTTTCACTCAGAATCCAACTGCAAGGAATATTTATAGCATGTTAAATACTGATAAGATACTAAATTGTTAACTAACTAGTGGAATAATATTTTTTTTTCTATTTTGGGTTTTGTAATCATTATGCCTTCTGGCTAGGTTCTGCTCCAGAAATGCACAGTTCGATTGACTCTCTGACCTCCAAGGCCTCATTTAAATTTTACTGAAGCTAAGAAAGCAATAAAACCATCCCTAAGGGGAAATAGAAAGGGCAAGTCAGTGAAAGTGTGTCCAAAACAGCACTGGAACAGTGTTACAAAACTTACAAAAACCATAGCAGAAAGCGAAAAGAGAAAGAATAAGTGTGTGTGTGTGTGTGTATATTGAGGCTTGTTTAATCCTTGCACAAATGAGCTAGTGTTTTACAAGGTATAAAAAACTGATTTAAAATTGATTTAAATGTTCTGTAGGCGACATGGTGGCTCGGTGGGTAGCACTGTCGCCTCACAGCAAGAAGGTCCCGGGTTCGATCCCCGGGTGGAGCGGTCTGGGTC
>JAOVYV010000050.1:20955279-20966133 GCA_025674545.1 Hassar affinis
TGTTCCTGCCTTGCGCCCTATGTGGCCGGCTAGGCACCGGCTCCCCCATGACCCTGAAAAGGAATAAGCGGCCAAGATGAATGAATGAATGAATGAATGAATGGATAAAAATGGTAGTGTGGCATTGTAGGAGAATAATGTCATGACTATCTCACCTGATTTGGTTAGTGATGTACAGATATGTCTTTATACAACCAAAAGTATGTGGACAACTGACTGCATGTGATTTTTTGAGTGTCCCCGGCCAATCAGGAAATTGCTCTTGTGACTGTGTTACAGTCTTGGAAAAAGTCTTCTCAGTGGATCTCTTTTATTCTTATGTGTGTGTGTGAGATCATGTTTTTATATCTTTGTGGGGACAAGGATAGGAATATGTGATATTGTTAACCTTGTGGGGACATTTTGCTGGTCCCCATAAGGAAAGTGTTTTTTTTTGTTGTAGATTTTAACAAAACTAAAAAAATAAAAGAGCCAAAAAGTTGCTTTTTCATTACTGAGGTTGAGGTTAGGGTTAGAGTTAGCGTTAATTAGCTGCAGTAATAATTATGTCAATGGAAGGTCCTCACAAGAATAGCAATACAAACGTGTGTGTGTGTGTGTGTGTTTGTGTGTGTGTGTGTGTGTGTGAACGTGTTCTCAGCAGTGCAATAATGGCTTTGGCCAGTGCAGCTTGCTCAGCATTTCTGGATGTGGTTGCATGCTGGGAATTGGAGCTTCTTCTTCATCACTGCCTGATTCACTGCTAGTGATGTCATCACTGTCATCCTCCTCCTCATCCTCCACTTCTTCTTCAGTTAATTCCTCTGCTGGCTGCAGCTCCTCAAAGCTCTTCACAACACACACACATATACACACAATATTATCAGTATACTGTATTCAGCAGATTTTTCCTTCTGCTTGCATTTGTGACTCACTTTCTGCTGTTGCAATGGATCCCTCATGGATACCCTAAAGATCTGCAAGTCTCAAACTGTAATTCCCAAGGATGATCACAGCTGGATGCTATAGTTTGGTACCTAAGACCTGATGTTGTAATCATACAAACTGTCCTGTGCTCATCCCAGGACTCTTATTAACAATCTGCCCATCCCGAACATCATTTCAGCACACTCAGTACTATCAGTCTGTACTCCTTTACCCCTGATGATTTATAATCCCAATGTCTGGGGGTTATCCAGAAGAGGACCGGTTCCATTTTGAGTCTGGATCCTCTCAAGTTTTGTTCCTCATGTCATTTCAGGGAGTTTTTTCCTTGCACTGATACTATGATACACTGATATCTATGTCTATATCCAAATTTTTGTTAATATGCTTCACAATAATATCTATACCATTGCAAATCTACCTAGAGTTTACTGGAAACCAGTGATTTCATTTAATGATTGCAACACATGTTCTCTTCACAGCCACCCAAACTCATCTGAGGCTCTTACCTCTAATGGGTTGACAGTAATGGTTAGGGCAGAGAGATCCAAGTCCTTATCCTCTTTTAATTGTGTGCTTGTTTCTGGGACCATCTGGATGTGTTTGAGGTACAGCTGGTAGATAACCGAGACTACCACCACCATCAGAACAGCAACACACACCACTACCACTACACTGGACACATCTGGAGAAAGAAGCATCAACTCAGGAGAGAGTATTATCATTTATACAGAAACATTCAAAGTCAAGATAATGGTATGTCTTCAAATAAAAAGATATTATCTTAAAAGAATTATGCTATTAAGCTGAAATAATAGAAGAGATACAACAGAATGCCTTTATTGTCACTATACACATGTACAATGAAATTTAAAAGCATCTCCTTCACAGTGGGAACATATACAACATAGGACAAATGATGCAGGGGGGGGGCACGATTCTGGGGTGTATATAAGAAATAGAGCTCTGTATATACAAATATGTGAATATGTGTTGTGTACATTGTGATATTTTATAATTTTTTAATATAGCCTACAGAGAATATTCATATTGCACAAGAAATATTCAAGTATTACACTAATGTATTGCACAAGGTTCAGTAAAACTGAGTACAGTGTGTGGGTAAGAAAGTCTGTGGTAGGGGGATTAAACTCAATGCATCTGCGAGATGCAAATACTACAGAACTTACAGAAGAGCAAACAGTCCTCTGGTTTGGTGCTGACAAACCAGTTTAGTCACCAACCATAAACAGTAAACAAAAAAACCCACACAAAAAATATATACTATATAATCCAAGCTCCTGACTGGCTGTGTTCCAGGCCACTTCATGTTTATGTACCATTTTCTAATCAGATCGGAAACATGTCACATGAAATGCCTTGCTTATAGTCGGCTACAATTTGTATTTCCTCCATTTTGGATCTATAGCCTTACTGCTATGCAAAGCCCTGATCCTTCACGCCACCCAAGCTAAAGAAGTAGCACTACTGTTTGAGGATATGAATTTACCTGACAAGAGTTCAACTCTGTGTGAAGTTTTGGTTTGGGAAATTCATTCCCGCCAGAAATCTGCTGTGCAAAATCACTCATCATGCCAAATTCCCTTAGATTTACATTTAGGGCATTTGGCAGACACCCTTATCTAGAATGACTTACATTTATCTCATTTATACAACTGAGCAGTTAAGGGTTAAGGGCCTTGCTCAACAGTGGCAGCTTGGTGGTGGTGGCGAATGACCTTCCGATCAGCAGCCCAATGTCTTAACCACTAAAACTACCACAATTACATGAATGTGATTGCACTCACAAAATTTTGCTGAGGAAATTCTAGCCTGGCTGCAGCTTTACTTCATGCAGGACTATGGGCGTACATGCTTAGATAAAAAGCAAACAGTTTGCAACATTTCAATGGACAGTTAAAGGTTCGTATCTACTCACCAAACCTCTTATTAAGAACACTTGTACTTGTTCTCATTCATGCAATTATCCAGTCAAAAAAATATCTTTTTCCAGTGTAATCACAAACTATCCACTTTCAGATAGCCTCAGCTGTTCTTGGCTGATAGGAGTAGAACCTGATGTGGTCTTCTGCTGTTGTAGCTCATCCACCCTTAAGCTTTGATGTGTTGTTGCCCTTAAGCTTTGATGTGTTTTCTGCTCAGCATGCTTGTAAAGAGTGGGTATTTGTGCTACTGTAGTCTTCCTGTCAGCTGGAACCAGTCTGGCTCTTCTCCTCTGAACTCTTTCATCAGAAAGGTGTTTCTGCTCATGGCTGCACACAATCCCAGTTTTTTAAAATACTCAAACCAGCCCATCTGGCACCAAAAACCATGCTATGGTCAAAGTCACTGTGATATTTGTTTCCCCCCTGTTTTGACATATGATGTCAATGTGATACAAAAAAGACAAGGAGAGGATGTAATTGAATGAGTATTTGTATCCATTATCATCACTTATCAGCCAACAGGGTTCTGTGGCCCCTCATTCTTTATTGCTATTCCCCCTCCTACCCTCTGTGTCCTTCCTACTGCCTTTGAATGTGTTTGCTTTGGTATTGGTTTTAGATGTGGGATAATCTCCTTTAATGTCATTCATTTGTTGTGCCATATTTTTGTTCTTAATTCCTTCAGTGTGCAGGACTCCTCCCTTCTTCTTTGCCCCTATTACTGGTAGGGTGCTTATATCCCTCTTAATTCCTTTGGGGTCTCTTAGAAACTGCCTTGACTATAGTAGAAGCTGGACATCAGTGAATTTTCTGCAATTAAATGAAGGCAAGACAGAGGTCATTTTGTTCTGTGTCCCTCATATTATCAGTGGTCTCACTAATGATCTTGGCCAATTGTCCTCTTGGGTCAAATCCTCTGTTAAAACTCTTGACCTCAGGCTTGTTAAACAAGTCAACTCTGTGGATAAGTACAGCTTCTTTCAACTGAAAAATATTGCTAAGCTTAAAACTGTTCCTTGTTTTCTCCTCTGACCTCAAGAAAGTTACACATGCCTTCATTTCCTCTAGTTCGGACTACTGCAATACGTTGCACACTGGGGTCAATCAATCTCTAGTCCAGAATGCTGCTGTTAGGCTACTGAATCGTACCAACAAGAAAGAGCATGTTACACCAGTTCTCGCATCTTTGCATTGGTTACCAGTTAGGTTTTAGTTTAAGGTGCTCCTGTTTGCTTTTAAAGCACTTAATGGATTAGCACCTTCATATATTGCCAGTTTGCTCTCATCCTCTACTTCTCTTCGGTCCTTAAGATCATCATCACAACACTTGTTAGCAGTTAGAGCTCATCTACAACACAAAGGTGATCGTGTGTTTGCGATCTGTGCAGCGAGACTGTGGAAAGGTTTACCGCTCAATATCTGTCAGTCTAAAAACCTACTTTTACAATCTGTTTATTCCATCCCAATGGTCCTATTGCCATTTGTTTGCACATTGTTTCCCCTTTTGTTGTGGTATAGTCAACACCCAGCTCCACAACTTCCCCCTTCTGGAGATGCCAAATGAATATTCATTGATGTGCTTGACCTGTATTTGCATAATGTTATGGATTGCATTGGATAATTGCATGAAGTGGCAGGAAGTCTATATGACTTCCTGTGGCATGCTTTGTTCCTGTTTGGAAATTTTTTTGTCTTCATAGCCCCATGTGATTCTCCATGATGGAAAAGTGGGTGTAATGAAAACCAGCGACCCTAATGACATCCGAGGCAACATTTTGTCTGGCCAAAGTAAGTTTTAAAAGTGAATCTACAGGAATTAGCTTTTTCTCTTTCATGCTTTTCTGACGTACTGGAAGCACCACTGTAAATCTCACCTTCTAAGCATGACTGAGAGAGATTTAAACACTAAAGAACATCTACTTTGTTTTTTTCAGGGACATTTCCTGTAGTACACGATGTGTGAAAAAAAAAGCCCACAAATACCCCTTGTGAAACCGGGTCGTGTCAACGTAATGCAGACTTATTGATTCTTTCTCCTGCCCCGAGAAGTCTTTAATGCCATCTGTGACTAGAGAAAATGACACAACAGGGAGAGCTTATACGGCATCAGCTAGACCGTGAATTATTTTGTTGCTCGTCAGGGACAAGATCTCATTTTGTTCTTTTGTTTCTTCTGGAGTCATTTCTCAAAAATGAGGTCATCCTCTGCTCTGCGTTACAGTAGCTGATGTAAGGTTTCATCCTTTTTTATTCTCCCTGACCTGTGAATGCTTGCTGCTGCTTTGGCTCAGTGAGTTAACTCGTTTTTTGAAGGCACTGCCGATTTTCTTCCTGCTATTTCTCTCAATTTATGCAGCCACCAATCTGCAGGTGCAGCTACCTTTGCACAAAGTGTCACAGAGTGACTGTGAATAGTACTTCTTACAGGTCAGGCAATTTTTCTGCAGAGTTTCCTGATAATACAAAAACCTTGCACTCTCAAACAAAAGCCTGCTAAACACTTTAGTACTTCTACCTTGAAAATTATATATCATGGGCATTTAAAGTATTGCTCTAAAAGCTAGTTAAAAGTACAAGAGAAGTTTTTAAGGTCCAGTTACGTACCTTAAAACATTTTTGAAAGGTACACTACATTCACATGCACCATGTACACTGAAGTACCATAAAAACTGGTATAACAGTTAATACGCTGATGTTTGTTGAGGCTCCAGCATTGAGTTCTGATGTTACTTGAGGCAGTGATGCACACCTATCGCTTGAAATAATTCTTGGTCACGTTCACCCAGAGTCTTTTGTCATAAATATTTTTTTGGAATTCTTGTAGTAACAGTACACCCTTGAAATGCTCATATGTGAAAATACAAATTTGCTTCTACCTTTGATAAGCTATGACCCATCTTAGGAACTCCAACTATTAAACTGTGTTGAAAATCACAAAATCATGATAACTTGCCATTCTCACAGTAGAAGCAGCTCTAGAAGCTTCCATATATCTCTTTATATATGCACTGCCAGACGCAACCAATGTTGTGCATAGGTGGCATTGCTATGTATTTTTCGTACCCGTTTTTCTTCTACTTCAGTATAACTACTTCAGACAAACAAGTGACCAAGTGACAGGCGCCCATTTGTTTTCTGTGTACTTGCACATTACAGAGCAACGATTTTATCCCCAGAGGCAAGCGACAAAGTGACAACATGACAAACAACATTTGAACTGAGATTTTCTCAACTTCATGCAAATAAGGAATGCTGCATTAAACAACCAGCTCCAATGATTCCTCAAGCCAATTACGCAAACCAGCGGCACCGTGAACACAAATGTGAACACAAAAATTCCAAAATTGACCACTATGTTACTCATTGTAGGCTGCATTCCGATCACAAGTTATATCCCTGCTCCCTATACACTGCACAGGGTCCAGAATCCCAAGGGCTCTTCATAGGGAACTATAATGGCTCTATTTGGAACACCCTGCAATGTCATCAACAGCGGACAGCTTCGGGGTCGCGCCTTGATTACATTGTTTGTGTTCTACAAGACGGCACTCGGCCGTATTTAGCATGATAAATCAAACAACACTGTTCAGACTAATTGTGTATGCTGTAGGCACTTTTGAACTAAATGTGATGAAACGTCTATGAACTCTGGGTGATGTATAACTTTTTAATGTATGTTTTGGTGGTCATTTTACTTCTCGTGCACAGTGCTCTGCTCTCTCGTGTTCAGTGTTAGGTTCTCTGAGCTCGTTACAATGGAGAACAAAGAAATTGTAGCTCTTTTTGGGTTGCTATATTTTTTTTATGTTACATCGTCGATGGAGGCAAAAAAATGCGACAGATTTGCACAACACATGCAAACATATGTAATATGTAAAATCGAATCAGCCAATCATGTAGCAGCAGCACAACAGAACTTTTGAAGTGATATACCTGTGTTCCCTAGCTCTATACACTGTGATCAAAATCAAAAGACATCAATCATCTTTAATATTTCACTTTCAGCAAATAAAGTCGAGTAAATAATGAGGCAACATTCAACATTTCTCTTAAAATAGACCAGTGATAAACAGCAACAGCATTTTCAATGGATCTATGATGCCTAACTGCATGTACAAAGCAAAGCAAAATGTGCTTTAAAACCATGAATAACGCATGATTAAAAAAAATCTGTTCTACTCATAACACATAACACATTGTTAACAAACAATGAACACCCCCCCCCCCAGCTTTGTAGTTAGAACACACAGTGGGCAAAATTGATGTGATTACGATCATCGACTTCCCACTTCCAAACAAAATGTACGGGTAGATCTGATAAAATTTGTATCTGCCAAACAAAGCCTAGCAGGAAATATGTAAATCATACTTATAACCAAAGTGGTGTGTATAAATCATATAGTGAACATACATTCTGGCTAGTAGTGAAAAAAAAGGGCAGTCTTGTCCAGGGTGCCTGTGGAGTGGGTGCTTTGCTGTTTTTCAACAGCACTTTAGCTGCATCTTGTAGCTCACGGGGATTGAACCAGTGACCTCCTGATCACCGGGCTAGTTCTTTAACCACAAGCCCACAGCTGCCCCATGGGTCAACATACAGTATGTTTAATATTGCACTCCCTTCCCCCTACATATTCATATAAAATACACATTTAAATAACAATTTGTAGAATATGGGGCTTGTGCACAAACATGACAACCAAGACCAATGACGAATGACAAAAACTAGCATCCTTCCATCTTCACTTGATATATAAGCACACATTCACTCACTGTCACTCACCTGAGCTCTGGGTGTTGAAGGCTGTAACTGGGTGATGACTAAGTTGCATGGATTTGGGTTGAGCCATTATATGACTGACATGCTTGACAGGCTCTTCTCTGTGAAATATATTAATCTGGATGAAAGAAGAAAGAAAGATGAGAAATCTTATGGCACAAGATCACACTTTTCTGCTGCGTTCTTAATTCGCTTTGATTTCCTCTTCTTCTGATTTTCAGTCAAGTACAGGATGATAGGATCAGGGTGATATTTAGTTAACTCAGCATGCTGCCAGTTTAATAGACAGTGCTCTCTCAGATAATCGGCACCTGTCACCAGTGTAAGAAGTGGGGAAAGAATGCATGGGTGTTCATCTTTTATAATATCCTTATATCATAATGTAATTAGAAACATTATGCAGTTTTTTAAAATATCCTGTTTTTAAACCTATTTTTAATTTTCAAGTGCCATCTGTGCTGATGATCGCTCCCCGCACTGCCATCTGTTTTTTTACTCAACCTTTTTTTTCTATGCTTGCACAACTGAAGCGTAGAAAATCCATTAAAACCTCACAATCGCACTTTCTATACACTGTGAACTTAAATTCAATTAGTTTGAATGTGTAGGTAAAACATCTCGCTCTCAACAGCTACATAGAACATTAGGGAGGGAAAAGACTTACAATTGACCTAAAAGAATTCTCATAAGAACTTTTTGAAAAGAAAATATAATGATACCCCTATGGAAATATTAAGAAAAATGCTAATACTTTTTACTAAATACATTTTTCAAAATTGCTGCTGTTTATTTTTTAATAAAAATACATAAAGGTCAAAATATCATTAAACCCAATGCGGGAAATAATACAATTTCAAGAGTCTGAGAAAGTACAGCGATGTGATAAGGGTGCCAATATTTTTTAATGAACAAGAACTATAAACAAATTATCCCTCAGTGGCCACTTTATTAGGAATACTGGCAGAATGTGAAAGCAGCTCAGTACATAAAATCATGCAGGCACACATTAAAAGTTCAATATTCAAATCAAATATTTCATTCATTCATTGATTTTCCTAACTGCTTATTCCTTTTCAGGGTCACGGGAGAGCCGGTGCCTAGCCGGCAGCTTAGAGCGCAAGACAGGAACAACCCTAGACAGGGCAACCAATCCATCGTAGGGCACACACCCTCACACACTCACGCACACACTCACACACTAGGGCCACTTTAGAGATACCAATCAACCTAACGTGCATGTCTTTGAACTGTGGGAGGAAACCGGAGTACCTGGAGTGGACACGGGGAGGACATGCAGACTCCACACAGAACTCAAGGCTCACAAAGGCTCACAGAAACTGGGCAGATGAAGAAAGAAGATTGTAAAAAAAACATTTCCCCAATCTTCAACTGTCTAGGTTTGGCTTTTCAATTAACCGTATTAACTAGGATTATTATTGTTATTATATTCTTCATTCATTCATTCATTTTCTTGACCACTTATTCCTTTTCAGGGTCACGGGAGAGCTGGTGCCTAGCCGGCAGCATAGGGCACAAGGCAGGAACAACCCTAGATAGCGCGCCAATCCATCGTAGGGCACACACATAGGAAACTGGAGTACCCGGAGTAAACCCACGCGGACACGGGGAGGACATGTAGACTCCACACAGAAAGGTCCCAGACCGCCCCACCCGGGGATCGAACCCAGGACCTTCTTGCTGTGAGGTGACGGTGCTACCCACGAGCCACTGTGTTGCCCTTATTATATTCTTATTCTTATATAATATAATTCCTTCCTCCTAATATTTTATTCTTTCTCTGTATATAATAGGTGGGTTTCACATTTCCATGAAGGCACTGCATGTCTCTGACCTGCTGTGTAAATGGGTTGCTGGTGTAGCGTCCGTTGAGTTCGGAGCAGGTCACTCTGAACGTTCTTGCTGATGCATCGCTCTGCAGGTTCTGGTACCGCACCTGTCTGATGACCTGTGCATAATGAACCATGGAGTCCACACCTGCACCACACATGCAAGACAAAAATAGTTGAGATTATACGCAGATAAGACATGAGCTGTATGTATGTAGCATTTGGTCGAATAGGTGTTCTCTTTACCGTAAATGGACATGCCGGATGTCGAGTTGGTATAGTCCAAGTGTTTGCCCAATAGTGCACTGTGGGGCAGCTGGAGGGTCTCTAGCCCCTCCCTTAACTCCTCCCCTAACACCAGGATGTCACAGTAGTCGAGATTATGCACGATTTCTTCTAACATGCCTGACCTGTGCACTATTCACACACATACACACACACACACACACACAAAGCCGTGAGCTTGGTTTTAAATTACTAATTGAAGCTGGACTCTCGAGGGATTCTCTTTTTCTCTTTCTCAGTCATCAATCAACTGAAAACTCTCTCCTAGGTGCAAAAATTAGAAGTCTTCATAGGAATCAAATACAGTAGGCGACCATGCTAGATTAGAAAAAGATTGAGAGTCGAGACAAGACCTACAGTACAGGAAGTGGAAGCCACAGGAGCTCTGTGCTGGAAGGTTGCTCATAAATGACTGATATGGTCTATTTAGAGCTGAGAGGGGCCTGTCCTCCCTGCTCTCATATTGTTTCCTCACTTATTTATTGGTTTGTTGTCATTTTTGCTGCTGTTATCCCTGAGCAGAACCTCACATGAGGAAGGGGATAAATGAATAATGTAACATAGTGCCTCTACACGCTGGAACGAAAGCTGCAGCACTCTGTGACTCTCTGACTTATAATAAAATACGCTATTATATATGAAAATTCAGTTTCATTACCAAAAACCACACACCATTTAACAGTGCTACTTCTATTAATATTAATGAATATTTTATTTCTCCATAGCCTAATATAATCAATCAACCAGGACATGGTTGGAATTAACCATTGCTTTTTGGAATGCGCTGGAGCAACAAAGCTAAGGCAGCTAACAAATTTCAATTAGTACACCCCATAATATTCTCAGTTTTGTAATTTAACAAGGTTACTTATGATCTTACAATCTAATATTATATATTTACAATGGAAAATCAGTCATTTGGTTCGTAAGCTTTATATACATCAGCCTCTCCCTCTTCTAACGTAATCACTCTTTAATTTGTTGAGTTTTCTCCCATTTACAGTACAGGCCAAAAGTTTGGACACACCTTCTCATTCAATGCGTTTTCTTTATTTTCATGACTGTTTACATTGTA
>JAOVYV010000050.1:21008893-21020451 GCA_025674545.1 Hassar affinis
TTTAGAGATGCCAATCAACCTAACATGCATGTCTTTGGACTGTGGGAGGAAACCGGAGTACCTGGAGTAAACCCACGTGAACACGGGGACAAGGGGAGGACATGCAGACTCCACACAGAAAGGACCCAGACCGCCCCACCCGGGGAGCGAACACGGGATCTTCTTGCTGTGAGGCGACGGTGCTACCCATGTTCCAAAAGGGTTGGAACATGGAAATTTGAATGAGGTACGCCACATCAGCTGCAAATGATTAGAACAACCTGTCTTCTTTAAACCTCAGACATTTTGTCCGGTTTGCTCTTGACTGTTGAAGTAAGTGGTATCACTATATCATGATCATCAGAGCTCTCAGAAAGGTTATAGATACATATAAGTCTGAGAAGGGACTTAAAAAGATCTCAGAATGATTACAAATCAGCTGTTCTACTATCCGGAAGAGAAGAGCATGAAGAACAACTGTCATTCAGGCAGGATCAGTCAGGCAGTCCTAGTGATTTCAGCCAAAGAGCAGACTGTAAGATGCATAAAGAATCCTAAGAATCCTAAAATGTCATCATGGCAGCTACTGCTAGCTCTTGACACAGCTGATATCAAAGTACATGCAATTACCATTAGAAAGAGACTGCACAAGGTCGATTTTCATGGGAGGTGTGCAAGGAGGAAACCCGTTTTTTATTGTCAAAAATGTCTCTACTTGTTCAAAGTTTTATTGTTTTTGCAAAGCCGGTGCAAAAAGATATTATTATTATTATATATTACTATAGATTATTATTATTTTATATATATTATTTATGATCCTTGGTCCAGTCCAAGAGTATCAATAAGAATAACATACTGTTAAGGATCTGTATGAATAATACTTCATTGTTTGTACTTACATATACTTAAGTTAAGGCATTTAAACTGAAGTAGCAGAAAAAACAGGTAATAATTGTTAGGTCCGCCATGGGATCTTGGAGGGAACGTTGCACAGTCTTCACGCTTTGTTCAGGCAGTGTTGCACGGCTGACACGTGCAACAATTCTTGCCAGCCGATGCTGGTCACGTTCACCCAGAGTCCTTTTACAGCTACACTGCTGTCGTAAGGTCGTAAGGTTGCTGGAATTCTTGTAGTCACGGTACATCCTCGAAATGCTCATATGTGTAAATCCAAACTTTGCTTCTACCTATGTAATGCTATGACCCATCTCCATCTCACGAGCTCAGACTATTAAACCATGGTGATAATTGGAAAATCGTGATAACTTGCCATTCCTTGCATCCATAGATGTCTGTCGCTATATATATATATACGCACTGGTGCATGCAACCAATGATGTGCATAAGTGACGTTGCTATGCATTTTGCATAGGCTCCAGTTTTTCCGGTTCTTCAGTGTACATATCACCTCTCGGTGGTGTTACTATGTAGTTTGCACAGTACCAGTTTTTTTGGTACTGCAGTGTTTATGTCTATAGTGAGCTTCTCTCTACTCCTCAGAAAATGGCAGCTTAGTCAGAGAACTGAACAGCTGAACAACTACAAACAACTAGTGCTTGTCATGTGGAAGCAGCCTAAGAATGACAACATAATCCATTCACATCTATGCTCCTGTTTGCACAAACACACTCGCAGCACATTCTGTGCACCCACGTGCACACACTGCACACTTTCACTGTGTAGAGTTAAATCATTTTAAGATGATTATTGATATACACAATGATTCATTAACAACTGTTTTAGAAAAGGAAAGAATTAATAAGTGTTTCAGAAAAGATACAGACGTCTGCACTGTCTAGTAATGCCATGATGACTGATTCGATAGAGTCAGTGTTGTCAGATTGGCCGGGTTCCCGGGTCCCAAACCAATTCCAAGCCACCCAGTCAAAACAAAAAATAATGATGGGGCCAAGGCTACCTATGCCATCCCCCATGCCATCACAGATTCTGTTTTTTACTCTTTTTATTAGTAGCAGTCTGGATGCTCATCTTTGTCACTATTCAATGTATATTTTTCCTCAAACACAAGCTGAAACGTGCACTCGTCTGACCACAGAACATGTTTCCACTGTCTACCAGTCCATTCCAGATGACTTCAGGCCCAGAGAACTCACCAGCGTTTCTGTGCAAAATGAATACATGGCTTCCTCTTTGCATAATACAGTTTCAGGTTGCATTTCGTGATGCAGTGGCAGACTTTCTTTTCTGGAAATGGGGTTTGTAGTAAAAAGAAATACTCTGTCAGGGACATTTCTATTCACCCTATGCTTTGACTTTATAAGTAGTCCGGTGTGTTTCGGATCTGTATTACCTTGCTGCTTATTTCATTGTACCTTCCATTTCTTGTTGCACAATTCTTGTTCCTAGAGTTTCTGGTTTTGACCTACTTGGGCTATATTTTGACCTTGATGGATTACTAGCATTAAGGATTCAGCTGTATATATTTGGTGCTAGAGGTTTACTTGTTTAGTTTTTGCAATAGAGGTACAATGAAGGCTAGTCAGTAAGGGCTAGTAGATTTAGTGTTGGACAAATAGCTACTCATCATCATCACCACCTCAGATGACACTGCTTGGCTCAATTACACCGTTTTGTACATGAACAGCTTTGTATAATAGCAGACGAAGTTTAGTCCAAAACTAAAGAAACAAACTTTTAAATGCTAATCACACCTTGGTCTGTATTTAGGCTAAAAGTGAAAGTTGTGAAGGTTTCGTTTTTGACCTGTTTTTCTCATCGTGCTTGCCTGCTCTCTGAACCCTGCTGTGGATTATCTTTCGAAGTCAGAATAAAAAAAGCCTTCAGATTTACACCCAATCAGTTCTGACTCTCCATCGATTTGCAGCCTCGTGTTCAAAGTGTTTGATGTCCTCATTGCTATTCTGAGGACTAAAATGCCCCTTAGCCCTATTGTGAGCTCCTCCTGTGTGTCTCTTCATCAAATAACATAACATCATGACATTTAGTGTCAGAAACTTGGGGATTATAGACTGTGTGTTTGTGTGTGTGGTGAGGGGAATTCCTTGAAATGCAGCTGAATTTACCTAGGGAATAAAATGACACTGTGGATTTTAAAGAACACCCAGGTTAATAATCCGTGTGTGTGTGCGTAGTCATGTTTTTACATCTTGCTGGGAACAAATGTCCTCACAAAGATATGAATATCTGACAATTTTGACCTTGTGTGTGTATTTGGTACATCCCCGGGAGGAAAACCCTCTTCTTTACAAAAGCTGCAGCTTTTCTCTAAACCCAAGACCCTTTGTTTACTGAAATTACAGTCCAGGCAAGATTTAGGCATAGCATAGATGCATAATTAGCTGCATTAATAATTGTCAATGGAATGTCCTCACAAGGACAGCATGACTGTGTGTGTGTATGTGTGTGTGCTGTAGAAGTGCCTGTTTTTTTGTGGAGAACCTAAGTGAAGGTCATATGGATGATCATATACAAACATGAAGTGTGTGTGTGTGTGTGTGTGTGTGTGTGTGTGTGTGTGTGTGTGTGTGTGTGAGTGTGTGTGTATTTGTGTTTGTTCGGGGTTAGCAATTCTCTCCGCTGTTCAATTCTTGGCACAGTGGGAAGAAAAATCCAATCTCCTGATCATATAGTCTCTGGTTTCTCTCACTTCAATATAATTCAATTCCATTCTATTCAATTCAAAGCACTTTACTGGCACCACAAAATCCATTTAGGTTTCGAGAGTGTGTGGAAATTAAAGAATGACAATAACATTAAATATTTTAGTCTTTGAAAGCTATAAAAAATGATATTCAATGATGTAAATATATTGCTGCTACAGACAACAGGCAGTGATTATAACTAAAATGAGTAGAAGGGAAGGTGGTGTAAATTGGGCACAGTTTGGCAGCAGCAGCTCCTAAGGGACTAGCAATGAATTAGTAATGAGACACCAATCAGGTGGTTCCAATCAGTACTTTGAGGTATTTTTGTAAATCTTCTGGGTCTCATTTGTCAACTTTGCTTTGCTCCTAGTTTCCTACAGATAGAATGGGATTTATCAAGGTGTTCTCGTGTGTATATTTAGAACTACTCCTGACCATGGGTATACACAGACCTATAGAAAAGAATAATCACAAACTTATCCCGCTTATTGTCACTCATGTCAGCATCACGGAGAGTAATTGATCGCAATAATGCAGACAGGTGACAGTTTAAATGTATGTAATACTCAAAGGAGACATATTATTAAATATTTGTGCATATACAAACAAACTTTGAAACCTGACAATCCAGAAAATTCTTTATGCACTGCCTATTTTAGAAAACATGGGAATAATTACTCTGTTCAGAGTCTGTATACTGAATAATATTGCCACTGCACCCATCTGAATATCTCCACCTACTGCGTGAGTATCTTCACCCACAGCTTGAGAATCACATTTGCGAAAACCATTTTTTTTGTTTGTCTATTTGTCGTGAGTCACGGACGCTCCAGCATTAAGTCAAAGTTAAGGAAAATGCTGGGGAAATGCGCTGCTATTGGCTGTACAGTTCAACACACATCACTACATCAGCTCCCAGCCTCATAGGACAAAACAGCTGAGTGGATAAACTTTATTTTTAATGGTAATGTCCCAAAAACTAGTTGGCAAAAACCTGTTTGTGTGTGCTAAACACATTGTGCCTAACTGCTTTTACAATCTGGGTCAGTATAATGTAGAATCTCACTGCAATAAACAATTCAAGTTTTTACAATTACAATTACATTTGTGTATTTTGAATTTAAGTAATTCACTTCATGTAAATGCAATCCTCGTGCATCTAGCAGCGAATACTATTGAGATTCTGGAGAAAGAAACTGGAGACAAGGTTTTTCATTCCTACCTTACTCCCATCTCCCACTGCAGCATCCATGTAATATACATATAGGCACACCCCATGAGCAGTGGCTCAATAAGACCACAGGAAACTGTATTAACTTGTAGAAAATAGGTATAACAGAACCACTTGCACTTACAAATGCATATCCAAAGAGTGATTTAGGTGCCTTGTTGAAAGTTTTCCATGCAGCTCACGCAGCTTTGCACAGGGAATATGTTTTTAAGGAATGCTCCAACAGTTTGTAAGCTAACACGCATTTTAATGAGAAAACGGAGGCAGGTCTGGTGTTTCCCAATGGCAAGTACACATGACACATGCATTCATATCACTCACACTGCAATATATTACATTTCCAAATATGGCAGCAGAAAAGACAAAGGTAATGGCATACTGTAATTTTGCACCATTGTAGGTTTTCCAAATGGTATTGAGGCAACAGTATGCGCAAGGACAAAAAAAATCATGTTTTTGAAAGGAAGTTGTTTACCATATATAGCGATTTGGGGGTGGTTCATTATGTAAATGATTTGGCTAGGACTTATCAATGTCAAATCCACACGGCTACGCTTATGCATGTGTGATAAATGCTAAATACTGTTGGTTCTTACATGCAGAATTAGAACTTATGTGCACACTTTGATAAATGAGAGCCCTGGTTTTGTTTACTATACCCTTGGCTGTGTTGCCTTTTAGTATTGTTGACTTTAGTATTTTTTAGTGTGTCTGTTGGTAAATGGCTAATTAGTTGGTGCAGGTGTGCAGTCTCGAGGGGTTTTAGTCTCCCCTAAACTCTGAAATGTGGGAAGAGCTTATATTGAGGGCACTTAAAGGGGCACTGGTTAATTAGTTAGTCTTACTCAGATCACCCTCTCTATCCTAACCCTGTACAAACTATCTTGCTTCACTTTAGCCTGGACTTCTTCTATCACCTTTACTGTTTACAGACAAAACAAAACCCCTACCCAGCTGAAAGCGCTTATCAAACCCTGCTCCGCACCGTGTTCACTTCACAGCATGACTTGACCCAGCATCCCTCAAGATACAAGGAAGACATGCATCAAAATATCTCTGTTCCGGCACCCTGATGGTGAAATGAACTTATGAGCTGTGCAGGTGAACAGCTGAGTCACTGGCTGTCTTCTAATGAAGACTAAAGACCTCTTCAAGCACTTCAATAAGCACTTCAATTCAAAAAAGAAATAAATAAAAATAACCTTGATTTCTGCATTTTTGTTGCTGTACTAACTCCTGGAATTAAATCCTCTATAAGAGGTTTCGTAAAGCTAAAATAAAAAGAAATAATAAAAAAAAAACTAATCATTTGGACCTATAGTTTTAAACACGTTCATTTCAATTCACTGTTAATGTTAATATCATGATATTTCATTCATCCTTTCAAACTGTTTCCTACGTTGAAATCAGCAATACATCAGCAATAAAATCCAACACAGCACTATCAGGGACCATAGACCTTTAAAAGTAGCAGTTTAGATATCATCAAAAGATCAATTTTGATTCCTGTGTGGCTAAAATTGCTTTGCTGCTCCTAGTAGAAACCTTGTTTAGAAACCATTTTGATAAAATGGTCAGAGCATTTATTGATAAAACAATTTGGTCAGGGCCACCATAGTGGGTAACCTTGCCATTTCATGGTACAATCCTGACCTTAGGCTACTGTCTGTGTTATTTTGCATGTTCTCTCTGTGCTGGTGTGGGTGTCCTCCCACCTCAAAAACGCATGGCAGTAGGCAGTAGACCATGTTTGATGTACAAACGTTGGAATTGAATTAGTATTTAGAGTTTACATGAGGATCCTTTTCCCTATATTTGAAGTCGAAAAGACCTGTGATGTACTGGCAACCTGCCCGGGGAGTTTCTTTGCGTTTCACCCAGTGAGTATTGCGATATGTTCTAGCACCTCCTGCAAACCAGTAGTAGGATAAGCGGCTTAATGATAATGAGTGAGCGAAAGTGAGATGTTATAAGACAGCCAGAAAATAGCTACATTGATTAATGCTATGAGCCTGACGGATACATTTTGTGTGCAAATTCATATCCTTTATTCATGGTTGAATTGCTCACAAAAAACTGTTTCACCCTGTGGTTTGCCATTTATCAGATAAAATGACATAATTTGCTCTTTCCAACAATGCTAGGTGCTTGTTTATGCAGCAAAGTGTTGCAGAGAAAAATAATTTTGAATTTACATCAAATTTAATCATAGTTACAATCTGCACACAGCTCTGCGTTCATCTCCGCTCCTCCTGCTCTTGTCTGCATTATTCATGAAGTCATCATTGAGTAGATATGGGACACATTTCCTGAGAAAGGGCAGAACCAGAGCTTTGTAATGATGCTAGTCGCATATTTGGATATACCTAAGTAATCATGTTATGAAGACAGAGCCCATGTTTGCAAAGTCATGTCTTTACTTAAGTTCTTCAGCCATTTTCACACTTCTTCCTCTACTTATTCAACCAAGAAGAGAGATGTGAAAATGGGTGAAAAACTTCCTCAACTGCTGAAGAAAGTCCTTAATTGCTTCACACATAACAAATTAAACAGTAGAATTTACACTTTCTGGTCATTTCTAGGTGTTTCTCTGTGTAACAAAGCGTTCTTGAGTAATCAGGTTTTTAATTCAAAGCAAATTTCTACATCGTCCCCAATAAACGGCTGACATTATAGGCATTAAGCACATATTTTTTTCAAACTGCTAAGTCACAGAGTATCCCACCATCATGGTTCTGATATTCCCTGATTATAGACAATTAGGAAAATACTGCATAACCATACTATCATCATTTTATAGTATAGTATAGTACCAATTTTAGAAGATGCTGTCTTTTTTTCCTTTGTTCTAAAAAGATAAAAATTTATTATCATATCCAATGATGGAAGATCTGGATAGCCTAGGCTGTTCTGACTAAAAAAAAAACAAGATACAGCATATATGGCTAGTCCTTATAATGACCCAGTAGAGATAGATTAAGGTGTCATTGGGTTAAATGTTGATATAACATTTGATTGTATACTTTTTTTTTATATTTGGACCAAATATAAGAATATACGAATCGTAGCCATGACCATGGCAGATGTCAAAACTACAAAACTAAATGGACAAACTAAAATAATCCATAATCACAGACAAAAACAGGATATACTATAGACAGAACAGGGCTTGGGTTTAATGCTACATAAATATACGATAAGACACAAAAGTATTATCAGAGCACAAAGCATAAGTACACCAATAATCAATAAGACACAGAACAGGTGAACAGTATAATATAACAAACCAATGATAGGGCAGGGGTGCAAACAGGACTATAACAGAAACAAAAGCACATGACAAGAACCCAAAATGAAATGCCATGAATGCTGTGTTTGTTGCTTTTAGAACCATTTTGGAAAGGGGAATGTTGTGCAATAATAATGGTTTTCACTACTACATTTCATTTAACATTCTTCCTTTACATTTACATTAACATTTATGGACGCTCTTATCCAAAATGCTTAGTTGTTAACTTGGAATATCCAAAGCTAAGGCTGGTAGACCTGAATTCTAGCTACTTTGAGCTATGATACTGCTAGAATTTAGCCCTATACTACCTACTATATACTATACCTAGACTATATAACTTCATAGCTCTCATAGCTTTTGGGTGCGCATAGGAATTTTGTTTCTATCCAGTGTTGGTTCTTGTGTGGGGCAAGAAATCACTCTACCAGGAAAAACACCACCTACTGTGGTGGAATTCTGAACACAATATCACAAACACCACCATGTGTGTACAAGGAGCCCTGCAATGGACCGCAATTCCATACAGTGTGTATTCCCAACTCAAGATCTCATTCCCAGAGATCACAGAGCAGACTTCAGATCTCCTATGACCCTGACCTGGATTAAGTGTTAAAACACAAAGAGAACGCAACCTCCTATATAAGATAAAATTAAGATAAGATAAAAAATGCTCAACAATGATATGATGAAATGTGTTATATTTGTGATTGTGTGACACTCTGTCTTTTCCTAATTGTGGAGTAGTGCCCTAAAGGCAAGGAATCCTTGAAGAAAAAAAAACCCTTTTGTGAGTGTGAGCCTGTGAGATGTGTTGTTCAGCTTAAAAAATGAACTGAGTTTTCCTTACTCAGCTCCTGCTATTGCAGAGCTTCCTAATGATGTGAGCTTAGGTGCTATTTTTTTTGCTGTTTCCATAATTTGATTGCCCTTTTTATATCTGTATGATTAATGGATATTGGTAGAATTCTGCCCTATATGCATTGTTTTCAGTTCCGCCGTGCACCTACTGCATGTTCTTAGCGTATGGGGCATGTAGGACCTCTAGTCAATGTTCCTCCTATGTGCCAATTGTTTATATAACCTCTCTCTCTCGCTCTTTTTCTCTCTCCCTCCCTCACCTTTGATCCTACAACTCTACTATCCATGTAGTGCCCGTATAGCTGATTGAAAGTGCCCATGCGCATGGTACATCAACATTGCTCTGGCTGAAAGGAATATACATCAACAGAGCGAAATTACAGAGACTAATTTACAACAGTAATTGCCATCATTTTCCTTCTCTCATGATCAGACGCTGACATTTGAACGGATCCTCGTCTCTTTCATCTGTGCGCGTGCATGCACAAGGTGGTTTTGTGGAAATTGATTAGTGCAGGCTGACGAAGGGAGGAGAGCGAGATGGAAAGAGAGAGAGAAAGAGAGATGAGGGAGGAAAGTGGTGGCAATACTAAAGAGGTCATTTAGCTTTAAAGATTAGGGAGGCGAGGGAAAGATTGTGGACTTAATGAAACTTTTAGCCCTGGAGCTTTCTCAATCATAACAGTGAGACAAAGAAAGACCAAAAGAAAGGTTAAAAAAAAAAAATTTTAAAGAGTAAAAAAAAAAAAGCAATAATATTGGCTGATGCAATTTTATATTAATGACAGAAGAAATAATTGATTTGTTCAAGATGTATCGCAATTCCCTTCCGAGAGATTCTTCAATAATGTATAAAATTTAATAGCCAGATTAATCTAGAGGCTTATCCATAAATAGCTTCTTTTAATCGCAAAATATCAACAGTACAAAATATTTTATGAAAAATAAAGATTGCAGGTTAATGCATATGAATTTTAATTATTTATATATATTATATTACTATTCATTCATTCATCTTCTTGGCCGCTTATTCCTTTTTCAGGGTCACGGGGGAGCCGGTGCCTAGCCGGCTACACAGGGCACAAGGCAAGAACAACCCTAGACAGGGCGCCAATCCATCGTAGGGCACACACTCTCACACACTCGTGCACACACTCGCACACTAGGGTCACTTTAGAGACACCAATCAACCTAACGTGCATGTCTTTGGACTGTGGGAGGAAACCGGAGTACCTGGAGTAAACCCACGTGGACACGGGGATGACATGCAGACTCCACAAAGAAAGGACCCAGACCGCCCCACCCGGGGATTGCACCCGGGACCTTCTTGCTGTGAGGCGACGGTGCTACCCAGCGAGCCACCGTGTCGCCCACTATGAACATAATTCTATTTGTTAAATAGAAACAAATTTAAAATTGTTGGCTGAAACAAACACTCAATATACATTTTGACATTGATGATAAATGGAGCCTCCATCAAAGGCTTAGTCTTTGCAAGCGAGGATGGGTCGTGGTTCAGCACTTTGTTCCAAACTTCATGAGAGAATAGTCAGTCAGTTCAAATACAATGTTTCTCAGTGCAAGACTGCAAAGAATTTAGGTTTCTAACCATCTACAGTTCATACCATCATGAAAAGGTTCAGGGTATCAGGGGAAATCTTGGTGTATAAAGTCCAAGGGCAGAAACCGCTGCTGAACCTGTGCGACCATCGAGCCCTCAGGCGATATTGTTTGAGAAACCGTCATGCTCCCGTGATGGACATAGCCGCATGGGCTCGGGAGTACTTTGGAAAATCATTGCAACCTGAAACTGCATTATGGAAAGAGAAAGCCATATATTAATTTTGCACAGAAACACCAGCAAGTTCTCTGGGCCTGAAGTCATCTGCGACAGTGAAAATATTTTTTGCTCAGACGAGTCCACAGATTTCAGATTGTTTTTGGAAAAAAAAGGATGTCAGATTCTGTGCCAAAGATGAAAAAGGCCACCAGACTGATACCAAAAAAGACGAGAAAAAACCAGCACCTGTGACGGTTTCAGCAGGACAATGCTAGGCCTCATCCTGCATGAGTTACAGCACCTGTCCCAACTTTTTTTTGAGTGTGTTGCAGGTATCAATTTTTAAATGTGTTTATATTTAACAAACAGAATTAGGTCAATCAGTCCTCACTGAAAACACTTAAAAGCTTTTCTTTGTCCTTCTGTCTGTAATATAAAGCTTCAAGTGAATTAACAAGTTACAGATATTAGTTTTAATGCAGTTTAAGAACTTTTCTGGAAATACGGTTTGCAGTTAACTTCATTAACATGATTTCTACTGTAGTCTCTGGCCTTCAGTGTTTCTATGGAGGGACCACTAGGTCCTGTGGGTAAAATGGTGAGGGTCCTGAGTTTTTTTGAGTCACATATGTTTTTGATTTAAGACAAAGGAATCCATACATTGTGGGGGTCTCTCCCCAGTTGATAAGAAGAGGGGCACCCTTCCTTTTTCCTCAGAACACAGATCTGATTATGGTGTTCTCCAGGCATTCGCGAGGCCTGAACGACTCCTGTCTAATTCTGTTTTAATTT
>JAOVYV010000050.1:21210586-21222670 GCA_025674545.1 Hassar affinis
GACTGGTCAGCTGAGTTGAGGTCTGACTGGTTAGACGAGCTGAGGTCTGACTGGTTAGCTGGGCTGAGAACTGACTGGTTAGCTGAGCTGAGATCTGACTGGTCAGCTGAGTTGAGGTCTGACTGGTTAGACGAGCTGAGGTCTGACTGGTTAGCTGGGCTGAGAACTGACTGGTTAGCTGAGCTGAGATCTGACTGGTCAGCTGAGTTGAGGTCTGACTGGTTAGACGAGCTGAGGTCTGACTGGTTAGCTGGGCTGAGAACTGACTGCTTAACTGGGCTGAGATCTGACTGGTTAGCTGGGCTGAGATATGACTGGTTAGCTGGGCTGAGATCTGACTGATTAGCTGGGCTGAGATCTGACTGGTTAGCTGGGCTGAGATCTGACTGGTTAGCTGGGCTGGGAATGAATGATTTGTAACCTTTTTGTATATTTAAAGGAATGGCTAAAGACTTGGGTATATTTTGTTAATGAAACACAGTTGTGTGGATAAACATTACAGAAGTGGTGTAGCAAGGAAAATGAGGCATGGCATCACACTGAAGAAGCCAATGATGATTAAAAGATAGTGTGCATTACTTTACCTCTTGACAGTAAGACAGGATCTTGCTGGGCTGGGTAAAGCAGCCCTGACGGCCTTGTGGGTCCGGCTCCCATTGACCTGTTGCAGTGTTCATGTGCAGAAGCGGACGGCCACAAAACATTGCAATCTGAGGCTCCACCACCAGGGAGCCTCCCACTGGTCCATTCACCTCAGTCATAGCCAGGCCCTGACAGAAGGAGACATAGATGCAATTAACATTGTGAGCATCTGAGTGCTTGGATGTGAGCATGTGCAGAACTGTAAACAGATAAGACTCCATCGCATTCGAGTCATTACTATGGAAAATACAAATTAGCAATCAAAAGAAAAGCAGTGCATTTAAGGAAGAGTGCAGTATATGGTATACTGCAATTAAAAGGATGCATCATTTAAACCTTGTACCACAGACCAACAAATATTCACAATCACTTCAGAAGCTTAAAATCCAAACTGCTTAATCTACTAGTTTCTATTTCTGTCTTAGTGTACCCATTCCCTGCTTTCACTCCGTGACCAATTTCCAAGTCAATATGCATTCCTGGGATTATCCAGGAATAGGGTCGGGAACCACAAGGCTAACTCAGCAAGGCTTCCTTAATTTGGTCCATTTCCTCTTGTTCCTATCTTCGTTCCTTAATCACTACCCATTTCCTTCTGTTATCCATGTTATCTATCCACATACGCCCTTCTCCCAAGATACAGCTTAAGTCATCAAAGAGTTATTGTAGAATGGCCTGATTATTATGCTAGAATAATTTAGCAAAATGGTTTTGTGATGGCAGTTAGAGAGTCAAGGATTAGCTGAGGAAGTAGTCATCATCCAAGTGCCGACAGTGATACTCACAGCTACAGTGCCTTCATTTCATTCTGGTTCTTATCCTAAAAAGATTGTCCTCTTTCGTGCTCCTTAGTGGTTCCTCTAAAAGTAATCCTTTGAAAGAGTCCCTTGTTCTATTTATCCCTTCTCTCTACTACCACCTCTCATTTCACCCCCATTTTGTCTTTTCAGGATTTTCCCATTTGTCCTTCCTTGTCCTTTTTAAGTTCCTAGTTCCTCTCAGACATGAACCTCATCTTGGCTGCAGGATGGTGGTATTGATCTGGGATGTGTTTCTTGTTCCTGGGTGAGGGCCCATGGGACCATCACACAGCTGGAGTGAGCAGTAATCCAGAGCTCCAGTCAGGTGTTAATACAAGCTCATCGACTGTTAGGCCACTTAGCTACTTCAACATCACAGAAGGGATCAGAGAAACGGAGCAGTGGAAACCAAAGATGTGCAGTTGATTGATTAGCAGGTCATGATTGAGTCTGCTAGTTTGCTGGCTTTTATTTGTGAGGTGGTGTTAGGTAAAGTGGCTAGCTGGCGCTGATTGTGCAGCTGGGTTTGGGGGATGGAGTGATGAGCTGGATTCTAATCGGTATTAGGGTTTGATTGGGAAGTTGTGGTTCAGTGGCTCGACTTGGCTGGTTAAGTGTGTTTGTTTGCGAATGTGGGTGTGGCAGGTTATGTTTGTTTGATTAGACGGTTTTGCCTGGATTTGGCTGGTTATCTGGGGTTACCTGGTCATTTGGATTTGGCTGGCTGTTTGGGGTCAATTGGTTTGTTGGGTTTTGCGTGTTACCTGGATTTGACAGGTTATCTGGTGTTGACTGATTAGATGGTTTGGATATCTGTATTTTGGAAGGTATCTGAGGTTGACGTGTTAGATGAGTTTACCTAATTATCTGAACTGGCAGGTTATCTGGCATTGACTGACCATATGAGTAAACCTGGTTATCTGACTTTGGCAGATTCTCTGGTGCTGATTGGTTATGTGGGTTTACCGGGTTATCTGGATTTGACAGATATTATCTCATGCCCAGTTATCGGTTAGTTACTGATTAGGTAGATTTGGCAGGGTATCCAGGGTTGACTGGTTAGTTGGATTTAGCAGGTTGTCTCAGGATGACCAGTTATTTAGACTTGGCTGTTTAACTGGACTTGCCTATGTGATTTTTACAGATTAGTTGGATTCGGCAGTGTATCTGGGGTTGATTAGTTAGTTGGATTTTCTGGAGGGGGTCATCATTAGGAGTCACATTGTTCAATGACATTAGTGCAATCTTTACTATAGGCAACACACTAACAACATGACTGTTAGGGGAAACCCACAACACTTTAATCTTTCATGCTAGAAGGAGGGGTTGAGAGACTGACTGCATTTAAGCCACCAATCAGAAAGGAGATGCTCCTGGGGAGAAGGGATGAATGATGGATGAATGAGAAAGTGATCAAAGGGAAAGTCCCGTCTCTGCTGGTCTGGGTGAAAATATTTGAAGTTCTAATTAAAACGTATAAGTAAAATAAGTATGATAAGTATGATACTGTATACTGGGTATAAATATGAAGTAAAGTAGATGTGACAAACACATTAGCAGGGAACTAAAAATGAGATGAAAGCACCATTAGGCCCGTTAGATTAAACGTGAAGAGGGAAATATTGCATCTCCATGAAACGATCATAAATGAGTATGTGTGTATGTGTGTGTGTGTGTGTGTGTGTGTGTGTGTGTGTGTGTGTAAGTGTAAGCATCTCAATAAAATCAAAGAAAACTGTGGAGTTCAGATTAAAACCTGGCAGGTAAAATTCCACAAATCCCCTTAAAGACAATTCTGTCCTAAACTGCACAGTCAGTGTTTGTATTGGATCATTTCCCATGATCCAGTGCTGTCTGAAGGAACAGAAAGATCCAGCTAGGAATTCTCTACAGGCTTTAAGCGTATTTTCTATACGTAAATTAGAGGCATGTCCTAACACAGCTCTTTACTTTCGACTCTGCAGTGCTCATGCAAAACAGTTTGATTATTAGAGCTGAGTCATAACTGACCACTGATCCTCTCAGCAAAGTGAAGTGCATCTGCCAAGGTCAACTATAGAAGGCTTTTACTCGTGGTCCTGATTTATTTATATACATATTTAAACAAGGTCAAGGAATATTCTCATTTCTGTTATGGTGTTCTATCAGATGTTTTTATTTAGGCTACTTTCTAACCTAACTTTTTTTGCTTAAAAGCAACAATGAGACTGATGTGCATGATTACAATAATCACAGTACGAACTCATTTCCCATTGAAAACTTTTTGGCAGGAATAAAGCTTTGCATGAGTAGATTGCTGGCTTTTATTTGTGAGGTGGTGTTAGGTAAAGTGGCTAGCTGATTGGGCAGCTGGGTTTGGGGGATGGAGTGATGAGCTGGATTCTAATCGGTATTTGGGTTTGATTGGGAAGTTGTGGTTCAGTGGCTCAACTTGGCTGGTTAAGTGTGTTTGTTTGCGAATGTGGGCCTGGCAGGTTATGTTTGTTTGATTAGACGGTTTTACCTGGATTTGGCTGGTTATCTGGGGTTACCTGGTCAATTGGATTTGGCTGGCTGTTTGGGGTCAATTGGTTTGTTGGGTTTTGCTGGTTACCTGGATTTGACAGGTTATCTGGTGTTGACTGATTAGATGGTTTGGATATCTGTATTTTGCAGGGTATCTGGGGTGTTAGAATAAAGCTTTCCATGAGTAGATTATGTTATAATTGTAAAGGTAGGTGGGATCGTTCAGTTTTGTTAAATCACTTGGATGGGTAATGAGATGTTAGAATGCTAGAATTTAAATGAACGCTGAGATGGATGCAAAAGAGTAAAATATTTCCTATTCAAGAAAGCCTGTTTTTAACCCATAACTGTGCAATGAAGTCTATTGAAAATACATAGCAACGCCACCTATGCACCTCATTGGTTGAGTCCGCCAGTGCGTATATAAAGCGATACACATCTAAGGAGGCTTCACAAGCTGTTTTGGCTGTGAGAATGGCAAGTTATCACGATTTTTGATTTTCAACACGGTTTAATAGTTGGAGCTCGTAAGAGGGATTGTAGCATTTCCGAGGTAGAAGCATAGTTTGGATTGTCATGTATGTGCATTTCAAGGGAGTACCGTGACTACAAGAATTCCGGCAAAACCTCAAACTTGAAAACCTCAACAGCAGTGTGGCCTTAAAAAGACTCTAGGTAAACGTGACCAGCGTAGGCTGGCAAGAATCGTTTCACGTGACAGGCGTGCAGCACTGCCTCAAGTAACATCGGAATTCAATGCTGGGGCCACAACAAACATCAGCGTGAGGACTGTGCAACGTTCCCTCCAGGATCCCGTGGGGGACCTACCAAGTATTAACCGCTATACCAGTTTTTCTGGTACTTCAGTGTACTTTATAGTAGAGAATGTAAAGGGTTTTCCCAAGTTACCACAAATATAGCATAAAGCACCTAAACATGGTCATTCAAAGCAAGTAAAAAGAACTGTATTTATATTTACTATAAATATTATTTAAATAGTTTGATGACTGTAATTACTGATGACACTTTATTAAATGTCAGAAATGTCTGTACTGCATTGTTCTAATGCAGATCACAAGCAATTATGAGCACAAATCATAATTATGTATGACTGCCGCAGCTAGCTGATCATCATATAGTTTTTTTTCTCTCTCACTTCATTCTCTCTCTCTCTCTCTCTCTCTCTCACTTCATGCGGGAGTCGTATTACACACCTCTATGTGGTACATCCATTTTTTTCAAATATTCATAAATATACACGTACACACTGAACTCTGGATCAGCCCATTCTGAAGAAAGACAAACACGCAGCTGCACCGAAAAAATCATTTGTGCACCATGTCAATGCTTCTAATATGTTAATAACCCCCAGGCCTTGAATGCATAAGGATTGGTTTGTTTTGGATAATGTGCTTCTGCGATCTCTGGAGAGCAAAGATAACGGCATGCTACTCTTGCTAATCAAGCGTATCTGGTTGCTCAGCTAATGGCTAAATGGATGGCTTCTTTTTTCCCCCTCTCTTCTCCTTTTCTTTTTTTCTTTTTTTTTTTGCAGAAGGAAATTTAATGCCACACAACTGACTTCCGGACATCTGAGAAGATAACTTGCTCGTCTGTTCACCCTGTGATCTAGAGTACCCCTCCTCATACATGTGTGCACATGCACACACGCACACACACACACACACACACACACGCACACACGCACACATACCCGAGTGCTTCAATATTTAGACCTGCCTCTTTATGACAGCATTCCTGTTATTGATCGCTACATCAGGAGCCCTGGGGTCTGCCTTAATGATTGCATGCACACACATGCAACAGTAAACACACACACACACACACACACACACACACACAGACACACACAAAGCCTGTTTCAAATCAAGGCTCAGATTACATCAGTCAAGGACAAATACATGGTCCTGTGGTACAGTAGAGCAGTATATCTTTCTTTTTAACATTTACTCCACAGCTCTGTCGAATGCTTGACTCTGATTGGTAGAAAGGTGTTCTGGTTGCAAGGTTTACAAAAATGCCCTTCAATCGTTGCTATAGTGACAAATCCAGGAGACCTTTTTCAGTTTCATATTTTCAGGTGGTATATTATTTTTGTCTTGTTAACTGCAAGAGGGAGAAAAAACAGAAACGAAACATAGCGAAAGAATGACGTGTGTTTAGTGTTAGTTATTAATTCACTGTGGTATAAGAGGAATAAATCCCTTCAGGTCGAGCTGTTATCAGAAAATGTGTTTTCTCCTGTAACTGTGCTTCACTTTCAGCCACATCACGCAACCTAATCGCTGATTATTTTCTCAGAACGGCAAGCCCCACTGAGTTTTCTTCCTTATTCATTTCCTTTACCACTATTTGAAGACCACAAGAAACACACAGTCTATACTATACTATATGTGTGAGGACTTTCCATGGACATAAATATTAATACATTAGTATTAATACATTATTATTAATAGCTAATTAATTAATGCTACCCCTAACCATAATTTTAACCTTAGTAATGAAAAGGCAACCTTTTGGCTCTATTATTATTTATATTTTTGTCAAAAACTACAAGAAAAGACCCATTTTCCTTATGAGGACCAACAAAAAGTCCCCACAAGGTCAAAAATATCAGATATTCCTATCCTTGTGGGGACATTTGGTCCCCAAAAAGATATAAAAAGAATGGTCACACACACACACCTACACACACACACACATGTTGACATTATTAATAATGTAGCTTATTAATGCTATGCCTAACCCTAATACTAACCCAAACCATAAACTCAGTAATGAAAAGGCAACCTTTTGGCTTTTTTCTTTTCTTTTTAAATATTTTCTTCAAAACTGCAGTAAAAAAAAAAACACTTTCCTTATGGCAACCAGCAAAATGTCCCCACAAAGTGTATCAGATATGAGGCAGTTGTGGTCTTGTTAGGGTTAGGGTGTCTGCCCCATGATCAGAAGTTCCCAGGTTCAATTCCCTTGGCTGAAGTGCCCTTGAGCAAGGTACCTAACCCCTATTGGCTCCCCGGGCTCTGTTGCTAGGGCTGCCCACCGCTCCGGGCATGTATGTTCACTGCCCCCTAGTGTGTCTCACTGCACTGGGTTAAATGCAGTGGTTCAATTTCGCTGTGTGCAAGCACAATGACAAAAAATGTCTCACCTCACCTTATATTCACACTGTTTTTCTTTCCATGATCACAGTTTACCCATTTTACACTAGAACATTTATCTTCAATCTTAAGTATTGTTGTCCGTCACGTTTACGAAGACGAAGACTAACTAACCGTTAGTCTAACAGAAACTGACAGTCTGGTTAAACTTTAACTACAGTTTATTTATTCTGGGCAAACCGGCATCGCATCCAAATTCTAAGAAGCAGCTAAACAAGAAAAACTTTCAGTGCTTTTCAAATATCCCAGAGGAAAGGGAGAAAAAAAAGATCTCTTCTCTGTCCAGCCTGTTTCTCCGAGCTCAATTTACTGAGCTCAATTTAACACCAATATGGGATTTTGGCCCTTTTCTCATTCGTCTTAAATTCAGCTCCTGACAAACAGCCTTCCTCTCGTCTCAGCCTGAACCCAGTTTAAATGCTCTTTGCGCTGATCTTTATTTGTCTGAAATAAACAGCTCCTGACAAAACAGTAAGAAAGGAAATTGGCCTATAAATGAGCCACACAATATCAGAAATGTTGTGTACTTCGGCATACATTATCTCTGAGAAGCCTATAATAACTCCTGCTTTTCTCCTGTTATTCTCAAATTGTCAAATCTTAGACTGATTCATTCATCCCGGGGACGTGATTTTGTTAGCTGGATATTCATCTGTTTGTGAAAGCTGACATAATTTCACTATGCTAGTTAGTACACTGAAGCACCAGAAAAACTGGTATACTAGTTAATACTCGGTAGGTCCCCCACAGGATCATGGAGGGAACGTTGCACAGTCCTCACGCTGATGTTTGTTGAGGCTCCAGCATTGAATTCTGATGTTACTTGAGGCAGTGTTACACGTCTATCACATGAAACGCTGTTCCCGTTCACCAAGAGTCTTTTTACAGCCACGCTGCTGTCGTAGGTTCAGGGTTATGCTGCAATTCTTGTAGTGAAAGTACACCCTTGAAATGCTCATACATAAAAAATCCAAACTTAGATTCTACCTCCGAAATACTACGTCCCATCTCATGATCTCCAACTATTGAACCGTGTTGAATAGGCTGCTGTACCAGTTTTTCTGGTACTTCAGTGTACAGTTATGAGGCAAAAACAGGCTTTCTTGAACGGGAAATATTTTTTGCATCTCTTTTGCATCCATCTCAGTGTTAATTTAAATTCTAGCACGTCTATCCCTTTATATACGCACAGGCTTATATAGCGTATACTAGCTATTTTGCTCAGTGCTTAAGTGTACACTAGCTAGCTAAACTAGCAAACCAGATATTGACTGAATAGTCAGTTATATAAAACACAGCTGGAAGCTTTAAGTGTTATTTAAGTGTACAATCTCCTGTTTATATTTCTAAATAGCTTCATCTACCTTTCCTTTCCGAGTTTACTAGTAATATGCTAATGCCTTTTATGCTAAGTTCTGCTCCTGAAGACTGCTAATGCTAAAAACAAAACAGAACAGCAACAACACTTCACCAAGCTGGAGATGTTAAAATAATGCTGAAAAAAAAAAAAACTAACTACTGTTTAGATGTCACCAACATACTGTTTGGTATTTTTAATCATTTCTGATGATTAATCTATATAGAAACATATCTAGATATATCTGTATTTTTTCCTCATTCACTGTTGTGTTGCATAAATGCTGCTAAAATTAATGAGTCAAGCGTAGGCTTTTGAGCTGTCCCTGCATGTTTGGACGTCATGATCTTTTATTCCTCGAACAGACTTATGAGAGAGAAAGAAAGAGAGAGAGAGAGAGAGAGAGAGAGAGAAAGAGGGAGAGAGAGGAGGACTGAGTGAGATGCTAGCAATCTGTCCACCCACCCTTGTCCTGTTCTGTTCCCAAGAAGAGTTGCTTAATTTGACAGCTAGAACTTGTTGTATCCTTACCAACTACTGCACAAAAAAGGAGTGTGATAATGACATACACACACACACACACACACACACACTCAAACACGCACACGCACACACACACACACACATGCCAATATGCTGAAAAACATCACCGCCAACTCGTCAGAATCCGAGCACTTTCAGTCCATTAGGAGGCACAACTTTGTACATTTCAGCTCAAATATTTTAAACTTCATGTCAAACTAACCAGAAGAGAACAGCAGATAATACAAGGTATTTCCTACTCAGACAATAAAAATGATTCAGCAATATATTTATATATCCATGTATGGTATTGGCATTTGTTTTGTTGATTTGTTCTTGCTTTTATCCTCTTTTTGCTGCTCAAACAACTCCATGTGCATTAATACACGACAAGCTATAACGGATCGAAAAATCCATTAATGCAGGAACGTCGCCCCACCTGACGTGTGCGCAAATACACTAGACTCAACATTACACACACGTCTCTAGTGTACTCCACACTGCACAACAACGAATAATACAACATCAAAATGGAATATTTTTCACTGACCAATGAGAATACGACCGATGCGATATCGAGTTAAAAACTGGGATAAATCTGTGTCCGTTTGGTGAACTGTTTGTACAAATGATGTGCACTGTACCAGAAAAACTGGTATTTTCTGGTATTTTACTGGTATTTTCAGAAAAACTGGAGCCTATACAAAATACATAGCAATGTCACTTGCTTGTGTGTATATAAAGTGTGTATATAAAGGCGAAAGACATCTATGGAAGCTTCTAGAGCTGTTTCCGCTGTGAGAATGGCAGGTTATCACGATTTTGTGATTTTCAACACGGTTTAATAGTGATGGGAATTCCAGTAAAACCTTGAACCTCGAACTTTTGACTGTCAAGAATCGTTTCATGTGATAGGTGTGCAACACCACCTCAAGTAACGTCAGGATTCAAGGCTGGGGCCTCGACAAACATCAGCGTGAGGACTGTGCAACGTTCCCGCCAAGATTCCTACCAAATATTATCTGGTATACCAGTTTTTCTGGTACTTCAGTGTATCGGTTTGATGTAGAACATAGTTCTCAAACTTTTTTATTTCCAGGGACCCATTTAAGTGTAAAATAAATTCCACAGACTCTCTCAGTATGGACTGTACCAAGTTAATACCGAGTATTGACTGTATACCAGTTTTTCTGTTACTTCAGTGTATTAGAAATCGTACGACTGGACAAGATCTGAGCAAGGTCTTTTTATACCTTTTTGAAAGGTTATGTAAAGGGAATTCGTTTAGGAGATGTTCCTAAATGCATTATACATGCTCGAAAATGCTGAAAATGTGTGAAAAGACTGAACTGGATTGCAGCGTTAAAACCGTTTGAAAAAAAGTTTTACATTTTTTGTCTTCAGGATTTTTTGGGCAGGTCTAAATGATACCCCGGAGCCATGATAACCCCTCCTCTAACGTTCTATAAAAACTAGAGCACATTAACATCTCCTGATCTGCCAGTTAACTGTAGAGCATACAGTTTGCCAGCTAGCTATACCTTTATCCCACAAACGCATCTTTGGCATGCTGGATGCCAGAATTTGCAGAACGACTCGTTTTCTTTGTGTAAATATCCCAAGAATGAAGAAATGAAGAGCTGGACTTTCTGGACTTTGCTGGACTTTCTCCCTGTCCTGACTTCATACCGGGGTAACGGCCACATCCGACACCATCTTCGGCAGTACATGCACACCAAGGAGTGCTTATAAACATAATGTTGTGTAACCCCCTGTAGCCACAAGTAAGCTTCTTGTATAAATGAATTAAAAATGTACCATTCGGTTGCAGACTGAAAGGAACAAGGTTGATTTTCAGAATCGATTCAGATTCCGATGATGGTGGCGATTGGATTCTGGCTCAAACGTACATCTGTACACGTCCAATAAAGCCGCTGTGGGAGCATCCATTTTTCTGGACCTTATGGGTATTGGACACCTAAAAGAGGCTGCAATTTTGAAACTTAATTTTATACACTTGGTGAGTTTTTTTAATTAAAAGATTTAATTAAGGTATAATTAAGGCAGAAAAGATAGCAAGCCTGAAATACTGCGGTTCGGGACTCATCAATAATGATGGCATGCCATTAATCAAATAGCACTCCAAATAGCACTATCATTATTTCTCTCCACCCCGCTTCTTTGCTCGTTACAAAACTAGCTGAGCTACAACACACACTGAGATTCAGCGGTACGTCGAAACCGAGCTTGATGCTTCCCTGGGCGAACGGTAAACGCTTCGACTGTTCACAGTGCCACCACCAGTGTGTTACTGTCACCGCCTGGCCTTGTCGAGGTCTGCTCCATTAAGCATTCAGCACTTGAACTCGCCCTCTTTGTAGCAGGATGACCTCATGCTTAGCGTTGACGTAATCGCGGATCCCTGCCGACTAAGCTGCTGTGGCGATGGGGGCTGTCGAGATGTTATTCTGTCATGTGTCACAAATCTTTTAACTAATCCAGCCCGTTTTAATCAATCAGGATGCCCTGCAGTAAATACACACTGCTTGCGCACTCATCTCCATTTGGACACAAGCTTCTCAGATGATCTCATGTACCATGTGTCATTCTAGACAGCCTATAAAAAAAAAAAAACACACTAATACCTTGCTGCGATTATGTGTGTGTGTGTGTGTGGATTTAGTTAGCTAGATCAGTAATATATTCATACAAACCTCCTCCTACATGCTTTCTGCTAGCCAATAATCCAAACCAACCTGCTGGTATTTACATTGACACTGACTTGGACATTGAAAGTGATCTACAGTTGAATAGAATGGTTCAGGTATGAATCAGGTTTATTAAGTAAGGCATTTGGGGGTTAAAGCACTTGGGGGCATGGAGGTATGGAAAACAATCAACGCTGTGGTGGTGTGATGTGATGGAAAGCAGTAAAAAGCAATTTCCTGGATCAGCATTAAAGAATAATAAATCATACATTTTGGCATGGCGGCGCAGTAGATAGCACTGTCGCCTCACAGCAAGAAGGACCCGGGTTCGATCCCCGGGTGGGGCGACCTGGGAAATTTCTGTGTGG
>JAOVYV010000050.1:21502473-21520840 GCA_025674545.1 Hassar affinis
TCGCCCCACCCGGGGATCGAACCCGGGTCCTTCTTGCTGTGAGGCGACAGCGCTATCCACTGCGCCACCGTGCCGCCATGTTCCAATCAATTATACTATATTATTCTAATGTTCTGAACTTCTATTCCATTCTATACTTTTTGAAATCTCCAGAAAATTCATCGAACACGTTTTGATATGCAAATCATCCCGCCGGTTCAATCAATATGCAAAATAGTCTGGCGTGTCATAGGGCGACTTCCACTGACTTTTTGAGCTGGTATTACTTTCCCCTGAAAGTGTTACTTTCCCCTGAACAGTAACAGTAAAGTTAACACTGATGGACTGAGCCTGCTGGTGATTTGCAAACGGATGACACGTTCTAGACTGTACCGTCATACTACACACACATTCACACTGCACTGGACACACACACACACACACACACACACACACACACACACACACTTTTCACACTTGGGACAATGAAGAGTCACTAATCCACCTACTGCCATGTTTTTGATTTCAATTAATCTGTGTGTGTGTGTGTGTGTTAGTCTCATGTTAATTGGCACCCTGTGATCCTTCCACTGAGTGGTGAAATTGAAATAGTGTGACATCTTAAATCACTTTTTTCTAAAAATAACTTCAAATAATGAATTGTCTGTAATGCCTGTCCCTGTTTACACATTGATCACATCTAAGTTGATCATATAGGGAATTTTCACATTGCTGTGGACTACTGAGAGTTCTGCTCCACATATCATGTCACAAAGGTGGGAATTTATATAGTAAAAAGCGCTAAGGGTTAGGGTTAATGAGACAGGGTTTTTTTTGGTGTATTTTATGCTTGACAAGTGAACCAAGCCAGGGTTTCTCTTCACTTTTTATTCAATAACAACATCAAGAACACAATCTTAAGAGCTGCAACTGGGACTGTATAATGAAGTAGTTTGTTCCCTGCTACTTGACACACTTTATTTTATTTATATTACCTTTTTCCCCTTCACCACTCAGTCATCATGGCTTTTAATGTTAATACAAGTCTGTGTTTTTGAAGAAACAGTTTCACCTTTTTTTTTTTTAACATACAACTTGTTAAGTGATGTAAGACGTGGGTAAAGGATGATCCAGGATGCTAGTCAGTTCCGGGTTCGATCCCCGGGTGGGGCGGTCTGTGTGGAGTCTGCATGTCTTTCCCGTACTCCAGTTTCCTCCCACAGTCCAAAGACTTGCACGTTAGGTTGATTCGTGTCTCTAAAGTGGCCCTAGTGTGTGAGTATGTGTGCCCTACGATGGATTGGCGCCCTGTCTTGCGCCCTATGCTGCCGGCTCTCCCGTGACCCTGAAAAGGAATAAGCGGTCAAGAAAATGAATGAATGAATTTTACAGTGAAAAAGCAGCAGGGGAGTCAATGTTCTGTAGCTGATTCCTGTTTCCTGTGGAATTCTCTATGGCTATAGTTAAAGTTATGGGTAAAGGTTTTCTCATAAGGAGTGATTTGAGAGTGCAGAGACCCATGTGTTTCCTCTTGTCTATCCAGGTGTTGTTTATTAGAGGAAAGCTCTGTTCCAGAGGTGCAATAATCCCAGTTAAAGCTAACAGAAATTAGTTGCTAAATAAGGAGGCCACTGTGTTTTAAAGAGAATTAGTCTCTGTATGAATTTTCACCTACTGGGTTTATTTCCAGGCTTTCCAGTGTTGTGTTAGCGTAAGACTGTTTGGGGTACAGCATCCATTTTGTTTTCATATTGCATTATAAATTCATTTAGAACACGTCACATAGCATAATACTGTATAATACCGGGCATAACCCTGTAAGTGCTTATGAGAGTGAAAAGTCCATAAAAGATATAGCTTTTATCCCTGTTATCTCTAATGAGCAAGCTGGAGGTGACGGTGAAAAACTCCCTCAAATGATAAGAGGAAGAAATCTTGAGAGGAACCAGACTCAAAAGGGAAGCCATCCTCATTTGGGTGACACTGAATAGTGCAATAATAATCCTTTCTATAACTGTGTGCTATGTAGGAAAATTAAAAAAAATGCAATTTTAATCACTAAAATGGTTAAAATATTAACAAGTATGCACTGTTGAAGTAATAAACTCCACTGATGGAGATGTGACTGATAAAGTGCAAAACTGGTCATGGCAATTAGTCCTAGCTATCATAAGACAGCTGCTTATATCAGCACCAAAGCAAAGTTCATGGTCGGTAGGTTTGCTCTTGTAGCTTTATATGATCTACTGAGACTTTTTTTTGTAAAACTACACAAGCATTAAAAAAAAAATTCTGCCAGACCTCTACAAATTTAATCCGTTTCATTTTAAATGTAAGCAAAATTTTTATTGTGAAATCAAAAGTGTTCGCTAGCGGGGTTAATTGTTTTAATCATGGTCAATTCTTTAATGCATTTGTGTGTTTGATAGCACTAGTATTTAGCATTTTTGAAAGGATTCTCCAGAGTCAGGGGTAAAGCTGTCACTTTGAAAATTCTTCAGGATAAAGGATATGTCGTTACTTGTGGATTCGAAGTAACTTGCTTCAGGGACATGCCACAACATTAAAAGTAGCTATAAACAAATAAGAAGTAGCACATTCTTTATTTACCTATAACTGCACGCAACTGCAAGTGTTTTATCCCTTATGTACACCACAGCCTTCTCGGTTTGTTGAACCAGACCCTTAAGTAACACCGAATTCACAAACCAAAGTTAGTTTTCCACATCACTCTAGTACAGGGGTCTCAAACTCAATCCACAAAGGGCTGTGTGGGTGCATGTTTTCCTTCCAACCAATCAGAAGCCACACACTACTGAAAGTCAAGATCCACTGATTAGATTCATTGATTAAACACAGGTGGAATGAGGTGTGGCTTGTTATAGGATAGTACAAGTAATATCCCTGCTCTAGTACAAGTAATATGTGATGCAGAAGTGGCACAATAATGACACCAACACTGTTAGATACATCAATGCTGGACACGACCAAGCAGCTATTCTTTATATCTCTTATTAAGAAGAAGAAAAGTCCAAAGCTCAACCACAAAGGTCACATGGTATATCATGGATTACAATGAATTGTGCTTCACTATATTTTCTCCATAAATTCTTCTAATAAAGTTGACAGTCAATGAAATCATAAAATTCTCCAACAATCAGAACATTAGGAAAGAGATTTTCCAGTTATGATTGGATCAAATGTCAAACCATCATGTAACAAGATGGAATCCTGGGTTAAGACGTTACATTATGGATAGTCCTCCCATTAAGAAGAGACAAGACACATGATCATTCTTCGGGGTCGGGAACGGTAGTGTTGTATTGCAGGGTCACAACTGGTAGGCTTTAAGAGAAGTATAATACAGTGCACATTGCAATAACGCACCCAATAGTTCATTCACATCATGGGTGGGTGGCCCAGTGGCTCAGTGAGTAGCACTGACGTCTGACAAGAAGGTCCAGGGTTTGATCCAGGTAAGAGTGGCCTGGGCCCAACCTATGTGGGGTCTTCCTCTTCATGTCCATGTGTGTGTACTCTGGGTAATCTGGTTTCCTCCCACAGTCCAAAAACATGTAAGTTGGATATACAAAACTTGAAATGTATGAAGGTAACTTTGTTTCTGTCATGAACAGCTCCTGATGCTGATATGCCCTTAAAGAACTAATAAAAAAAAACAATAAAACAAGTCATAGGTCCATTAATAAATGGGGAAGGAAAGTGTCCTGCAGGTGTGTTACAGGCATTGATTAGTGTGTTAACTCATGTGGGTTTGATGTTATAGGAGTGCATTCATAAAAAAATATATATATTGAATCTGCTTCCTACACATTTTAATATGTGAAGATCATGAGGAAAAAAAAGCAAACCAAACAAGTTATCAGAAATGATCAGATGGCTAGAAAATCCAACCGCAATGAAGCAAGGCACGTTGTCTTTCATTACCAAGCATGGAGAAGCATTGGCTAAAATCCAGCAGCACCCACAGAGAAGTACTGGCTTTGAGATCACCCTGATCCAGATCCTAGCTAAGGACTAAAAGAAGAAAAAGAAATATATTCTACATATTATATAGCTAGCTAGTACTATATTTGAATTTTGGTCCTGGGTGGGTCCATGGTGCACCTCCAGGGTTCCCTGTTCAATCTACAGCTCTGATTACTGTCTTTGTAGAGTTTCACATGTTCTCCCTGGTGGTTTTCTCTGGGTTCTCTGGTTAACAGCAGTCCAGCAGATGAACTAATTTTAGACTGTCTTATTTGTGTAAAGAATATCTCAAACCAAACTATATAATATAAATAAGCTACATATTAAATTTACATGCTTTCCTGCTACAATGCTAACGACAAAAGTAAATATATCGGTAAAGGATTTCATTTACGTTTGATTAAGAGATTAAAGGAAAACATAAATAACTGTGGGAGGAATTCCGCCGGGAACGACCGGGAGTGAGATTAATAAAACGTCTCGCACGCAACTCGCCACTTCATTCAAAGTGATATCAAAGTGTTAACAGACCATTACAGCAAAAGAAATAAACAACACCACTTTTCTCAGTATAGTCTTGCAGTTGAAAGTAGAACTGGCTTCACCCAGTCTGAAATACTGTATTTTAAGACTAACGAAGAACATTTAGCTGCTTTCTTTACCAATCCCTTGTGTTTCCTTATGTTGCATTCATGGTAAACTGTAAGTGGTATTTTTTTTAAAAAGAAAAGTGCTTTCAAGTTCTAATAATGTCATTTCCCACCTCTGCATGTTCAGTGTGTAATGTGGCAAAACACATGGATGCCTCCAGAAACAAGTTTTATGTAAAGCTGATAACAAATAACAAGCTACTTTAGCTATACTTATACAGTTACAACCCTGAGCAGCTACTCGTTCTGCTGTACTACATTGAAGTACCAGAAAAACTGGTATACCAGTTAATACTTGGTAGGTCTACCATGGGATCTTGGAGGGAACGTCGCACAGTCCTCACACTGAGGAGGCCCCAGCGTTGAAATCCGGTGTTACCTGAGGCAGTGTTGTACGCCTATCATGTGAAACAATTCTTGCCAGTCACATTCACCCTATTTACGGCTTTTTATGGCCACGCTGATGATGTACATTCGAAGTTTTGCTGGAGACATGATACATACTTGAAATGCTCATATGTGAAAATCCAAACTTTGCTTCTACCCATGAAATGCTATGACCCTTCTCACAAGATCCAATGGAAAAGTCGGGATAACTTGCCATTCTCATGGTGGAAACAGCTCTAGAAGCTTACATAGATGTCTATTACTTTATACACGTACTGGCAGATGCAACCAATGATGTGTGTAGGTGTTGTTGCTGTGTATTTTGCATAGGCTCGAGTACCACTTTTTCTGGTACATTGTTTCAGTGTATAGTTAACTTCAAACACAACATGTTGGACTGAACTGGGGGCAGTAGCATAAAACAGCCCCCATAAAACAGAGATTAGTATGGTCAGTGTTATAGATTTAACCATGCAAACCACAGTGTCTGTATATTAACTTATCTAAAGACAGTACTGTTATAAAGTAATTTAAACTGTTAACACTGTAAGCAGCCATGTTGATACGATATCCATAAACAGGGAAGGGATTGGTAGTTATGAAGACTACCCCAAGTTGAAGGCACAGTTTTGGTGATGTGAGCAGTTGTAGGCAGAGAATTCCAAATTGCAGTTTCACCTTGAGAGCTTCATTACTATCTGCCTCAATGTATTTTTCCTGCTTTGACTAGTTGATATTCCGTGAATAGTGGTGAATAGTGAATGTGATATGGATTGGCTTCCCATCTAGGACGCATTCAATCCTCGTACCCTGGCTTCCCTGACTAGATTCCAGATCCACTGAAACTTTGCCCAGGACAACTCAGAGATGAATAGATCAGAGTGACATCTACATGCTTTATAGAGATTCCACATTCTGACATAACCACATTCTTTTAATTAAAAATGGCTAACATCCAAGGCTATTTTAATCCCTCGCCGAAGAACATGTCATTCCTCAGCATTCCTACACTCAATCTGCAAATCCTAGACTATTAAAGTAATGCCAGCCTCCACAGTATGAGGTCATGTCGCATTAGAGAGTGGGTTTGTATATATTCCTGGTTAACTAGGGCCAACTGTGCTACTGATTCACCTTCCTAACACCGCTTTCCTCTACCTGAACATGATCCATGCGATTTCAGCCAAACTCACTTGCAATTTGGAAAGAATCTCCTTTGTAGTGGGATGTTCTTGCTTCCCGTGCCACCTTCCAGCTTCTTTTGCTTTGAACCTATTTACATGCATATCTACACCTCTCAAATTCATTCCCATACTGAAGCAAGCTGCTTTATAAGGCGGCTATTGAACATAAACAAAAGCTCTAGTTAATTAGCAGCTTTGGCAGTTAAAGAGCCACGAGAATACAACCCAAGCATGCACACACACACACACACACACACACACACACACACACACACACACACACACACACTGTCGCCCCCACAGCCCCATCTCTTTGTCTGCTCTGATTTGTTTTGGCAAATAATGAAGTTCTTACTTGCTCAAAAGCAACCTAAACTGCAATCAGAAGAAATGTTGCAGATCGCACAGAGTGCACATGCATACGCACGCAAAAAGCAACATGGAAATGTTTGTGTAGGCTACATTTCCTGAGAAGTCAGGATTTCATGTGGTATTTTTGTCTGTTTGTACTGTAATTACCAGTGTTTTGTTATATACATCTCTAAGTAATTATGTGAAACTAAATCCAATTAAATTGTTTGCTGTGTTCAATAAAAAAATATATAGGTAAGGTGTGCAAACAGAAGCAATATGGAAATTATACGGCGTTACAGATATGTTGGACTGGTATGGTGTTTTTTTTATTCAAAATACGATACGTGCATCAGGGAGCCTCAGCAACTTTGTGATTTGAACTAGCAACCTTCGGATTACTGGCATAGAGCCGTAACTTGTGAGTTAATAGCACCTACTGTCTGTGAGTCAGTATAAATGAGAAATGCAAGGGGGCAGTGATAGCTCTGCAGTAGGACTTCCTATATATTTTCAAGTGTGGTGGTTGGGATTTGTGATCATATAGCCAAAAGGGCTTTAGAAAAGAGAAGACAGTTAGGAGGCCTGGGGTGCAGTCAGTTTGATTCCAGTTTGTGTTCTTCTGCTCCACCTGAGTGTGTTAAAATGGAGAATGGAGACAGGTGTAATTTTACTGAGCTTTAGGCTCATTTATTTACATGGCACTTTCTGTGCCCTTTCAAACTCAACACAAGTAAACCAACTGTAACGTGGCTGTCACACTAGCGGGTTTTACGCCATTCGTGTTTACAGTTCAGGTTAACAACCATGGGATTACTGCTCTTTCTCTGTCTCTCTCTCTCTCTCTCTCTCTCTCTCTCTCTCTCTCTCTCTTATGAAAGCACAAAGTCACAAAGATATGAACTGCCAGTAAGGATACACAGATGAGAATCGTAATGCGTTACCTGCCTGGTTTGAACCAGCTCCTTTCCATCCACAGCTGACTCTCAACCACACCCCCATTTCCACATTTGTCAAACCAATCATCATAGACCTCGCTTTGTGCTCAGGGGTATTGTTGTTTGGGCCTCTTAATTCCATTGAAGGCAAATATTCTACACTGCTACAACATCCAAATGCATTCTAAACAATTGTGTGGTTCTAACTATGTGCCAGCAGTTTGGGTTTGAAATACCACAAATGAGTGCGATGGTGTGACGTGGTGTCCACAAAATTTTGGCTATATATACTTTGACATCCTGAATTAAAGACAAACATATAAAAGTTCAGGGAATTAAATTATACATTGTAGAACAAAAATGTAAGAACGAATAAAGTTATTAAAGTAATCTGTAGTGATGCAGCTGACTCGGATGTGACGCTGAAGTCTACTGACCTTTTTTACACATTGACTTGTACACATGTCTGCTTAGCCTTTAATCGACCATGTGTAAAAGCATGGGTGTGGTCAGGGGTCAAGTGTTGTGTGTGCATGTGACTCAGACAAATAGTGACAAAAAAAAAGTGGGACTGGCAAGGACAGCATGCTTCATTAAGTCTTTTTGTGGGGGTGTTCATTAAAAACCAAGCAAGGCTGCATTCCAAGGGACTCCATTAACCAAAGTCGACTTCCCACAGACCAGCAGCTTTTAACCAGCACATTGTAGGTTCACTGGCCCCTCCTGCTCTCTACAAACCAACCCTTCCCTTTCTTATTCCTCTTTCCTCCAGACAATAGACTCAATCTGTTGGTAAGGCTCCATTTCCCAAGCTCCACTGGAGGGCACAGGTTGAGGAAGAGGGGTGGGGTGGTGGGCCAATCTATCCAATGCTGGTCTCCATGGATACTTTCACCACCGTGGAGGGGGCAGATAGTAGGTGGTTGCCTCGCTAGTGTTTAAGTGCTTTTAGCATGGCAGAGGTGAAGCAAAAGAGTCACAGAAATGAACACAGTACCACTGACATTAGGAAGATTTTTGCACTTTTACTGAGAATCTGAAAATCATTAAAAAAACCATGTAACAAGGTATGAGCAAGGAATGGAAATAGAGAGAAAACAAACACCGAAAGGATTTTATTTGGCATTTCATTTGACATATAATCCATTACGGTGCTAATTAACTGTATTAATTTCATGTGAGAACCTCCCTAGCGTTATTCATTAATTCATTCTTGTATACACAACATTATTGTTATGAGCCTTTGTGCTTCATTTTCTTTAGGTCATGTCTAATATCTTGCCTTTCCCCACGCAACATTCAAATGATATAATAATAAACGAAATACAACAATTATCATGTTAATTAAAAGTGCATTCCGTATCCACCACATTGCTGCTGAATTCCCAATTGGGAATTGGTGTTCATTCATTGGTGTTGATTCATTTCCTATAAGTGATGTGTTTTCATTAATGCTGTCATTCTATTTTATTAAGTTATTGTTCTATAGTAACAACTATGCAGATGAAAGGATTAAACAAAAATGTACAATTGTGACATTTACTGTAAGGGTATAAGGTATATATTTACCTTTAAGTCAGGAGTCTCCAGTGTCAGTCCTTTGTCAAAGGTCAAAGGTAAAACTTTAATTCTTCTCTACCATGGGGAAGATGGAGGACTTTGTGGTTTTTCAGTAACAATAGAAACTGGGGCGGCACAGTGACTCGGATTCAATCCCCAGGAGGGTCCTTTCTGTGTGCATTCTGGATGTCCTCCTCATGCCCACATGGGCTTACTCTGGGTACTCCAGTTTCCTCCCACATTCCAATGACATGCAAGTATTGGAGATACAAATTTGCCCATGATTGTGCTTGATGTTTGCCCGGAGAGCAATGTGCTCTGCTAGACTCCATATCCTGCCCTATACATGCTAAAACAGCACCTCTATGACCAATCCAGGTTACAGGAATACAAGCTACCTTATTTTTTATTACCTTCAAAAGACAGAAGAAATGAGGAAATGACTGTTTACAGCTGCTGTAAGGGATAACATGAGCTAACATTTCATGCATCATCAACAACAAATTTAAACATACAGTATCTGGACATAGATAGTACAATGTCATTCATTAATTAATCAAAACATGTAATATTTGGCAACTTCTTGTGTTATAGGTTAGGAGCGTTATAACTGGGTTATATTGGGTTATAGAACCCATTTATTTTTTATTTTTTTGCTTGTAACTGTGGTATTAGGTATTGTATAGCTTATTTCTAGCAGTATTATAGCTCAAAGTACCTTTAATTCAGGTCTACCAGCACTAGCTTTAGATATTCTTTAGCTTTTGGAGGGTTCATAAGTATGGAGTGCCCCGAGACACAAGATACCAGTGATCATGAATTCTTCTCTGCTTCTATTTGGACTTCTTATCATCAGAATATCACCTGCCTAAAGATCACTATGATGGATAGCTTAAAGATACACTTAGAAATCATGAATTTGACTTTGCAACTGATATATCGAGCCTTCATATGATTGCTAGGACTCATTGCCATGGACAGCTTTGTTGGATTTATACCAGATGCCAGTTTATTACCGTTTTATTACCATAATTTAAACAAAATAGAGTTCATGTTAAAACTTTAATGAATTTACTGGTTACAATTTTTTTTTTTACTATATAGCATTCGGTTATAGAAGGTATTATTTAGTATTGTACTATCCAGTGTCACTCAAATGAGGATTCCCTGTTGAGTCTGGTTCCTCTCAAGGTCCATCCATCCATCTTCTTCCGGAGGAATCCCGAGGCGTTCCCAGGCCAGCCGAGAGACATAGTCCCTCCAACGTGTCCTGGGTCTTCCCCGAGGTCTCCTCCCGGTGGGGCGTGCCTGGAACACCTCCCCCGGGAGGCGTCCGAGCGGGCATCCAAAAGAGGTGTCCGAGCCACCTCAACTGGTTCCTCTTGATGTGGAGGAGCAGCGGCTCTACTCTGAGCTCCTCCTGGGTGACCGTGGATCTCACCCTATCTCTAAGGAGGAAACTCATTTCTGCCGCTTATATCCGCGATCTTGTCCTTTCGGTCATTACCCACAGCTCATGACCATAGGTGGAGTTGTCCTGCCCCAAGTGGAGGAGTTTAAATATCCTCTCAAGGTTTCTTCTTCTTAACATCTTCTGAGGGAGTTTTTCCTTCACCGTCATGACCGGCTCGCTCGATGGGGATAACATTTAGGCATAAAATTTCTATAAGTTAAATTTTTATGTCTTTGTAAAGCTGCTTTGGGACAATGTCCACTGTTAAAAGCACTTTAAAAATAAAATAAAATTGAATTGAATATATAGGGCAGTGATTAGGACATTGCATTTGCATTTATGGGATTTGGAAGACACACTTATCCAGAGTGACTTACATTTATCTCATTTATACACCTGATCAGTTGGGGGTTAAAGGCCTTGCTCAAGGGCCCAACAGTGGCAGCTTGGTGGTGGTGGTGCTGGGGCTTGAACCCCCAACCTTCTATTCAGTAACCCAACACCTTAACCATTGATCCGAAGGTCATGAGTTCAAAGCCACCAGGCTGCCACTGCTGGGCACTTGAGCAAGGCCCTTAACCCTCAACTTCTCAGCTGTATAAATGAGATAAATGTAAGTGACTCTGGATAATGGTGTCTGCCAAATGCAATAAATGTAAATGTATTAGTTAATGACTAAGTACTTTTGTAAGTCACTCTGGATAAAGGCTTCTGATAAATGGCATAAATGTAAAAATATAAATAAGAGGAATTTTATGTTGAGACAGATGTTACAGGAAAATATTCAAGTAACCCAAAACTGGTCTTTTTCACCAGGCTGCATCACACCTCTGTCTTGTTGCTTATTGTCCTATAACTGTACCCGCTGATGTATTTTTTTTCCCATACTTACACCACCTACTGTAGGTTATCCTGTACAAGTCTATGTTCCTTAAATCCTGAATATGGCTAATCGACCCATGATATGTCTTTAAAATAGATGAAAGTATACTGCTCTTACTCTTCGACCTTTAAATAGTTGCTACTTCTCACCAAAAAGGAGGCAAGTCTAAAGAAACAGAATGTGCTCCTTTGTAATTGTATTCACCTTTGAGCATTTCTTACACAATTTTTCAGCTGATTCATCATAGAAGTCTCTGACTTCTGAAAGAGCCAACAACATGTCCTTGTTGATTTTTTTTTCTAAATGCCTGGTGTCTGACTTCCTTTTATGATTAGATATGTCTTCTATTAATCTAACATGCTCAAAAATTAAACACCTTCACCTGAACTGGAAACTTGAGTTATGCTGTATAAACACTGGTTTAAGCTGTGTCTGAGTGCAAAATGTCTGAGAAGGGAATCAAAAATACACAGACATGCTTATTAGTATTGTTGACATGACAATGATCGTTCCCTTCCCATTTGCATTATTCTGTCTGTTTAATATAAATAGAGATGGTATGTAAGTGATGACAACATACAGATATGTCTATGGTGCTATGGTGATAACAACAGGTTGCACAATGTGCCATTTTAATTGGTACATATGTCATGTTGGACAATAAATCAGGGACATCCATTACCTGAAATGACACTATCTATGATAGTATAATGTTACAATAATGTTAGCATAGGTATGGATGGCCAGGTGTTTTTTTCTGTTAGAAATAACAAGTACTTCAAGGCTGATACTTCTACAAAGCATAGTTTTTTTGCATACTAGTATTATCATTATCTACTTTCTTTTTGAAATCTTGTTTAGAGTTGTTTATGCCACCTCTATGGTGTGACAGCAAATGTTGAGAAAATTATATGTTCCCGTCGGCTTTGTGATACACTGCTGGGGGCCTAATTTTCCATCCCTGCTCCACTGGGAAGCACAGATCATGTGGTTTGCCACCTAAAGTCTAGCAACATAAAATACTATAACAGTAACATATGTGTTTGTAGACAGAGCTTGAATTAATGAGCAAAGCCCCACCATTCTAGTCTGGAGGGCTTGACTGTGCTCTGTGTAATATACAAGTGTAGTATCCTTCTGAAAGATGTGGTATTTGCATAAACCATAACATGTTAAACCTAGTGCGTTAATGTAAACCTGTGGTTTGAATTACAGCCAATGACAGCAGCTGTTATAGAAAATACTAATTATAAATGATAACTGTAACATTTTCTAGAACTATGTCTATCCTGAACAAATGCAAGGTCCTTGTACAGCATTGTGTGTTCCCTTTGTTAAGCTTGATGGAAATTTCCTTTAGATTTATTCAGGTTTAGAGAGTGTAAATGCTTTGAGAGGTATTCAAAATTTTGTTGACCGAATTCGCCCTTGCATCTTGGAATAAACTAAATTCAGTTCTCCCACATGACAACATTCATTAATTAATTCATAAACTTAGTCCACTGAAGTACCAGAAAAACTGGTATACCAGTTTTTATATATACCACAGGATCTTGGAGGGAATGTTGCACAGTCCTCACGCTGATGTTTGTTGAGGCCCCAGCATTGAATTCCGATGTTACTTGAGGCAGTTTTGCACGCCTATCACACGAAATGATTCTTGCCAGCCGACGCTGGTCACGTTCATCCAGAGTCTTTTAACAGCTGAGCTGCTGTCGTAAGCTTGAGGATTTGCCGGAATTCTTATAGTCACAATCCACCCTTGAAATGCTCATATGTGAAAATCCAAACTTTGCTTCTAAATGCTAAGACTCATCTCACAAGCTCCAACTATTAAACCATGTTAAAAAATCGCAACATCGTGTTACCTAGCCATTCTCATGTTGGAAACAGCTCTAGAAACGTCCATAGATGTTTATCGCTATATATACGCACTGGCGGATGCAACCAATGATGTGCACAGGTGGTGTTGTTATGTATCTTTCAAAGGCTGCAGTACCAGTTTTTCTGAATGCAAACACAATTTTTGAATGCAAACACAACCCTGACACTCCATGTCAAACAGCCATTTCTGATCTCTGTACTTTTGCAGTTTATGCCATTGACTAAGAGCTGATTGAATGCACTTCAATGTGTTAGAGCGCTTTAAAAACTGTCCTGTGTGGTTAGAGGCTTGCCCTTGCTTACCAATCAGATTTTACCACTTTTGCTACTGATAATGTTAATTACAGGTTTGTTAAAATGAAAAAGGACAGTACTGATAGCTCCTACCTAAACACATTCAACAGCCCATCTGCTGGGTTAGGTACATATTTGTCTGTGTCAGTGTGTGTGGGTGGAAAGCAGCCATGAGTGTGTGTGTGTGTCTGTGTTTGTGTATGTGTGTGGGCAGAGGAGTTGAAATAATTGAGTACATGGCTTTAGTTATTAAAGCACTGTTTTTCCAGTTTAATCATTTTGTTGTTTAAGGTTCCAGGCCAATCGCTTCCAGGCTATTTATGAACCCTCTATTTTTTCCCCCTTGGCTTTAGCTTCAATTGAAGCACTAATCTTGCTGGCTTTGTTACTGACTCTCAGGAAGGGAGCTGCTAGTGCCATTTATGAGTGTGTATGTGTGTGTATCCTGCGCCTCCCTCAGACGCATGGACATCATTGTCAGAAGAGATTGAGGCTCCTCTGCAGCAGTGAGTTTAGGAGTCACTGCTGTGTGGAGGAATATACTCTCCAGTAAGGTCCAAATGTCTATTTGCGAAACATCTTGACATTTCAATCAAGGGTTAATCAAAGGTTGTTATTTATTATTAAAGCATTTTTTTGCATTATTGAAAACAGAACCAACTGCACCTAAATGTTTTTCTCAAACAGTTCATTCTGGCACTGAGTGATGATGAAGAAGGAGAAGAAGCATTTATCACATGTACATTACAGCACAGATGCTTTGTCTGACTTGGATAAATCCCTGACTGCGAGGCATCACTAATCCCAACACGGCACTCTCAGTTTGCAGATTTATATCCTGATTCAATGTCTAGAACCCTGAGTCAGAAAATGACCTAAACTCCACAGCACAAACAGCTAGTTACTTGCGAATACCCACATCTGGCAACAAATGATAAGACTAAAAAAAAGCAGACTTTTTGAATTACTTTGCAGATGACTTAATGACCTGGCAACAGACATGACTTGTGAAATCAATAATTCAGGAGCTGAGATTATAGAACTAGGAGGCTTGTGGTATTCATCATACCTTTCCTTGTAGTCCACTGACTAGGCATCATCTGTGAGAGATTCATCCAGGCTCATAATGACTTAGCGTCTGAGTCTAAAGAACAGTTTGGGTCAGTTCCTGCTAGATGCACCGCTGATGATACACTATATCACCAAAAGTATTCACTCATTTGTCTTCACACGCATATGAACTTGAGTGACATCCCATTCTTAATCCATAGGGTTTAATATGATGTCGGCCCTTTGCAGCTATAACAGCTTCAACTCTTCTGGGAAGGCTTTACACAAGGTATAGGAGTGTGTTTATGGGAATTTCTTTACCATTCTTCCAGAAGCGCATTTGTGAAGTCAGACACTGATGTTGGAAGAGAAGGCCTCACAGTCTCCACTCTAATTCATCCCAGAGGTGTTCTATCGGGTTGAGATCAGGACTTGCTCATCCATGTCTTTATGGACCTTGCTTTGTGCACTGGTTCACAGTCATGTTGGAACAGGAAGGGGCCATCCCCAAACTGTTCCCAAAAGTTGAGATCATGAAATTGCCCAAAATCTCTTGGTATCCTGAAGTTCCTTTCACTGGAACTACAGGGCCAAGCCCAACTCCTGAAAAACAACCCTACACCAGTCAGACAAGTACTGTTCTCCTGCAGACTCGTCCATCAGACTGAGAAGCCTGATTCATCACTCCAGAGAACACGTCTCCACTGCTCTAGAGTCCAGTGGCAGTGTGCTTTACACCACTGCATCCGGCGCTTTACACAGGTCTTGGTGATGTAAGGCTTGGATGCAGCTGCTCGGCCATGGAATATAGTGTATTTAAAATATATTTTAATGATATTTATAGGTGTTTTTCAGATAATTGATTATGATATGTGTTATGTGTTTATATGTTTGTACTAGTTATTTTCTTTTTCTTCTTTACTTTCTTTTTATCAAGTGGCTCTTGCTGCTTGCCAGGCCATCGTTGTAAATATGAATCTGTTCTTAATGATGTGCCTGGTAATATGAAAGGTTACATAAAAAATAATAAAATAAAAAAATATTCCAGCTGTTGTAGCCAGTTTAAAAAGGTGTCCTCGATGAGAATGATGATGAGAACAGCAGTGTGTTGACATATTGTTAGAGGAGAGCTCCACCAGCACCACTCAACCATTTTTCTAGATACAGGTTACTGGACCTCATGAGCTGGCTCCAAGATACTAACAAATCTGGCATTGTTTGGGCTATACCAGTGGTTATGAAAGCGTGGTCGGTGAACCTACCGGGATTTTTTTTTTATAAACCCATTTCCAGAAAAGTTGGGACACTTTGTTCCCCAACAGTTGGGAAACAGAAATCTGTAATTTGTTCATTCATTTAAAGTTTAGTTAACAGACAAATGGACAAAGAAAAGCTTTTCACTGTTTTCGACCAACTTAATTCTATTTGTTATCAAAATTCTTTATTATAAACTTATCATAAAAGTTGGGACAGAGACAAAATAAGATGGAAAAGGTTATATAAGTAACACTGGAAGGTTCCACAATTAGCAGTTTAACTGGAACAGGTGAGGCCATCAACATTGACTAGGCTTAGTCTTTGTGAGCAATGATGGGTTGTGGTTCACCACTTCATACCAAATCCATGAGAGAATTATCAGTCAGTTCAAATACAATCTTTCCCAGCACAAGACTGCAAAGAATTTAGGTCTTTCACCATCTACAGTTCATACCATCACCATTCATTCTGGAAGTCTCTGACTTTTGAAAGCAGCAACATGTCCTTGCTGATTTGTTTCCTAAATGCCTGGTGTCTGAGTTCCTTTTATGATTAGATATGCTTGTTCTCTATTAACTAACACACTAAAAAAATTAAACACCTCCACCTTTCCCGGAAACTTGACTTATTCTGTGTACCGATTTAAGCTGTATTTGAGTGCTAAATGTCTGCTGAGAAGAAAATCAGAAATACACAGACTAATGCTAAAGCTTCTACATGGTGACATGACAAAAAAGGTCATTCCCTTTCACATTATTCTGTATTGTATGGACTGTATAACTGTATGTTCAGAATAACAGGTTGCACAATGTGCTAGAAATCAAAACTACAAAAACGTGACAAAAACTGGTACATATGTGTACAAGTGTACACAGCTAGCGCTATGGCTGATTTCCTGTAAGGTTGTTGCCTACGTAAAGAAGGCGGAGGGGGAACGCTAATTGCGAGAGTATGGGTCCCCTGGGGAAAGATAAAAAAGGGTGCACACCCAGGTGAGTCCACGTTTGATCTCGGCTGAATTGTTTGGTGCTTGTTACGTTGGCGGCTGGAAGAACTGAGACTGGTTTATTATCCAGGGAGAGTTTGTTACACATAGAGTACGTTTTAAAACTTCTTTTGGTCGTTTTTAGTGTGCCGGCTGGACTGAGCAGCTGACCAGGTGGGAAGCCGAGAGACACGTGAGGCTGGATTTACTGGTATGTCGTGGCGGTACTGTGTCTGTGTGCGCTGAGTTACTGAAACATACCTCATCTTATTCTCAAAGTTTTTTTTTTTAATTATTCTAAGTAAATTTATCACGTTTTCTTTACATTGCTTGGCGTTTGATCCCAGTGGCCTTTTGCATTCTTTGTGATGCTTTGCATATATGTATAGAGAGACAGAGCTGCTTTATTGGTAGGTGTTTAATTAGTTTGATATTAATGTCGTTGTATTTATTGAGTTGGGTGTATCCTAGCAGGGGTTTGATATACACTCTGCCTGGGTTACAGCCATGCCCCAGTCATGCTCCAACTCTGACTAGATGATAGGTGATTTTATATTTTGTGGTAAATTATTTAATGTTTTTTTTTTTTTTTAATTGTCATGAAAAAGACCATACAGACTGTTACCAATAAAAAACAAGGGTGCTTCAGTGCATATATCTGCATATATTGTGTATGTGAAAGTACCATGTTGGTATTTTGGAGAAACATCTGCTGCCATCAAAACATCTTTTCCAAGTAACTCCATGTGTATTTCAGCAGGACAATGCCATGCCATGAGTTACAACAGTGTTGCTTAACAGGCCTGCCTACAGTCCAGATCTGCCTCATGTTGAAAATGTATGGCACATCATGAAGAGGAGAATCAGACAACATGGACTGCTGAGCAGCTCAAGTCTTGTATACAACATTCCACTTGTAAAACTGCAAGTAATTTCTTCAATTCCTAAATAGTTAAATATAATTAAAAAGGTGATGTTGCACAGTGGTGTAAATGCCTCAGTCCCAACTTTTTTGTTTTGACTGTGTTGCAGGTATCAATTTCTTTTTATTTAACAAATGAGTTCATCATTGAAAACACTGAATCTTTTTTTGTCTTAAATAAAAATTCAAGTGAATTAACAAATTATTTCAGAATTCAGTTTCACATTTTATGAAAGTAATTTTTGAAATTAAGTGTGTAATTTGTTTTACTGATGGATTCCACCATCTGCCATTATCAGAATATATAACATTTTGTTCACATATTAGCATGTTTAAGTGGTCACTGAAACCAAACCTCAATATCTCATGTATGAAACAGAAGACGGGTCATTTTCACTGGTTTACTGCTTCCATTCACTCAATCACTAACGATTTAATTCTGGTCAGGGTGAAGGTGGTTTAGTTGACTCATTTTGTGTATTTTAGCAAACTAATATTGTCAGCTGCAAGCAGTATTAACTTTGGAAAGTTACCAGTGGAACCACTACTGCTAATCCCTGGGTTTCACAATTCAGACGACTAATGAAGGGAAGGAGAAATAAC
>JAOVYV010000050.1:21715231-21725735 GCA_025674545.1 Hassar affinis
GGTCCAATTTAGCCATGAAACCTCCCACACTAAAATGACAGGTGTTTCAGTTTCATTGTCTAACCCCTGTATATTCATTTTCTAATTCAGAATTCAGGTAACATGTTTGGGCCTTAAAGTAACCCTATCAGGCAAGATTACATATAAGATTAATATAATTGAAAATAAAGAAAGTCATGGAATGAGAGAAGTACATTTCTCCTGGAAATTCAGATGTTGAACACGCAGCTTGTGGAATATTCAAAATATTTAATAGAGTAATTTTATTCAGATAACAGGTTGGGTTAATATCATGGGGCAGTAGAAACGTGTGTCTTTTTAAAATCATCTGTGTCTCACAGAAAATGATTTTTCAGGCATAAGACATTGAGTGGATAAAGATGAGTGCATTTTTTTATAGTATTTTACTGGCTATTATAACAAAAATATGAGTAATGGGATAGGATAGGATAGGATAGGATAGGAGAAAGCTGATGCTTTCTAAGTGCTGTAGAATCATTTTCATTAACGTTTCATTGAAACTTGTATCTATTTGTCTCAAGCTTAAACTGTAGCTAATATCATTTCCACTTGAATAAAATGTGCAACCACAAACTGAAGAATTGACGTATTCTCAGCAACTACATCCATTTACTTAGAAGTTCTAGACCACTGCTATTACTAAGAAAATGTACACTATGTCAGGCAGGAAGTTACCACATTTAAACTTCCACTGTGGAACAGACTAAAACCACTTATTGTGTGCTGAGTTATGCATGTCATTGAATGTGTAACATAAAAAACACCAGTAACATCTCAGCAAAAATGCATATTGTTCTAGATTTCGCTAAAAGTGACTTCAAGTAACCAACTACAGCGATACCATCAGGCCAACTCATGATAAGCTTGCTGATTACATGATTATTTACATCAAATGTCTTGGCATTCTGCAGTTGGGAACACTTAAAATTCTCTGTTGCACTGCATTTGTATGCCATTATTTGGGACCCCTGGACTAGGATATTATTGCCCTAGCCTAAAAATCCCATGTTATCTTTATTTTTTAGTTAAGTAAGTGGGAGAATTCCTAAGGGGAAAAAGAAGATAGAGTTAGCTTTATTGGTACAACTAATGACAATTGTTTATCTTATTTTAATGACTACATTAACAATTGAATATGACAATGCATTTTTGAACTTTGTGTTATCATAATACATGGCCATTTAGTGTGACTGATGAAAAAACACTCCAATATTTGACAACAGAATACGATATACAACCAAGAACAGCAATCTTCCTACTACACTTGATTCCATCAGCTTAAAATTAGATTTTTGTTTTAAAGTATAACATCAAAAAAATCTAACTGTGATAAACAGAATGCAACTCAACAGAATGTTCTTCTGACTGATCAGTTCTGACTGATCAGTGCTTTATTTTATCATGAAACATTTCTATCCTGGTGGGTGTGGTCTCTTCGAGGATAACCCCACCACATCTACTGAGCATTAAGTGTCATTAAACGTTTTGATGTCTATTGTACTAGTTTTAGTTTTTACTATTTATTTATAGTTATCCCTGAAGTGCATTTACTTCAGGGATTCTTTCACGTTCAGTTAGACTGTCCATTTTACCAGCAGTCTATAACATGTAGTAATCATGCCTTTGTAGTAGCTGAAATGCATCTAAAGAAACTAAACTAAAAAATGGATATTGGATAAGGGTATTGTTGTATAACTTTTCACAGACTATTTACCATTCATCTGTGGAGTTTTAGGATTTCTTGCAATTTCTCCTTAGGGTTGTTACTTTCCAGGGAGACCTATAATTAGGACCTACATTTTTAAAACTTACTTATTTTTCGGTCTCTGTTTTATTATTGTTCAAAAAAAAGGAAATGTGAATAATGCTTCATGGAAAACACTATGTACATGGTGTATTAACTGTTAGCATCCATTTCTCATGAACTGTAACATCTCCTGGATTATAAGAATTAACATTGAGGCTTCTGACTGGCACAACAGAACACTTTTTGCCTTATCATCTGGAGATCTCAAGTTAAGTCCAAGAGAGCAAAATTGGCTGTTAGAGCAGGGTTGCATAGTTTCTCTCCCCATCAATGACAGTGACACTGACCAGTCTGTCTGCGAGCTTATGCAATGGAAGTGGAAGTGGCTGGATAGCACTTTCCTCCAAATCTGTTATGCCCTCCCCTTACATTGCATGAACATCAGTGTGGTTGGTTGGCTTCACATACTGTGGAGGAAACACATGATAGCCCCCACCCTCCTTGTTTGGCACCCTGTCATGTAATAGGTAGAAATGCTTAATAGGCAGGAATTGGAGTACATTGGTAGAGTGTTTCCCTGCCTTCTGCCCAACGAGTTCTGATATAGGCTCCAGCATGTCCTATAACCCAGTAGTAGGATAAACAGCTTAGATAATGAATGGATGAATAAAAAGACACTTTACTTAGTAACAATTTGGATTTTTGTGGATCATAATCCATTTCTATGCTAATCAGTGATCATCACATTGGGTCCCTCAGTTGACATTGCTGTCTATTAGCTTTATAGAAACAAGCTTTGGGAGAAGAGCCTGTTTCAACAACAAATGTCTGAGTAATAGAGCAATGGCTTTGTATAAGTTTAATCTACTCGTCATCCTTCTTGTTTTCCCTTCAGCCCTGACATGCCCAGCCAACTCACAGCACATCATGCACCATATCTTGGTTGTGCAAGTGGGTGTTAGTTAATCTAGGGCTGCTGTATAAATGGGACACAAGCTTAACTAACAATAAATAAAAGATAATAACCTCTAGTTGTCATGATTTTTTTAAATCATTTTTATTGTTGGCAACTTGCTCAATACCAACATTATTATTTTGAATGACTTCTTCCAGAGAAATAATCAGGAGGAGGAGCAATTAGATCTTTGTCACAACTGCCACAATAGTCTTAACTATTCAGATGACCTGATATTTCTGGAAATATGTCTTTTAAATGACACTGCCTGAGGAAGTATGGAGTAATTTTGCTCACTGCACACAGGTTAAACTACCTTTATATAACAGAGTTGTCCTCACAATGTATACATGATGCATACTACACACACCTCAGTTTAATACAAACTGATAATTTTGACATTACCTATGTTATCACCACTTGTTGTAGGGTCCATTATGCTAACAATGGTCACATGACCATAATACACAATGGCCCCATTCACACCTGTTATTCAGGTTGCAAGTGGAGAGCTCTAAAGATATCTGTTCACACTTGCCATTAGAATGCATCTCCACATGCATCTCGAGTGATCAGATCTCACATCCTGCCTGATATGCAAATAAACATGTACTTAATTTCCTTTTGCAATGACCAAATGCATGATTGTTTTTAACCAGCAGGAGGCAGCAATACATTTCTTGTGCCTAGTCTGTCAGAAATGAAAAGAAAAGTAAAAGAAATAAAAACAAAACAGAAATAAAAACAATATAGCATTTTATTATGATGCCATTGGCATGCTATTTCTGCACATTTAGATCACATCCGTTGAATAGACGGTCCTTAAAAGTGGTTCAGGACACATTCACATACACAGTGCTAAAAGAATGTGGCCATATGTGACCCAGACTACCTCCAAATGTGGTCTGAGTGATTGGGCATCAATGTGCCATGAGACGCATTTGACCCCATTTCATGCCTGTACTTAAAGGTGACCGCTTGCGATCTGATTGCCCAGGATGGATGTTAATGCCAGATGTGAACAAGCCTTATATAGCCAAAGATTTGTAGACACCGGACCACTACAACCATATGTGTGGGTTTTCCCCAAACAGTTGCCACAATGTTGGAAACATTGCCTATAATAGATTTTTTCACGCTAAACCTTTTCTTGTTGGTTATAGTCATTTATAGAAGGTGAAATATGGTATACTGTTCCTAGTTGTGTCATTTACTGACATGACTTTGGATGGGACTAATGGATAGGATTTGGATGGGACTAAAATCCAACAGATTCTCCTCGTGTAAAAGCAATCCAATCCAAATATGACTTTAGGGAATTTAGAGTGCTTAGGTGTTCTTTGGATGTCCCTCTTGTGGAACATTTATGTTACATACAAAAGCAAGTGTTGCACAAGTTCTAGTGAGTTACCTCTTTGGAGGTTTTAAGTTCAACCCTAATTTAACAAACCCAGTTATCCCAGTTAATCAATGATTGTAGGAGTACAAGAATGTTAGCATTCTGGTAATATGAACATGACTAATCTGAAGGTTATATGTAGTATTTACATATCAAAAAGATTACTAAATGTAAAACCTTTTTGTATGCTAAGAACCCTTAATTATCCAGTTAAACTTCAAGACTTTTTTATGCAAGATCTCAAGTCACATGACCTATACATTGCAATTGGTCTGTTAATGTACGTTTATATTCTTTCTTAAGCCCATATTTATGAAATCAGAAGGTATAGAATTGGCTTTCTTCCTATATTCCTGTAATTACTGTATGCAAAGAGTGTTGTTGGAAAGGAGGCCGAACACACCGTCCCACACACTGACATTTCAGAAATATGGGCCCTGGCAATGTTGCCAATGCCATCTGTGTGCCCTGTCCGTTAATGCATAGCCAAATGCTTTTGGTTTTCAGTATTTGTCAAAAAACTGTCTGAGTAACCTGCTGATTCAGATCTTTCTTCAACAGTTAGACTGCAGGTGCAGGTGTGGCAGCATGACTTCTGGCAATCGGCACTGCCAAACTGCTCCCAGCCCCGAGGCCCCAGACTGTCTACTCAAAAACAATCTGTTCAGCTACATCAGCAAAAGCAAGTCTACTGGCTGGACTGGAAGTTCTCAATTGCTTATATTTGTAAGCAAAATAAATATTTGGAAGTTAATTACTGTGAAATGAATCATTATCTCCAGTAAAGGGATGTTACTAGAGGTTTGAGCTTTATGTTATTGTCTGCCAGTCAAAACAGTTTAGGTTCTCCCCAATGGCAGAACAACCAGATAGAGAAGGCTGTTAAACCTGAGTAAAAGTCAGTAGCCTTGGTGACCTTTGCCTGTCCATTATGTCAGAAAAGGCAGTAATTGTCTCTGGAAGTTGTGTACTTTTATAAAAATTGTGAGAAATGGTTCAAGATAATGGTGCTGTAAACTGCTTTCAGTATTATGCTTGAAACCTGTCTTGAGATCTGTTATTGTTCAACAGCTCCATCTGCTGGAGATATATCCTGGTATGCAGCTTTTAATCAAACAAATAGACAATACTAGTTTGTGATAACTACAAACAACCTGGCTGTCCCTCATCCATCTGAAAACAAGTGAATTTGGAAACTTTTGAAAGCTTTTAAACTATTAGTTTAATAGTCATGTTATTGTTTAAACACAGCTTGTGCAAAAAGTAGCTGGTTCCAAAACAAAAGCATTTCTACTCAATAAGAGCATGATCCAACAAGAAGCTGGAACATGGTGTCACAGTTTTGGCTTGTTGAAGAGTTGAAGAACAGGTCATGTATGGCATCCGGACAAAGCCTCAGGTTGATGTTACAGATAAATTCACTGAGATTTAGGCACCCAAATTCACCAGGTGTTCCCAGAATGAGGAACTCCAGATGACAGCTCATCAAATAATATTTAATCATCAATTAAGCTTTGTTCTGCAGTTCAGCCTGAATATGTAAGTGGAATATATAAGTGCTGTCGATGATCTCCATGTCTTTTATAGTCAGTTTGTTCACCCTGTGTTTTTATAGAGAAGATGCCATGCCAGATTGTAATTCAATCACACCACAAAACATGAACTGTGATAAAAAACAAAATAAAACTGTATTGTGTGTCAGTAATGACATGCAGATAACATACCGTTCTGAAAAGCAAAACCTTCATTGGATTGCTTTTACAAAACAATATCCATTTCATGAAATATGATAACCCTGATGATTGTTTGTGTTTTTCAACAGAAAAATGATGAACTTGCTCAGAAGGGAATGTGATCCAACTTTAAAAGCAAGGCATATCTTTCATTGTGCGATTTGGATTCAGATAGAAAGGAATCAGACTTGTGAGAAAATGTGAAATATTTACTATTACTTTTTGTAAAAGTCACATTACACACTAAACCTTCACTGCATCAATAGCATTGTTTGATCTCTACAATCAACAGGTTATTGCTTTTTTAAAAATAAATATTGCCTGACTTCTGTGTCAGAAGTGAATGGAATCCTCAGTTGCACTGCATTTCACTCTCATCAGTGAATTGCTGTCATGCCATAATGGTGTGCAATCGCTGTAAAATCACAGACCTAAGATGTACTTAGGGTCAAGGGAAGAGAAGAAAGGCCTGAAAATGTCATTTTCTGGGATGAGTGTCCTTTATATTTTTGAGCAAACCTGAAAATAAACCTTTTATAATTATGACCATAGTCATAATATGGAAAAATATATATGGTAAATTAATGTATTAATATGACTAAAATACTAATACTCAGGTTAAAGGAAATATGTCATGCAATAGCCATTTCTTTATGTATTTTGTCTTTCTAAAAATGTCTTTAAAAAATACAGTACAGTTTGTGCATTACATTACATGTTTTTTTTTTTTTTTTTTGTGTTTTGCTCTGGAATGGAAAAGTGCTTAAATGAAATTATAAGAACCACCCGCTAAAAGCATATTATAGTGTAAATGATAATGAGCGTGGCAATGAGAATATTGCTATAATGATGGAGAAAGAATACTACTTTGATTTCAAATGCCAATTTATAATATATGGACAATTAGAGCTAAGCAGTGTGAACCTCCAGCAATACCCCCCACAGTAGTAGAATAACTTGGAAACTGAGATGTGGTATTTAATTTAAAGACATACTGTAGTGTGTATTGGAAAAGAAATCCACTGTTGTACTGGGAAAAATGATGGCCTGGTTCAATAGGACAGCTAATGATGAGCAAAATAGTAGAGCTGTCAATTCTTATTAGACGTCCAAGGGATCATGACAAACGGTAAGATTTTCAAATGGTCAAGCGTGTATTCAACATTTTTTCTTTTTTTTTTCTTACATGATTTTATTACATTTTTTGTGATTTATAGATGAAGCTTGACATGGCAAACCTCACATCTACTAAACCTCCAAAACACAAAACAATCAATTATGAAACTAAATGGTTCAGTCTGAGTTACTCCTAAGAGCAGTTATTAATCAAGCTATTGCTTGCTCCAGCTGCATTTCATCAAGCATTTAAAATAGCCTTTGAAATATTTTGACCTTTGAAAAGACTTCTATGGAATAGCATTAAAAAAAGTCTGAGGTCTTGCCTCTCAATATTTTAAATTGAAAAATGCAAAATGAATAATTGTAGCCTAGTTTATAGACGAATGAGTCTTGAAAGGGCCTGCTGTTCTATATCACTCTCAGTATTTTACTGCACTGCTACCCCCTCTGGTGTCTATGGGAAGTACAATACCCCAAATGTTACAGGAAGTACTGTTTTTATCTGTTTGGATGGATATGAGACAGCAAGTTGCAATAGCAGCACTTTTTATCTTACCACAAGTGTACAATTTCTACTCCAGCACATTTGAACTAATGAAATAATGTAAAATGAAAATAAAATGGTATGTGCTTGATCTGATTTCAGTAATAAGGAAAAATAGGAAAAATATGAAAAAAAAAATAAGTGTGAAGACTGAATTTGTTCTTAAAAAAGGTAAACGAATAAGAAGAACAGAGAGCTACCTTTGGGAGAAAAGCAAGCAATTCTGAAGCATTGAACAGCCAATGGGAATAGCTAGTAGAACAATTTGGAGTGTCCTGAAAAAGAAAGAAACCAACGGTGTACTAATAACCAGACCTTTAATAGATTGCCTAAGGAAAAGAACAGAGGTTGATCAACAGCTGTAAAGCAAATATAAATACAGAAACAAAAGTCTGTTTGGTAAACAGTCAAACTATTAACATCTACCTGTGACTGAAAGGCCAAAGAGTGGTGGTTCATAATCCACTGGTCAAGCACAGTGAAGGTAGTGTCATGGCTTGAGCTTGCATCGCTGCTTCTGGAATGGATTTACTAATCTTTACTGATGATGTGCCTCATGATGGTAGCAGCTGAATGAATTCAGTAGCCTACAGAAGTATGCTGTCTGCCAGTTTACAGAGAAATGCATCTAATCTAATTAGGAGTCTAATCTAGAATCTAATGTAGTTTCTGATCTATAGTCTTACTATGGAAAGGAGCACAAGGCCCTATGGGTTAACATGGTGGAAGTTTTGTGTGTCTTTGTAAGAGTGTTTATATAGAAAGGTCCGGTGGGCTCTGTGCGTGAAACGGTAAAACCACATATGTTTCTGATTTAAGACAAAGGATTCTATACATTGTGGGGGCCTATAAAAACAGAGGCCACCATCTTTACTCTTTAGAACACATTCCTGGCTTTGGTGTTCTCCGAGCTGTGCACGGCTCGTCGACTCCTGTCTAATTCTGTTTTAATTTGATATTTGTATTAGTAAATTCCTTTACAAAGAAGAAGACAGTGTCAGCAGAGCTTTTTTATACCCCAACTACTTCGCATCATCCACAACGAAAGACACCACACTAACGTTATGATGTAGCAAGACAATGACCAAAAAAACAGTACCAACACAACAAAAAAACTCACCAGGAGAAAAAAAGTATACATTTTTAGACTGCCCAAGTCAGTCACCAGACCTTAATCCAAATGCATTTCAGCTCCTGATAGGGAGACTGAAAGTAGAACCCCTAAAACAAAGACCCCCTGGAAGATGCTAAAGTATAAGCATAGAAAAGCACCACAAAACAAGAATCCAACAGTTTGGTGATGTCAGTGGGTCACCGTCTTAAAGCAGTTATTGCAAGCAAGAGATATGCACCTAAAAAATATGTTCAATTACTTTAAAACTATCTGTTCCTATACTTTTGTACAAACAAATTGGCTGGCCTGCCACTAAAGTCCAAAGTCCAAAAGTAATTTAAGATATACAAAATATACAAAACAATTAGTCTTGCTGTTTCAATAGTTTTGGACAGAGCTGTGCATATGTATGTAGACAAGTGCTGGTTATGAACTTATCTGCCAACAAGAGAATCCCCAAGCACAGCAAAGAATTTTGTATAGGTGAAGGAAGGTAAAATTGGAAAAGTGACACTAATTCTATTATGACCTCAACTTTAGTGGCACTGTGGTGTACACACATGATAACCTTCTGTGTGGGTTTCCTCCCACAGTCTCAAAAGACTAATGTGGTAATTCTGACAATTAATTATTATAAAGTATTAGAAACACACCATTCCTTTTCATTCTTCTTCTTCTTCTTCTTCTGCTTCTTCTTCTTATTATTATTATTATTATTATTATTATTATTATTGTGTATCAGAAACCCAAAGATACTTTGTAATAACTATAATGCTAAATGGACAAAGAATGGATAAGAAAAGATTGGGTAGCATAACGTGAGTACTTTTAAAGCATGACTTGAGGAGGAGGTCAGTGGATAAGGTCCAATTGTGATTATTTGTTGATTCATATTATCGTAGGGTTTTTGAGCATACACTGCCCGCTTAAGGTCTTGCCACATCATCTAAATGGGATTCACGTCAGGACTTTGTCTTGGCCGCTTCAAAACCTTAATTTTCTTTCTTTTGTTAAGTGTAAGGGGAAGTGGCATTCACACTAGGGGAACTTTTCACAGGTCCCTGGAGCCAATAGAGGTCAACAAGAGATACCTGCTTGCCTGCATATTTAAAGGGGTTTTGGAGCATTGTCTCTTATTGTACTTTTGTCTGGTAATGTGTAGTGCTATGGTTTGAGGTAAGCTGGGGTCAGAGTTTATAACACTTGCTAGGCTTTCTTGGAGCGACTATCAAACCTAATCTTTGCCAACCTAGGGCCCATGCTCACTCTCTTGGTGGGTTCACCTGCTACCTTTGGCCTTAAGTTCTCCTGCTGGAGCGGGCTGTAGTATTTTTCCCCTTTTTCCCCTGGGGGGAGATTACCCTGAGGGGACTAGAAGTAGTTAGCCGTGTGCGAACTGGTAGCGCTAAGCACCACTTCCAGGTCCCCCAGCTTTGTTTTTCTTCTGCATGGAACATGCCTATAATTTCATGCTTGAGCTTTCTACTTTGTTTCAAGGGGCTCTGCTGAGGCACCCCCCTGGAATATACTAATGATTTTTCTTTTTATTTATCCCTGTAGTTATAAAAAAAATATTTCTTTTTTGTTTGAGTCCACTATATCAAGCCCCTTGCTTTTGAGCTTTCGCTTTTCACCCTGCTATATGTGCCTCACTAGGGCATTGATAGTGCAGCAGTTTGTCATCACCATGAGCCGAGGTTGAATCCCATGGTCACCAGTTTAAGCATCACATTTCTTATAACTAAGTATTCAACACATTTCTTTATTGTGTTTCTTCTACTTTTCTTTTTAGATATATAGTCAGTCAGTCAGTCAGTCATTATCTGTACCGCTTATTCCCAGTTACGGGGTCACGGGGGAGCCGGTGCCCAG
>JAOVYV010000050.1:21754644-21766010 GCA_025674545.1 Hassar affinis
CACCATACTAATAAATTATTGTGGTCTAAAATGACAGGTGTTTCAGTTTCATTGTCTAACCCCTGTATGTATGTATTCAGGAACAGCAAATCATACTGTTTATCCTTTCAATGTTATTGATAGATAGATAGATAGATAGATATATAGATAGATAGATAGATAGATAGATAGATAGATAGATAGATAGAATGTTGTGGCTCTCTCTTGTGGTACATTGGTGCACTACTGTGGTTCTCTGACTGTAGACACTGTACAGTACTTTCCACATTCATACTGACAGTGCACACAACATGGGAACATCACAGACATTACCTTTCACCCTCATCTCACCCTCAACTCTTTGTGTAAATGATAAATACATTGATATGTATATAAACTTGTCTTTGCAACAAACATCCAGAGTGCATTGGTACTTTCACACTTGGGGAACTTTAATGTTTTTGTTTTCATCACTTCCTATCTTTCTCTTTTTCTTTCTCTGTGTAGCATCCTGTGTGTGTGTGTGTGTGTGTGTGTGTGTGTGTGTGTGTGTGTGTGTGTGTTTGTGTGTACAAGAAAAAAGAGAGGGTCTGTTTAAAAATAGGCGATAACCCACTATACATTTTTATGTAATTCTTGACATGTAGTACACTGTCACACCAGCATTCATCCATATGTTCTAAGTTCTCAGAAACTGTCTTGGCATCTATCTAAACAAAGACAAAAGTGTTAACCACGTTTTTTTTCTTCATCATTTGACTTGTGTGAGAGAGGATGTGGTCTGTGTGTGTGTGTCTGTTTGTGTGTATGTGTGTGGACACATGCAGCAGTACAGCAGGTTGCACACCGAAAGCTGCCACAGGATGTGCTTATCTAAAAATGGGCCCCTTAGCACAGTATGGCAACTTTGGAATGTCAGTTCCTAGTTTTGATCACATCTCATGCTTAACTTAAAATGCTGTACTGTAACACAAAGTGACCTACAAACTGCCATTATAATGTTATAATGCTAACCTGTGAAAATAAAACCAAATAAAGATGTTAGCTAAAAATTAGTTTACCTTTACTATTTACAGTCAAAATTTTAGATAAATCATGTACAGTATGTAAGTTGTAACCTGCAAATGCAACAAAATCAGAAGGATTTGTAGACATCTGTATTTCTACAGTACCTTTTGATATTACTTGTTTTGATATTCAAATGATTCTTGTGTAGTTAATATGCAGATACTAGGAAAGTAACCAAATGTAAATTAATTTTCAGACTGAATGGATGATGTGCTGTAAACAGATACAAATACAAATATGAATAGGAGTTGTATTTGTTTTTTAGAGGTGTGCAAAAAAGCGCTGGAGATTCATGAGGCAAGCGGTCAGTTATGAAGTTTATGAGTGCGAGGGGGTGGTCAAATATGAAACTTACATGAGAAAGAAAGCTGTAGGGCTTATATTTAATAACAAGCAAGTAAATAAATAAAAATGCAACTCAGTTTTAGGCCACACGTGCTTAAGGTTTTAATCCAAATACAGATGTAGATATTTAAAGCACTAAACAAAAAAGTTAATAAAATTAATTAATTAAATTAAATTTGTACCATTTGTAACAATGCAAAGTTTATATTACAGTTGTGTGTTTGTTTGTAACTACACAGAAAATGGACACATTTATTATAAAGCAGGATAAACAAATTCAATTCAATTAAAAAAAAACTGTGGAAAATATGTATATGGATCAAAAGAACTAATATACATTAATATAACTAATATATAACATACAGCCAGATGGATAGATTGATATATAGACAGATAGACAGGCAGACAGAGAGACCTAACCTGTATCATGTACAGAAATAGGTTAGGTCAGGGCGGAAATTGGTGTCATTTTTGTCTATTAATGAACTGACCACAATGACCTGCTTATCTTTTCCACTTACATTTCAAAACAAGTTGAATGCATTTTGAAGTTACGGTATTTTCACAGTTTGAAATTACAAAGGAGAAGCTGTGCACAAATACTTTTATTTATTTATTTATTACTTTTTTTTCCAAGCCATTTTACTGCTCAATGGAAATGCTGTTTAATTTAAAAATCATCATCAGAACAGCTGCAACTGTGGACTGAGACATTACAAACGCACACATACACACACTCGCACACATGCCTGAACACATGCACACACGCACACCTTTCTGTCTCATATGCGGCCCACTCACAGGAATGTTGTTATTTCCACATCAAAGGATTGAGACAGCTTGTTGAGCTCAGAAACATTAACATGCTTGTGTTAGTAGGGTAAATGGCAAGCTATAGTCATGAGATGACCAGGAATGCAAAACATTTGTGGGGGAACACAATGTCCTTGACTTTTTTTTTTCAACCACGACCCCTTAGGTTTTTCTTTATTTTGGGTGTATGTCTTAGCCATGAGAGGCCAATACGATATTTTCTTATTTGCAATAGTACATTTCAATTATCAATTATCAATTATCTAGCAAGGCATTGACTGATTAGAAGAATTACAATGGTTCTTTAGTATGGTAATGAGTAATCTGGTAACAGATTATAACCAAGTTGTAAAATATTTGGGCAGTCAGATAACCACTACTAGACAGGACATTTATCCCAGACGTACTCATAATGCATTTTACATAAGAGACTTTCTATAATATTCAGTTTGTCTGCACTTTACTTGTAATTTGTCTGTTGGGTAGTTTATTACAGAGCCACTGATTTTCATGGTATACTGTATGTAATATTGTGTAGGTGAAAATAATATGGGAGAGACAGAGAATTAAATTGGAAAATCATGACCACAGGAATCTTGATTATAACACTTACATTTATTGCACTATTGCACTTTACTTCAAATTTGTAATGATATATAAAAGTCACTGGCATGGATATATTATAAATTTGAACAAATTGTTAAAGTGACTAGTCTTCTCATCCATTGCCTCCAAATAAGTAACTGGAGGACATTCATTCATTTCATTCATTTATTTCTTTATTTATTTAATGCTTTTGAAGCTATCCATGTGTATATACAATTATTAATGGACTAATGATTAAGCAGTCAATTATTTGGAAATAAAAGAAAAGTAAACTAAACATGTTGTAAAACTGTATATAATATTCCAACACTCTTATTGCAAAACAACAGCATCTGTTGTCCACTGCCCAGAGAAAATATTGTATATTTGTTATCCAACCATCCACCCTCACAAAAATCTCATAAATACAATAATCAATGCACTCTGTGGGCTGCAAAAAATGTCTGTAGATTAGAATCAGGTGGTTTTGTTCTTGAATTATTTTGTTTGTATGTCAGTTCTATTTACTATGAACATTGCCAAAACACCCAGGCTGAAAGGGCTGTAGATACTGCATGCAGAAGTATTTAGTTTTTCTTGTGCATGCAGTATTCTATTTTCTTCAGTGAGCTGGAATAAGTGTTTACCAGGGCTAAATCTAACCTCAGGGTCCTGTGCTTTGCAGGAGGTTGGGTAGCACTGGATATTCCTCTTCTGCATGTCTCAATATAACATGCATTAATTAATGTATGGACTACTGATGCTTTGATATAGAAAAGATTCTTATTGTCCATTGCTGAACTTTGACATACACTATATTGCCAAAAGTATAATGACAGAGTGGGTCAGCGGATGCTGAGGCACATAATGCACAGAGTTCACCAACTTTCTGCAGAGTCAATCACTACAGACTGCAAAACTTCATGTGGCCTTCAGATTAGCTCTTAAACAGTGAGTAGAGAGCTTCATGGAATGGGTTTCCATGGCTGAGCAGCTGCATCCAAGCCTTACATCACCAAGCGCAATGCTAAGCGTCAGATGCAGTGGTGTAAAGCAAGCTGCCACTGGACTTTGAAGCAGTGGAGAAGTGTTGTCTGGAGTGACGAATCACACTTCTCCATCTGGTAATCTGATGGATGAGTCTAGGTTTGGTGGTTGCCAGGAGAACGGTACTTGTCTGACTGCATTGTGGCAAGAGTAAAGTTTGGTGGAGGGGGGATTATGGTGTGGGGATGTTTTTCAGGAGTTGGGCTCAGCCCCTTACTTCCAGTGAAAGGAACTCTTAATGCTTCAGCATACCAAGAGATTTTGGACAATTTCATGCTCCCAACTTTGTGGGAACAGTTTGGGGATGTCCCCTTCCTGTTCCAAAAGGACTGCACACCAGTGCACAAAGCAAGGTCCCTGAATGGCTGAGCGAGTTTTGTGTGGAAGAACTTGACTGGCCTGTAGATCAAGTCCTGATCTCAACCCAATAGAACACCTTTGGGATGAATCAGAGTGGAGACTGTGAGCTAGTCCTTCTCATCCAACATCAGTGTCTGACCTCTCAAATGTGCTTCTTGAAGAATGGTTAAAAAATTCCCATAAACACACTCCTAAACCTTGTGGAAAGCCTTCCCAGAAGAGTTGAAGCTGTTATGGCTGCAAAGGGCCGACATCATATTAAACCCTATGGATTAAGAATCTGATATCACTCAAGTTCATATGTGTGTGAAGGCAGGTGAGGGAATACTTTTGGCAATATAGTGTAGGAAGGAAAAAAATAAAAAAGAAGGAACACTCCAACATACCATTATACTATTAGTAGGATGCCATGTTACTAATAATTATACTAAGATGCATGCTAAGATTCAGAACAAAGATGGTGAACTCCAATTCAGAATTGCGAAAAAAGGATATGAAACAATGAAACTGGATTTTTAGAGTTTTTACAACCATGACTGAATGTCTTCACTTATCACCCTTTCTGTTCCTTATTCCTATATTTAGAGGAGCATCTTCATGAGTGTAAGTTCTGTCAGCGGGGTATGAGAGAGAAGAGTTTGCTGCGCTCACTTAGAAGGGGCCATGGAGGAGAAAAACCCTACCAGTGCAAACACTGCAACAAGAGATTCAGTCTGAAACACCAGCTAGATACACATCTCAGGGTTCATACAGGTATAGCACATGGAGAGAAATGTCATCATTCTAATTATGTCTTCATAATGTGTTTATGCCACATCCCAACTGTGATGCTTTAGCTCTACTATAATGCATTTTAATGGATTTTTACTCTAACTGCTTCATTTTCTGATGCTCATGCACCAAGTGGTAAAATCCTCATTAAAGAGAGATGGCATTTTAAGTCCCAGTGTAGATATTCATAGGCAGGAGCTGAAGAGTGCTTTATTGGAATTGCTCTATTCTAAGCCACATATACTGACATTAAAGTAGTACATCTAAAATAGTATAGCCAAGGGGCCAGAGATATTATTATCACTGTCACTCATTACATAAATTGCTTATCCTACTACTACTTAGTAGTAGTTGTAGTAGTAGTAGTAGTAGTAGTAGTAGTATTTAATCAAAACCTATCATTGTCAAAGTTGTCATGTTTGTTAATGAGTTACTGTAGTCTGTAACCTATTTGACTTGTCAATGGATTGTAAGGGTTTAATCAAAATTTGTATAACTGAATAACAATAAAAGCAAGTAGCCTACAAATAATATATTATACAAGTGGAAATCTCAGGAATAAATAAAAAAACACTATAGCTCTAATTAATAGAGAAATATTATTGCATATATTGAAGTAGCATTCCTAAAATAGATCTGTGCTAAAGGATTACACTAGATGTGAATATAGAAGAAAACATTTAGCAGTGACAAATCAGGAGGCCTCCGCTTGTGTGCAGAAATTGCCAATTATAAAAAAAAAATAAAAAATAACCCTACTAGACCTGATACTGTACTCTCGCACCAACAGTGCACACACACTACCAACATGCCCTGTTACTGCTAGAGAATGTAGAGAATGGACCACTACTAGAATGACATTTCACTGATAGAGGGTGTGAGGTGGTGTGGTGTGGCTAAACAACAAGCTGAGTTACCCCAAAATATATATTTTTTGTGTTGTGTTTTCCTATAATAGCACATCCCAAAATGTTTTATTCCTCTTATGCCACAACAAGTTGCCAGCTATAACATTTTTAATATTTTTTAAAGAATGTTTTGCCCATTTAAAGTTATGTAAAATTTATTTAGAATGCCCATGTAGCTAGTAAGAATCACTTAAATTATAAAGCTATAGAGAGTCATTCACACCAGCTTCTTTTTTCTGTCTATCTGTCTGTTCTTTTTTATTAATTTGCTATTTGTCCAGGTGAGAAACCATTTGAGTGTCGGCTGTGCGGTCAACGGTCACGTGACTACTCTGCTATGATCAAACACCTGCGTACTCACGGAGGTGCCACACCATATCAGTGCACATTGTGTTTAGAGTTCTGCAGTAGCCTGGTCACCATGCAGAAGCACCTGAAGATTCATCCAAGTCAAGATTTCCCCCCTAATTGGAGCCTAAGCAGCACCTACCTCTACACTTGCCATGCATAAGAGCTAGAACATTATGACTAACCAAAGACATAAAAAAGCCATAATATATGAAATTATATTATAGTGTGGCCATAAAAGCCATAAGGACATAAGATTAATAAAGAAGCTATTATCTATCACATATTAAACTACTATAGAAAAGCAAACTTTTCACAGTAGCAGCGGTTGCAGGATTTTTAAGAAAACAGCATAATGTACATAGCATGATGTGTTAAATGAGTGTGATAAATTCATATGCCTGAACAAACAGAAGAGTGTTCTTAAACAATAGTATTTATTGAAGTACCTTAGTACAGTGTACTGACAATATCTTGAGTTCAAATAAAAGATAGAATTAAGTTAGGGCACTGTATATATATCAAGGAAGAAAGAAAGAAAGAAAGAAAGAAAGAAGGTGGGATAAAGGTGTTGGAATATTTCATTATAGGATCACAAATATTTCTTAAGAAATAGGACATGAAGGATAAGAGTCCTTCATCAGCGGCAGCTTTCCAGACAAAGACACTTTTGGAAGCTATAGGTGCTGAATGAATGGAATATTTACAGTATAAATTAAATGTATTTTGCTGCTTTAACACTTAATATGCAATTTATATGCAGTAGCTCAAAACCCTCAGGTTAGTGTAAAGTCTTCATGACACAAACTCTTTCTTTTGTTTCTTTACATTTCAGAGCCGTGGCAGAAAGATTTTTCTCTATCCCACTGTTACTTTTTCTTAGCACTCAGGTCATACATGAGATTTATTCATGCCTTTTTACAATGAATAAATTAAAGCATTATAAATACTACCAGAACATGTATCTGTGTACTTTGTATCATGTATCTATGTTGAATTTGATTCTTCATCATGTTCTTCTTACTCATGATTGGTAAATTTGTGCCATTTTGTGGCCATGTGGCCAAGCCTGAAAAAAAAACAAAAAACAAAAAAAAACTAAGGCATTTGTTCCAAGGTTCTCATGTATGTTATAATGTCATACTCTGGCATTTGTGAATTTCTGCCAAAACTGTTGATGCTGCAGTATATAATAAATAAAGGTGTCAACATATTAGTTCTTCTTTCAAGCTTTATGAGGAAGTAGTGGCCACCTTAAGGATCACTGACCATGTGCTTTGGGGAGCAAAATAAAGAGGCTCCTCAATCAAAGATTGCTTTCTCAGTTGGCTTTTATTCTTTTACAAAATGATGTGCTGTCATAAGTGATTTTTGTGCTGATATGAAAAAAAAAGATTGATGCATTTAGATTAGAAGTTTTATCATCCAAAATAAAGATTTAAATAAACATTGAACAATTTTGGCAATTATGAGCTTGTTTGCCTTTGGAGGCAGAAAATCAATAAAAGTGGAGCTGTTTATGTAATGATCCTACACAGGCTGGAGTCAAGTCCAGATATGTTTATTTTAATGCAGCAGGGAATACAAAAACTTAGTTCAACAGTTGTAAACAAACAAAACACAAGAATGCACAGAGCAGGGTAGACTAGGGCAAAGTCACAGAGGAAATATCTCATCCAGAGTCCAGAATAAAATGTCCATAAAGTGTTCAGGTGAAGATGGGAACACTCCACGCTCTGGTGGTGGCTACGCTCAACTAGGAAACACAAAAGAATTAAAACATTTTAACAATTTTTACATTGTTAAAAATGTATTATAGATCATGAGAGCAATAAGACTACTTCCTGGAAATTAGGCTCAAGACACTGAGGAAAATTGACTTTAATTTGTCAATGGATATAATGGGCTTAAATTTATATGTTTCTTTTGATCTGTTTATTTTGGCTGAGGATAATTAATTAACCAATCAATCATTCAATCAATTAATATCTTGCTTCTCTCAATAGCCTTTCAATACTGTACAGACACATTTATCTAAAGCAATGTTTATAAAAACTGAATCCATAGGGCAAAGTTATAATGGCAACAATAATCATAAAAAACTGAAAAACTACAAAAAAAGAATGTGATATTTGCAGGAACAGTCAAATACAATAATGTGAACATGGTTTGTTGAAAACAATATTAATAGAGCATGTTGAGCCTCTGGTTCAAGCCCCTCTGTGGCAATTATGACCTTTTACACAGGGACAATTAGAGCTGCTTATAAGGTCCTATTCACAGGTGGATAACGCTAATACTCAAAGCCCTTCACAGATAACAGTGACCATAATTAAATTACCGTACCTGTTGCTTGACCAAGTCATTGGCAACTAATTGAAAACCTCTTTGCCCTTTAATCCAGCAGTTTGGGACAATGTTTTAGCTGAATAGTAATTGATATAAATGGCTATCACCACCACAAAACATTTTTTTCACTGTGTAACAATATTAACCCTATTAGCTAGATTACAGTCTCTACATACTTTCTCAACATACTTTCTCAAATCCAAATGCCAATGAGTAAATATATCTATCTGTCTGTCTATCAGAGAGGACCCATGTTGGGCTGAGTGCCACTCTACAACAGCGACTGAGCCTAGGAGCCGTATCTCACCCAGCTGTGAGTGGTCACTGGTAGTGGAAAAGGCGACACAGCTGTACTTAGCACTTGGAGGTTCCAGCAGCCATGGTGATTAAATTGTGCCTCCTCAATTGAAGGTACTTGCATGGTAGCATGCTCCACCAAGAGTGGCCCAGTGTTTCGTGGCTGACAGCAAGGAGGCAAAGTGGTGACTGCCATTGGATTGTAGAGAGTGGGACAGGACTTCAGGGTTTGAGAGAGTGTTGTTGTGCAAGTTCATGGCATGCAGCATGTGCCAGACATTTGAGCACTGTTTGTTTCACCTACCCTTTTCATGTTCTGTGCGTGTGTTTGTGTCCTGCCCCACTGATGCATGTGCAATGTTACTCCTGGTGCTTTGTAAATTTCATTGTTGAGTCATGTGTCCTACCCAGCAGTGTCCCACACCGCAGTGTCCCACACCGCTGATGTCACAATATAGTTTTGGGTTTTTTCCTTTCCTTTTTTTGAAGGCAAATCTTATTTTGACATCAATAAAAAATAAGCATAAACCTAAGCAACAGTGTACAATCAGTGAAGGAGCTTAAGAATTAGTGGATAACTTGACATCAAAATAGAACTAGTTCAGCTAGTCTGTTAAAGTCATTTTTACATTCTAAGAAACCAATAGTCCAGATGATTTATACAGGTACATGGATTAGCTATGTTAAATTACACTTAGGTGTGAATGAGTGTATGAATGTGTGTGCATGGTGCCCTGTAATAGGCTGGTGTCTCATCCAAGATGGAATCATTGGCCTTGCATCCAGTGTTGCTGGGAAAGGCTGCAGATTTACCACAGCCTAGAGCTGAATAAAACTGTCATTAAAGGATGAAAAGAATAAATAATTTAGATATACAATTAAAATTTTACAGCTGCAACTAGGCCAAGAAAAAGGCTGTTGTGCCCACTGCACAACATCCAACAATGCTTGAGGCACATTATAGGATAACTACACTTTCCAACAAACTAGGTATCAATATCAATTTAAGAAGATAAGATGCCCAAAAATGCCATTTTTGTTCATTTTATAATATTTATTCCATATATTCACAGTAGAAAATACAACAAAAACTAACTTGCACAGAAAGAAAGAAAGCATTTGAATAACCTTAACTCAAACAATAAAACAACAACATGTTCAAACTCAACCTCAAGGCATCCCATCCCAGTGGCATTATTAGCAACATTGTTTATTATCTACGTATGCAGTAGAAATTGGGAGACTGGGAACAAGTCCCTATAGGCCAATTACTATTTATTTATGTTATTAGGACCTCATTAATGGAATTCCCCATTCACCTCATTAATAAAAAGCTTGTGTTAGGATGATGTAAAATGTTGCTAAAAACATGTTTGTGCAGTTTCACATATTAGGTGTCAGTGTGGGATTCCACTGGGCCTTCGATTGACAACAGAAAATTTGCACACATCTTAATTGTGAGAATCACACTGTTAACACCTTGTGAGCCTTCTAACAGTCACCTAGTGATATATGATAAAGTCACCTCTAGGTGTCTGGTGTCCTTGTCCATTCTGTGGACCAGGCCTTAGACAGTGCACCCCACCAATAAATAGTAAATAATAATTAGTACCTTGTTAAGTGTATGCACTGTCAGCTTTAGTAAACAACCATTGGGTCTACAAGGAGTGTAGTCTAGGAGACAGGGGTGGCTCAGTGGTTAAGGTGTTGGGTTACTGACTTGAAGGTTGGGGGTTCAAGCCCCACCACCATCAAGCTGCCTCTGTTGGGCCCCTGAGCAAGGCCCTTAACCCTCAACTGCTCAGTTGTATAAATGAGATAAATGTAAGTCTGCCAATACCATAAATGTAAATGTAAATGTCTACTGTGTCTCAAGGAAATGGCTGCATGGGAACATACTGGACACTGTAGTTGAATTACCTGGCTTCTCACTAGTTCAAGTGAACAGAGGGAAACAAAGCAGTAAGAAGAAAGGAGGAGGTATTAGCCGTTTTTCGTACCAAACAGTTCTAAGGACTAATCTGTGGGAACTTTTATATAAAATATAAAAAAAAAACTTAAATTACATTTTTTGAGTTGTTTCACAACACTGCTTTGCTAATTCCTAACATAACAAGTTGAGATGAAATGCTAGCAATATTTTTACATTTCAAGTAGATTTGAACATATTTACATTTCAACATATTTTTACATTTCAACTAGGACTGAAAATCTCTGTGTACCTCCTCTGTCACATACAGACTCAGTTCAGCCTGGACTTCACTGTCGATCCATTTGTCTGTTGTGTTTATTTCCATATTTTGTGAGAGCTTCCTGAGTACAAGACAATATTTGTATCATACCTCTATTTTTAGTGTATATGGTGGCTAAATTAGTCCCCTTGTTGTGTTTTTATTACAGGGGTGTGTATTACATTAAGGTTACTGCAAATGCATTGTTAGTTTTTGACACATTTATTGCATTTGGCAGACACTCTGGATTAGGGTGTCTGCCAAA
>JAOVYV010000050.1:23363273-23374431 GCA_025674545.1 Hassar affinis
GTTAAGGGCCTTGCTCAGGGGCCCAACAGTGGCAGCTTGGTGGTGCTGGGGCTTGAACCCCTGACCTTCTATTCACTAACCCAACACCTTAACCATTGAGCCACCCCTGCCCTGCATCTCTTCCTGCATTGCTTGTTCCAGATCTAGGCTCCAAAGATGTCCTCGTGGTACCTCTTTTCAGCCTGCAATAAAGACCTCATCGTTACACATTTAAAAGCAAATGACCTTACCACCAAAGTGCAGGCTTAACAGACTATTAAGGAAATCATGGAGCGATGATCTGTCATGACATAATGAAATCTCACCTTCACTTGGTCCAGATATTCTCCAGCCTGTGTGAATGTTATACCCAGACGGCTAACCAGGATCTCCTGTATAGCATGTGTGACATCCCTGGCCATGTTCATGCTGCCACACACGTACACATGTCCAGACTTCTCGTTCAAGACTTCCCAAACATCTTCACTAAGTTGCTTCTTCAGGACATCTTGAACATACACCTAGGCAAAAAGAAGAAGATTTAGTTCAACTGTGCCAGTCTTTCAGGCCTTACTTACCCTTTATTAGATAAATAAAATTACAAGGTGATTTATAAAGAATTAAAAGAATTGTAAAGAGTTTTTCCAAAGGAAGAGAGCAGATCATGCTATACCTTGGGGTAGCCAGGGACGCGAGAGTACGCCGTAGTGATGCTCTTCAGAGTTCCATTCCTTCTCATGTCAAATGTCTCCTCTTTGTAAAGATGATCCGTCTCTGCGTCACGGCATCCAAACACCAGCATCATAGGACTATTTTTCAAACCTGCAAAACAATTTAACATTTACTATATTCTGCAAAACCAATGACCTAATCCTGAGGTGTTATACTTCATGTTGCAGATTGCTTGTCCAGGATTGGATCTGGGAGTACCTGTCTTTTTCACGTCATGGAAGCGTTGCTGCCAGAAGCTGCGGAACGGAGCGATGCCGCTTCCTGCTCCGATGAGGATAGTCGGAGTGGTGGGATCTGGTGGAAGGTGGAATCCGCCGGATCTAAAATCGTAGCAATCAGGATATCGTCATTTTCATGCCGGTATTGGTGCTTGAAGGTCCCAACTGCTTATAATTTATCAATCCTGGTCTGTGCAATGTTTCTTATTTCCACACTCACTAAATAATTCATAAATCCACATGGGGAGGACATGCAGACTCCACACAGAAAGGACCCAGACCGCCCCACCCGGGGATCGAACCCGGGACCTTCTTGCTGTGAGGCGACGGTGCTACCCACCGAGCCACGGTGTCACCCCACTAAATAATTATCCAGCCAAATTGAATCAGGTATTGGTAATCCATGACCAGCTTTACAGTATAAATGGAATTAGGAAATAACTGAAATGTCGGAGCTAGACCTTATCTGCACTTTAACGTTCTTACTAGTAAACTGCCTATGCATTTTTAACTTTTAACTTTTTTTCTTCTAATGATGAACTTTCCATAACCATCACATCCCCATGTCCTTGCTACTCTGTAACACTTCCTACCCAAGATACTTTAATTGCGTATTCGGATTCAAGTCCGAGTTCACAGCCATTCATGTCATTTATTAAATTTAATTCGGTGGTCTGTAATTACTAAAAGCACTTGCTTACATACCCGTGAATAAAGCAGGGAACTGTCTGTTCTTCTTTGAGGGTGTTGAGCCATGTGCTGCAGACTCCATGATGTAGTGGACCCTTTCCATCTGGTGAGAAAGAAGAACCAATATAAAATCTTAATTTGATGTTGATTTTACATTTCTCATGTTGGTTAGAATGACGTTCTTATACATCAGCACTGTTCTACTTCTGTTGTGCATGAAGATTAATATTGTATATTGACCTTGTGTGCAGTAGTTGACCACAGACACAGTGAGATGAAGCTCGTGAGGGTAGAGATCAGGGGAGGAGCTGACCGAGTAGAGGCGGGGCTTCAGCAGGGGGAGCTGGCTGAGAAGGAAGGCTGCAGAGATCTCCAGGGAAGGAAAGTCCTCCAGAATCTCCAGGAAGTTGGGCTTTTGGAATGCTTTCCATTCTGAATAACACTTGAAGTCCTGCAGAAAATTGTTTTAAAATAAGTTTCATAAGTCACTCTAAAAAAAAACAAAACCAGAAGCTGTTCATCACGTATGGACTTATACATACCGATGCCAGTTCTAGCAGGCGCTGCCGGTCATCTTCCTTCTTGGTCAAGTGGGAGAGCTTGCGTAGGAAGCTTTGTGAAGGTGGTGTGGTGATATCCAGGAGGTATGTAAGAGCCTGGGTTAGAGAGCAGGCTGGGATACGAGAATCTGTTTGCCATCCTTCACCTCCTACATGACACCACAATGAAAATAAAGTAATTGATTATTATTTGACTCTGTTATAATGAACTAATTGGTCATTTTAGGCATTCGGATTGCTAATTCTGTTAAACGAACTAGCATAGATACAAAACAATCTGTGTAAGTGTAAGTTTGGTGGAACTTTTACCAGGGGCAGAGTCAGGCACGTATTCAAGTCGGACAGTCTGATTGATAGGAGGAGCATTGGGGATGTGCTTCAGAATGCCCATCACCAGCTCGTTTGAATTCCCTGGGAAAACGCCCACATGGTCACCTGCAGTATAATTTAAGACCTCCTTCCCACCATCCACCTCCAGTTCCACCAGTATAGTAGAGCGGCTAAAACGAACAAGAAACCGTAGGTCAAAAATGCAACATTCCACAGCATGGTAAAAAGACTATAAAGTACGTTGATTAAGAGCAGACCTTGACTTAGCACTCTGGAGATTCTTTCTCTTCTTCAGTTTCATGGGAAACACAGTTTTAGAGTGGAGTGATGACAGGGCTGCAAAGACACAACATGTCGGCTATTTAGAATCATAGTATCCATTACAAATACCAGTAACCAGTAATTGTATTCCTTTGCATTATCTTGTCACCAAAGAAATGAATGGTTTTGCCATTAGACAGGGTACCTGAGATGTAGTCTAGAGTGCTGCTGTCTGATTGCACTCTGTGTTTCAGAGGATCCCAGGTCTCTGTTAGGCGCATAGACCCTGACAGCTGGCCTTCAACACCAAATTCCTCACATGCAGCCTACAAGGATAAATTACAATTCTTAGAAAAAGTTGAATTGTGTCATGCTTTGTTGCCATGAAAGCTAGCCAGTGTACCACCAACCTTAAACACGTTGCAAGCCCATGCAGAGAAAGCCTCTTCCTGCCCATTCAGCTCATCTCCTTCTCCTACGGAAGCCACACGTTTGGCTCCCAACTCTTCAAGCTTATCATCCACGGTATGGGCAAAAGCACAAAACTGTGGGTACATGCGAGAGCCAAGGCCAAAAACGCAGTACCTGTGGGATTGAGAGACGAGATTACTCAAAGATTATCCCCTTATTTTGTCTTACGTTGTTATTTTATCCAGATATAATTAGGACTAACCTCATGTTGTTTTGCAGCTTATTCATGTTCATGAGCTGCTTCTTGAAACTCTGAGAAAAGAAGATATCATGCTGTCAAGATCACCGAGCAACTGAATACACACATACGGTAATGATAACTGCCATGATGTGATCAGCTAAACCTTTAGACCGTTTAACTCTATTGATTGTGAGTATGTTGGAACATACCTCTCCATTTCCTGGAGGGTCTCCATTGCCAAACGTGCTGGTGACCACCATCATAAGGCGCTCATTCTTAAGATCCTGAAAGTTGTAGTCCTCCATGCAAAGTAGCTGTATCAATAAAATATAATACTAATAAGTTGTGTTTATCTCACACATAAATAAAAACATTAGGTCCATGGTTATAAAGGGACTGAAACGTGGTGGTTGGAGGGTTTTCTTACCCGGGGGTTGAAAGCACAGCTGAGCATTGACTTAAGCTTTCTGGCAAAGGTCTGTGATCTCCCAGTTTCAGTAGCATAGAGGATGGTGCAAGGCACTCTGTTTTTCAAGGCGGACTGCATGAGTATCTGAGAGAAGACCACTGCCCTGAGGAACGAGAATTTAAGCACATGATCATCATTGCATTTTAAAATTGTGAGTGAGCATTTTTTGAAATTTAACACTGTGAGGTCGTCTTACTTTGTAAGTGCTCTGAAGCTGATTCTTTTTCGTTTCTTTAGTCCTTTTGTCTCATCTTTCCAAACATACGTTACCCAGGGGTCAGGCTTGAAACAAGAGCAATAGCAGCAAGTTAAAGCAAAGGAAACTTTCTGTTCATGTTGCATTTATATCAGCCATATTCAGGTTGAGTAAAATGTGTATTGAGGCTTTCATATTGAAATTGAGTACTTTAGTATTTCAAGATGTAACCACAGACCACAGCCTGAGAGGTGTGAACTACACAAAGCCATTTGCATAATCTGAATGGACCAGAAAATCAACTTCAGCACATTACTCGACTCTGAACATGAAGAACCTTTCCCGTGTAAATAATTATATAACCTTAAGGCACCAACTCTGCACATTGACCATTTTTGCTTAGTGCTTTTAGAATGGTTTTTCTAACGTTCTGGTAAACCATGCACACTGAGTTCTACCTGGTAGTAGAAGAAGGGGGATAGGATGTAGCTGATCATCTCCTGGTGGAACACGGGGGTCAGAGAACCAGACATGGGAGGCACCAGCCAGACCCAGTCAGCAGGACAGCCACCACGCAGGCGCAGTTCAGTCTCCATGTGCTTCATGAAGGACTCAGCAGCAGAGTGGTGGTCTGTGATGGTCACCTTATTTTTCTGCACACAAGACAAACAGATACTCAAATGAGACACAATGCAAAACACTATAGAAATTTCTTTGTCTACATAAAAACTGCAGGTAATGATAAATACAAGAGCTTTGTACCTGGAAACTGTGAATCACAGCAACATTGATGGCAACCAGAGCCTCATCCTTCCACAGTGATGACAGCTTGTGAGTATCCAACCCCATAAGGTTTCCAACTTTCTGTACAAGGTAAGGCATTATAAATAGTTTTAAACTATCCAAACCTAAAATTTTAGACCATTATACACTTACTGAACTAGGTTTACCTCAAGAATGTTGTAGCGCTGAGTATCGCAGAAGTCCCTCACACCGATCTCAGTGCCCATGTACCAGCCATTGAAGGGGCATGCTGTGAACTCCAGACCACCTATCTCCAGCAACATGTTTGCCACTGCAGGCAGCGCATACCATCTGAGGTTCAGATCTTTGAACCACTTATACCTATGAAAATCAAGCAGTTTGCATGATTAGCACAAGATCTAAGCCTAAACTACTGTATATACTGTTCTTTACCAACAATGCAGTGTGTACATCACTTACTGTGGGTGCTCCATTTCCACCTCCAGAATCAATTCTGGAGGAACTTCAAATAGTTCAGGATCGTCCCCATTGGCCTGCAAGATCAGCGGCAGCACATCAAAGGACCCATACTTTGGTGTCCATCCAAGCTGGACACAAATCTGTAAGAAAGTAGAGGACAGATACTTCAAAATGATGCGCCATCTGTGGATTATGTATTACTAACATAAGCTTATATATAAAAAAAATAGAATGCATATAAAATGACGTGGATACCTCTGTGAACTCCACATTAGCAGGGTCTCCTATAATACGGCCATCCTCCATCTGGTAGCCAGCATATCTAATGAGCTGGCTGTTCCAAACCCGGAAATCATGCTGGCCATCGGTTCTTTGAGGGAACACAGTGATGGCTGACCTGTTAAAAATAGAAAGAAAGAAAGAAAGAAAGACATTATAAACAACTCTGGCAGTGGTGCAGCTGTAAATATATACATACACATTTTCAAACCCCAAACTTTAATATATGGCTTCCTCTTTACATAATATAGTTTCAGGTTGCATTTCTTGATGCATCAGCAGACTATGTTATTTGACGGTTTCTCAAACAATGCTACATGACGGCTTAATGGTCACGCACTTTCAGTGGCGGTTTCTGGCCTTGGCCTTCACACCCCAAGATTTCCCCTGACTCCCTGAATCTTTTCATGATATCATGAACTGTAGATGGCTTGTGCTGAGAAAGATTGTATTTGAGCTGACTGATAATTCTCTCATGAAGATTGGCACAAAGTGGTGAACCATGACCTATCCTTGCTTGCAAAGCCTAATGCTTTGGTGGATGTTCATTTGATATATGGGCAGGGGTGGCTCAATGGTTAAGGTGTTGGGTTATTGATTAGGAGGTCAGGGGTTCAAGCCCCAGCACCACCAAGCTGCCACTGTTGGGCCCCTGAGCAAGGCCCTTAACCCTCAACTGCTCAGTTGTATAAATAATGAGATAAATGTAAGTCACCCTGGATAAGGGTGTCTGCCAAATGCCATAAATGTAAATATACAGTATAGATAATATTGTGCAAAGGCACCCTATTGTTTTTAGGTACAACTTATAACTTATTAACTATATATATATATAGTGTACTATATATATAGTGTACTATATTACAAACATAATAAATAAAGTGTACCTTAAATTGCCTCCATTTGTTGCGAATTTGATGTGAGAGCACATGAACTGGAACATTTCCTTCGTGGTCCTGCATTTACGTGCATCAAAAACCTGAGGAGAGAAACATCTGACATTATGTTTTGCATTCAGACATTTACACAGATTACACAGATGTCGTATACACAGTTCCTAATTTTGCAGTTTAGTCATAAAACATGGCATAAGATTTTAAGAATAAGAATACTCAACCTGTAAATTGGACCACTGAATCCGGCCAATGCACCTGGGCGCGTTCCTCCAAGCCTGCTTGGCTCCAAATGCGAGTTCCTCTAGGGTGAGCTGATAAGTTCCAGTGGCATCAATCTCGCTGGCCACCTCATTAACACGGGCCAGATGCTCATCTATTTTAGACCTACGTTAAACAAATACCCTTGAATTAAAATCATGGCTCAGCTTAATTCATTGAACCTATAATACAGACAAATGCCATTGATGTACACTTACGTTTTGAAGGATTTGTAGTACTGGTTGATGAAGTCAATGGCCTGGATGAGGAGCTCATTGGTGGAAGGCGGGGAAGCGGGAGGAGGGCGCGTTAGAGACTTCGGGTTCATTATGGAGCCTTCACACACTTTGGGCTTGCAGAGCTGGCTCTGAAAAAGCAAGACAATAAACCTTTAATGGGAATTCTTACTAAATTTGATCAAATAAATATATTTCTATTCCATGTAGGCCATATAAAAGTGCCTGTCATTGGATTATGTATCAGTGGACTATACTAAGCAGTTCCACAATGAAATTCCTAATATGTTTAAGAATATTATTATTTATTAGACTATAACGTTCCCCTATTTGATGCATTGTTCAAAAATGTAATGAATGTCGTGGCTAGTGACAGTACAGTACCTTGATAGCTCGGTGGAAAAGTGTGTCTTGGTGGCTTGAACCATTTTCAAAGTTTTTCATAGATAATGACATTGGACATCGGCTGATTCTGTTCTCCCTGACCTGCAGAGGAAAGAAAATACATGGTGTAATATTACTAAAATAACAACGAATAAAAAAAAATAAATAAATAAATAATAAAACATTTTAAAATTAATTAGCAAAATATAAATAAATAAATACATAAATAATTAAATAAAGAAATAATAATAATAAAAAACAAACAATAATAATAATAATAATAATAATAATAATAATAAAAATAATAATCATAATAATAACCATAAATTATTATTAATTAATTAATTAATATTATAAAATTAATTAGAAAAATATAAATAAATAAAAACATAAATAATTAAATAAATAAATAAATAATAAAAAAATTAACAAATAATAATAATAATAATCATCATCATCATCATAAAAAATATAATGAATTAATGAATATTTTAAAAATTAATTTAAAAAATATACATAAATAAATACATAAATAACTAGAATAATATTTATAATGTTTATTTATAATATATACATATAAATACACAAAATAACTACCATTGCCATATTTTAGTCTGGTTGACGTTACTCACCTTTGTCTGGCTTTGGGGAAGTTTCTTTGTGCCATCATGAATGAGCTTTCCCATGTTTGTTAAAATATAACCTGCCTAACACCGATGCTGTGATGAATAATCAGTCTGTTGATGATATAAATAGGTCATTAAATCATAAAAAAGGCCTTATAAATATATTATACATTATTATGCTTTAGGTCATTTTGAGTCTATTCTGATTCAGCTGTTAAGTTAAACTCTAAAAGTTATTAAAAATATTCTTTTCACCTTTTCACTCTATCTGTGTGGCAGCAAGTTTTCTTCAGCTTCTAGTAGTGGTAGCTGTAGTAGAAGTTGTGCCCCGTGTGCACCTGATTCACAAACTGAAGTTCCCGTTCTTTTTATAGCCTACACCTTGGTCAGGTTTTAGGGCAGGTCGTGTTGTGGGCAGGGCCATATTGAAATCATCAACACTTTACAGTGTACTATTCATCATTCACGTAACACTCTTTTTTTGTTCCTTGTGAGGAAATACATCTGTTCTATTTATAGACTTGTCTCCTAATTATAGTAAAAAAAAGAGGAAAGCACAAATATTTTACTTCACCTTAAAAAGAACTGAAAAACATTTTACTGATTTTTATTTTCTCATATTTTATATACAGTACATATATGAGATGTTTCATTTAATTTCAATTTTTTTATTTTAATACTTTTCCTGGTGTGTGAAAGCGACATACCAGGCTGAGAAGATTCCAGATTCCAGATTCCAGCTCCCCCTGGTGGATCTCCGGACGTTCCCGAGTCAAGAGTGAGATATTATCTTAAGGAAGCATGTCCTGGGTCTGTCCTGAGGTCTCTGCATTACATTTACATTTACATTTATGGCATTTGGCAGACACCCTTATCCAGAGTAACTTACATTTATCTCATTTACAAAGTAAGACATATTTGTCACTTGTGCTTGCACACAAGTGAAATGCAACCTCCGCATTTAACCCATCCATGCAGCGAGACACACTAGTGAACACACACTAGGGGCTGTGAACACACATGCCTGGAGCGGTGGGCACAGCCACAGCGCCCAGGGAGCCAATGGGGGTTAGGTACCTTGCTCAAGGGCACTTCAGCCAAGTCCTGTCAGTCACGGGAATCGAACCCGGGACCTTCCGATCACGGGGCAGACACCCTAACCACCAGACCATGACTGCCCCATGTGTAGATGTATATAGATACACTATACTGTACATGCAATAATACTAAAACTATTGTTTGTTTAGAAAAACTATATGGTTTAGTGCTAAAATGCATTACGCAATGTTATTTTTGTAAGTAATATACAATTATTTGGCATGATTTTAGGACTTATGTGGAACTACACATTTTCTTGAGTGGTTTAAGTGTCCAAGGGACTGTTGAAGATCTGGCAACCCTAAACATTCACACTAATACTGAGGCAGACAACACAGCTGAAGGTAGGCAACAGTCAGAAACTCGCGTCTTCTCTCTCTCTCTGTGTCCCTTTGCCATTAAGCTCTGTGATCGGTTTCCAATAGAGCTGCATGTGTTACACCGATCTCTTCCCTCGCTGCCTCTCTAAAAGGTTAGCTCTTCATCTCCACCCTGTATGAACTACTCATTTTCCTGCAGGCTGTGCCACAGTGAACAATAGCAGCCAGCGTGTAAGACTCCATACCTTCAGTATGCACACAAAAAGAAGCTACTTTTGCTTGCCCCACCCTGTCTGTCTATGTCTCTCTCTCTCTCTCTCTCTCTCTCTCTCTTGCGCATGCAGGCACTCTCTCTCCCCGTCAGCATGCATGCTAAGACTTCAGGCCTTGAGGCTTGGAGTAATTCAAAGGGAAATATAAGTCTTAAGGTGCTATTCATCCTCAGTCTGAAGTGAGGGTTAGATATGTCGAGACTTCTGCAAGGCAACATTCTGAAAACCTAATCCAGTAAATACAGAGAACTATAAAAGAAGACTACTCAACAGCTCGCCATGATAGCTTCAGTGCTTTGAAGCCAGTACTAGACAAAGAATTGGATAAAAGCGCAGTGAATTGCATTTCCATTAGCAGAAATAGTCCGAATTGTGTTTGACACTTTACAAAATTCCCCTGAAGGGACAAGCGACTAAGTATATATCTGAAGTAACAAGTTCCTCAGACTCGGAATGAATTACAGCTTTTACTGTCGTAAATGTGCAAACATTTTCAAAACATGAATGATCTGATGTGTCAGTCAGTGCTATTAGGACATGTTACGAATGTTACGAAGGCAAACTGATTGATCTTGTGAAGCCAGTGTGTCAGAGTCACATGTCTGGTACAATTAAAGCCATACAGCATTTTTATGGGGCTGCAGTTCAGTCAGTCACAGCTACTTGCTTATTTCCCAGCTTGCAAGAAGGTGAAAAGTGTGATGGCTGAACTGTAAAGCTTGACTGTAATGAGGTGTAATGATTTGAGCGGGAGCTGCTGTCTAGGCATCGTTTTACTGTTCTACAGCAGAAGTTTGGGGTTCTGGAGGAGACTTTCCTGACTAGTCTTAATGATAATATGTTTTTTTTTTTTTGACTGACATTTCAGCATGTAATCCTGTCCGGTTTGAGTCATGCTGTTTCCTAGATTCTATGCTGAACCGTAAAGCTTCCCTTTCCAGGTAAATGTAATCCATTCAAAATGATTTATGTAGATTCACACTTTTCAGAATAGTAGGAGCAGCTCCACTTTCCCTCTTATTACAAATGCCACAATCAAATCAGGATGAACATTCATGAATACGCACATTGCAAATGCTGCATGCTTTCAATTCAAATAGCTAGCGGCCAGCAAACAGTTAGACGTGTGAGATTGCAGAATCTGCATCCTGGTTAATAATATCCTCAATGGATTCTTTAGCAGTAGTCAAACCCATGTAAACACTTTACACAACACTGAGCTGACTAGCTAGATTAAAACTAGAGAACTAGCTTGTCACGGATATAAGCGAGTTTTCAGTACCTGGTTTGTCATGTTCTCAGGATTATATTTATCAGTAGCTGAACCTGTCAAACTATACCACAAAGCTATTTGTTAAATCACTAGCTTAGTTGGATAGCCAGATATATGTATAATACAATAACAGTCAGTCAGTCAGTCATTTTCTGTACCGCTTATTCCCAGTTACGGGGTCACGGGGGAGCCGGTGCCCAGCCGG
>JAOVYV010000050.1:25125535-25137507 GCA_025674545.1 Hassar affinis
AAAATTCATATTATGATTATTTTATAATATGAATTACATTATGAATGAACTAGTTTTGATGCCTTCAGTGAGAATCTACAATGTAAATAGTCATAAAAATAAAGAAAATGCATTGAATGAGAAGGTGTGTCCAAACTTTTGGCCTGTACTGTATACCTAATGGGCAAGCCAGAGGTGACAACAATGCAATTGTGTAACCAGGAACTTATCAACTTATAAGCTTATGAGAATGAGCATCAGAGGCATTTCTAAACTGATTGTTGTTTTAACTTGAAGTCTATTTTGTTATCAACTGTTCAATGATGGAGACTTGACTCCTTGTAGCTGTTGGTAAAAAACTGTTTGTAGCAATTTCAGCCCTAACGCTATCCAAGAAAAACAGCAGAGCAAGGAAAAAGCATGTAGTTTGGGATGCAGCCCATATGTTTACGAATTGCAATTACTCTAGTACTGCAATTGCAATACTAGAGATATGTTATGAGAATAAAACAACGTATTGTGCTCATCAATGTGACTTTCGCAGTTACTAAGTACCAGATGAAAGAACAAAACCTCTCAACAAGAGCTTGTCTTTTAGCTGCCATCAGCCGCTTAGCTCTTATTGCCCAGAGGCAACATATCAAATTGTCCAAAATGGCTGGCCCATTGAGAGTGTGAAAGAAACATAACTGAGGCATCCAGAACAGTCACAGTTGCTGCAGGCAGTACATTAAATAATTCTAATCAGAACAAGCATTCATTCATTCCTCATCAGTAACCACTTGGTCAGAGTTATGGTGGATCCAGGAACACTCAGGACAAAGTGGGAATACACATTGGAATGGACAGTGTTCCATCACAGGGCATTGCACACATACATACACACGCACACATTTTTGCACACCTAGGGGCAAGTAACCAATCCGCATGTTTTGAGGAAGTGGAAAGAAACCAGACTCCCCAGAGGACACAGGGAGAACTTGCAAAACCTTGCATAAACAGTAACTTGAGCTCAGAATTGAACCACAGACCATGGAGTTGTTAGGCACTACCCACTGCACCACCACTGCTGTCCATCAGAACAAGCAGCTTTTAGGAAATGTGGTACATGCCAGCCTTGCTATACCTTTCTTTTAATGGCAGTTCATTAACCACCATGGAGAACCTGTGGAACTCATATGGAGTTACATGTCAGGGACATCATAATTGTTATAGTGTGTAACTGAATGACTTCAATCTGAAGGTTTCACAATCGTGACACAAACTGCCCAGTTTCCATATTCCCATTATATCCTTCAAGAAAGTGCTTCTGACTTTGCACAACAATTCATAATCACAATTAAGATGTTTCTTCTTCATATCCAGGTTTCTCTTGTTGCCTTGTAAGCACCTTTTTAAGAAACCATGGTGAGGCACTGGGCAGTATTGCCATGGCACTGCTCCAGGGTACCTGGTTCAATCCTGAGCTCAGGATACTGTCTTTTATGATCTCCCCTTGTCCATTTAGATTTCCTCCTGGTTCTCTGGTATCCTCCCATTTCGTAAAAGCATGCCAGCAGGTGGATAGGCAACTGTAAATTACCCTTGTAATGGATTTGATATTCAATCCAGGGTGTATTGCTGCCTTGTACCTAATGTTCCTGGTATGACACGTGGGTGGGTGGAACTACTTTGTAGTTATCTATACCAGTTACCTATAGTTAGCTCTTACACTTACTTGATCCCTAAATATTGAACCCTATAATATTTCCCTCTTAGAGAGGGTTCCAAGAACAACCTCTGTCAAAAGCTAAGAGTTCTATAGCTATCCAAAGAACCCTTGAGGAACCTTTGAAGGGTCTTTCTTTTCTGTACAAGTGTATGCTTGGATTGCATTCTACCCCAACTATACATCACACTGAATAGAAGTATCTGCCAAAATGAATAAATGAAGATGTGATGCATACAAATACAAGCTGATGGCTGCTCTTAAACAGTTCCTGAGACAAAACCACTGACTGTGCATAAGTCTTTCCTTTCCCTCTTCCCATTGTGTTGCCTAACTACTCTAGAGTGTCCTAAATATGTCAATACTGAATACTGTACCAGCTAGCATTTTCAGTCGCACCTCGATAATTCCATGTTGGAGTTGCCAGAAGCTTCTTAAAAAAAAATTACTGTGATGAATAACCAGTAGTGATTTGAAGTGTACAGGCTCTGACCTGGACATCCCCAAATGTTTAGGCCAACTTCAATGCCACCACTTGACTTCACCGTAAGTGCCAGAGGAAGCATTATATTTGCTAAGACATTAAGTAGCACAACTAATTTCCTGCAATTTGCCTGCTCTGTGTAAATAGTGTGCTTTAACCACAGGGCTGGGGGTAATGTGAAGACATGGCAGTTAGCAGGACAAACAGAACCCAAAACAGACTTGCCTCAATAAGCAATAAGGCTCACAGGGGCAGAAGACAGCAGTCTGCCTCCAATGTAGTTATACATTTTCTGATTTTCAGCACTTATAATGGGTAAAAGCTGGTGGTCACCTTGATTATATGGTTTCAGTAACAAAGCACTAACCTAAAGTAGTAATTTTAGCTATTTCAGAAAGGTCTTAATATTAACCATGGCATAATTTTCAAAAGTGAAGACTCTATGGAGCCATTTGGTGGATAGTTATATTCTTTTGTTTCTGAGCAGAACCTCTGCAGATGGCTGCAGCTGTCCTTAATTATTACATTTTTATTCATTTCACTATTTTTAATGTGTCTTGTCTCCAGTAAGCTTTGTAATCATACAATTTATAATGTTCCCACTTGAATTTTGGTCCAAGTGCGATTCTTGATCTAGTTATACAATAATAAAAAAAATCCATGTATGAGATCTGTTTTTAGCCCAAAGAAATGTTCTTCCCTCGAAAACCTCATAAAACTGGGAAACCCATGTAACCAATTGGAAATCAAAGCTACAACTTTGTTAGGTAGAACCTTATAATTCAAAAGTCTCATTTTCATCCAGAAGAAGCAGAAAAGACTGAATGTTCGGCTGTCTGGGCAACCTTTTTTGAACTCCCCACTTCCTATCCCAGAAGAATTCATCATCATCCGCTTCCAAGCTCAATTTCGTTGAGCCTCTGTGGAAACTGGTGAGAATGCAGACATTTGTCACTATTCAGAATTGCCAGGATTGCCATTAAACACAAAAGAAGAGAATACTAGTTTGATCACATGGGGAACAACAGTGTCGGATGCATAGAATGGACATCTGACCACGAACAAACAGCCATATGGTAGTGTGTTTGCTGACTAATGAGGCATAAAGACTTCCACCGTATTCTTGACCTAGCAGCCGGTCCACAGGGAAGCCTGCTGAGGTCTTCCTCTGCCTGATGGTATAGCTGAGACTTCAACATAAACCTGGCATTAGACTACCAAGATGCATCAATCAAAAAAGTCTTTGACATTAAGGACCTGTTTGATTCAAGTCATTAAAATTAATAAATAGTTCATGTGAGAAAGGATATGGCCTTAGTTGAGCTTTCCAGCGATATCGCTCTTACTCGTCCTTACTCGTGTGCACAAGACTGGGTTGTACGAAGAACAAATTCATATTTTCATACACATTTTTCACAGATCATCAAAACCATGAAATAAATGTTTCGTTCAAACACAACACAATCTTTAATTTACAGTTTCTGAAAAGATATTCCCATGTCTGTGGGATCACTTGCCAGCTTATGAGAATGCGGGCTTATAAAGGTTTTCGGCATCAAAAGAAATTCCAGCTTTACAACAGGCCTCCCAAAAAGCATGATGGTTTGGCGTTTAAGGAAACACAATCTAGGAAGTTGAATTTAACAGCCCAACACTGTGCCCAATGTTTATTACAGCATTGCAAAGCTTATTTTTTAGCTTCACACTAGAGTAAATCATTACCATACAGGCCACACTGTGAAACAAAAGATGTTTTCCCCATGATCAAAAAGCCACATAATGGATTATTCTGGGCTCCGGGACACAAGACTTACACATTCCATCTTTGAAAATTGATATATAGAGAATGACAAGGATAATGCAGCACTAAAACAAATGGTGTAAAGGCACTAGAATTATGTTTTATTACCGCCTGAGTACTTTTTTTTCCTGTTTACCTCCAAATGTTGTCATTCTCACAAGGCTTTTTCTCTCCCATCTTAACTTTCCCACACTATAGCTGTTCTCTAGGAGTGAGCAAGAATTGATAGCACAGCTTAGTGTCACTTTAGTGCCTGCAATCAGGTCGCCTGTAGTATTAGAAAGGTTATACTCTAAATTGTCCTGAACAAGGATACCCCTTTGGCACTAAGGTTCAAAGATATATTATATTGCACCACCAAGGAGAGCACTTTGAGCCCATTGCACAATGACTGGACTTGTCAGAAGACAAATGAAATGTGATATTAGTGATTTCTTTTCAAGGACTGAGCAAACATTCATGTCCCTGCACCACAGGGTTACCAAGTCAGACAGGAAACATTTCCAAGGCTACATGGAAAACTGAAATGTTCCTTCTCCATAATGACCATACCAATATTGGAATATTTCTTTTTGGCTTACTAACATCCAGTATCTTCTCAGGTAGCAATGGGGCCCCAGGAAATGATGGAAAAAACTGAGCTACAGATTTGTTCTCACACTATCCTAATGATTTATGAAGTGTGATCAGATAACAGCTCAGGAGACCCAAAGATAAAGGATGAAGCCCTGTCAAATCCTGGTCACTTCCATCTCTGGGCAGGAGCTTGTCACCATTCATTTCCCCCACTTCAGCTGTCTGGGTTCTCGTCTCGTTTTTCCGCTGCAGACACCATAATCTACAATCAGCCACAGACACAGTAGGGGCAATTCTTACCTCCCTTCCGCTGGCTTTATTCTACCAGCAGGACTAAGCAGAAGCCTACCATGTGGGAACTGTTATCAAGAGTCCATCAAGGTACCAGACACAGACAAGTGAGCAGAAAGCACCGTAAGGGGGTACGGAAATAAAGTCTACCACTAACAAGCCTGTGTTAACAGGCAATTGTGTAGGGTACTCAATCAATCTGAATGGGACAAAGGCCCTTCTTAGATCATTGTGAAGCAGAAACCTGCAGAGCAACCACACTCCATCTCGTTCATGGTCCTCTTTATTCAATTCGTTAATAAAAGGGAGTCTTCACTAAATGTACCAATTATGCAGCTGCCTCACATGGTCAGGATGAAAAACTCTCATCACTCCAAATACTGGACACAGCCAAGGCCACAGTTGGGGGGCACAGTTAATTGTGGATGGTAAAGTGTTCTAGCACAAGATACACAGCAGCAGCTTGGTCTAAGTCTGTCTCCGACATTTACCAAGTACAACCTATTCAGCTCTCTTACCCATGACAGACCAACTCATGGTGAGCATGTTGTTTTAATTAATCAAAATTACTTAAGTGAAAGTACACAGTTTTCAAATGTATGCAATATCTTGGTGGTGCTTCATTAAAGATGATTATCTAATCACTAACACAATTCTAAGGAAGTAAAACTGTAACACTGGATCTAATTAAAAACATTTTACATTCTGGAGAGGAGATGAAATCTTTCACTTTTGAATCCACAATCACAACACACCTAGTCTAATTCCATTTGGATTAGAGATTTGTCTGGGTTAGTATAAAGATGGTGGGAACATCTTCTGCACTGCTCTGTTAAGGGGAGAAGGCACTCATCAAGAGCATTGCGGCAGTGCTTGGATGTGGATTTGGCAGCACTTTGCACCGTCTGTGTATCATCTTGCTCCCAACTGCTTTTGAGCTGTAAACCAGCTCCCATCAACTGCATTCAGTTATGGCAGAGCGTGAGAGACAGCTTGCTTTGGACCCTGGCCTTGGCAAGCATACTAAGTACGCTAACCCATGCAACATGGTCTCACAATTGCTAATTCCTAGGAATCTGTATGACTCAATTTGTCAGAAAAGTTGTGAATACATAAGCAAAAGGGAGGGGTAAGCTGGTGGAGCTGTTCCTCAGACTTTTCTTTGCATGCCTTATACTGTATCGATTATGAGAGAGGAGAAGCAGAACTATCCAAGTGGGTCCAAATCACGCTGATCTGTCTAACTTTGTGTGTGTCATAATATCACGTTCAACTGTTTTCAGGGTAGCAGATGCAATAAAGTGTTCTGGGATGACTCTTCACACCTTTTTTCCTTTAGTCAGTGATTTTACAGCCCATTCTCCACTGGCCCTCTGTCAGTTTAAAGTCAGTTTATACTAAGCTAAAGAGTCATTTTGATTATTATGTGAATATGGTCAGAAGTTTTTCAGTGTTGGACATTCGAAACAGAAAAGTAAAAAGATATCTAGAATCACAATGGACACAAATGAAATCAAATCACAGGCAGCTATTCAAGTCCCTTTTTCTCACTTTTTTTGTGCTCTTCCACGTTTTTCACAGTCAGACAAAAGGCCATTTAGTCAAAATTAAGGCCCATTCATCATACAAAGCAGATCAAGATTGGAACAAACTGTAAGTGCTGTTAAAATCTTGACTATGTCTAATTTAGAGGCAGAGCCCGCTGTTTTTAAAATAAGCTCCACCATACCCTCTTCAGTACCCTGGAAACCTTTGTGAGGTGAAGACAAGGACAGCCAATAAAGAGCAAATCCCTTTCAGCCAGAGGACAGCAGGTAACTAATAATGCAAGGACTCCAATTTAAACACAGCTTTTCACTAAACTGTCCCAAATGTCCAAATCCCTTTCAGATGGAGTGTTTAAGTCAAGTTTCTAAAACATCTGTTCAGATTTACACTATATTCAAGAATGATTTGTTTGATTAAATGCAAATAAACTGGATTTTATAGACAAACAGACAGACAGATAGATAAGGAGGTCACTGCAAATAAAGAAGTAGTAGTCCTACCTCCAAGAAGCATGTCCCTGCTGCAGTATTCTCCTTAAGAGATGCGTTGTAGAACTTGCTTCCAAAAACAGGTTCATTGTCATTAATATCCTGAAGGATGACTTTGACTACAGCAGTGGAGGACAGAGGAGGTCTACCCCTGTCCATAGCCACAACGATCAAACTAGGAGTAGGGTCTGTCTCATAATCCAGCTGAGTGAGCGTAGTGATGATGCCAGTGACTGCGTCAATGCTGAACCAGTCAGAATGAGTCTCAAGATTCTGCAGTATACTATACTGGACATCCCCATTAGGGCCCTGGTCTTTGTCTCGTGCTGTGACCTGTAGCACAAAGCTCCCTGGAAAGATTACTTCTGGGATTACCTGGGTATATTCTTGTTGGTCAAATAAAGGTGGGTTGTCATTGACATCAGTGACCTGGATTGTAAATGAAGACTCGGCTCGTAAGGGAGGGGTTCCAGAGTCTGTGGCCATGACCCTCAGTTCATAGCGGTCCCGTTCTTCACGATCCAGGATCTCATCTACACATATGAGGTAAATGATATTATCTTTAGTGGTCAAAGCAAATTTTCCATCTCCACCCTCCAAAGACACATTGACATTGGAGTATTCCCCATAATCAGGGTCTGTGACAGAGATCCGTGCTACATACTGGCCAGGCTGTGCACCTTCTGATATGCGGGGTGAGCCATCTTCGCTAAGGAAGATGATGGTCATGGTGGGCTGGTTGTCATTATAGTCCCGCACATGTATGGTCACAAAGGCATTGGTGACCTCAGGTTGTGTAGCATTGTCCCTTGCCTGAATGACCAGTTCATGGACCTTCCTCATCTCATAGTCCAAGGGCTTATTCAGAGTTATTACCCCAGTATGGGAGTTAATGACAAAGTAATGATCAGGGTCACTCTGTCTCCTGTTAATTTCATAGAGTACCAGTCCATTGTCACCCTCGTCAGCATCTGAAGCAAACACTTGAAGTATGTTGTTGCCTGGCTGCAGATTTTCAGAGATCATGGCATGATATCTGCTCTGGTTAAACACTGGGGCATTGTCATTGATGTCTTGCACAGTCACATCCAAGATCATCTGGCCAGTCTTCTTGGGAGATCCACCATCAAAGGCCTCCAAGAGGAGAGTATAGGATGACCTTTTCTCCCTGTCTAAAATGGCATTGACTACCAGATCCAGATAAAGTACTTGATTGGAGCCTCTTCTGGTTTCAAGAAGGAAAGCCTGCCCTACATTTCCCTCTGTTATAATGTAACCTTGAGTTGTCAGGTGATCCTTGTCTGCATCCAAGGCAGGTTCAAGGGGGAATTTAGTACCTATGGTGGTCTGTTCTGGGATTTTGAAGGAAGCCCTTTTTTTGGGAAAGACTGGAGCATGGTCATTGATGTCATTGACTAAAATGGTCACCTCCACTGTCACACCTGTCATGGTAACCGCTATGAAATTGTAGTGGTCTCGTACTTCGCGGTCCAAGACCTTTGCTGTCCTTATGATGCCTGTGTTCTCGTCAATGTCCAGGTCCGTACCAACACCTGTACCCTCATGATCTGAGATAAAGTAAAGAGACGCTGTAACTCCTGGGGGCAGGCCAGCACTAATGTCTCCAACTACAGTACCTGCCGGTTGCTCTTCATCTAGCTGGAGCTCCAGTGTTCCAGGCACCATGGAGGAGTGAGCCGTAAAGAGTTCAAGAACCACACAGAGGAGCACGAGCAGCCTGCTATCCCATGTCCTGTGTTGATGGATTTGGTCCATTATTGTGCTTCCCACTCCTGTTAGCACTTTCTTCATTTCAACTGCTTCTTACCAAATCTATAAATACAAAATAAGTAGCTATTAACATGAGAATTAAAGACTTGACATTCATCTATACTGCCTTCCAGACAATAGAAATGAACTTTTCATAAACAGCCTGTTATTTCTAAAGGATTTGGTAGGGTTAAGTCAGGAATACTTAAACATTCCACATTTGTTATAGCCCCAGCTCTCAACCGCACAGAAGACACATATTTATGTAAATTATTCTCACCTAATAAGTCAACACCTTATTCTTCTCGCCAAGAGGACCAAAAACCACAGGTCCAGAGTACAAGTCCAGAAAAAAGACAACACAAGCCTATTTTATTGCTCTTACCTTCTATTTAAATTGAATAAGCATGGAACTGACGCTACCGGCCAAGACAGCTTCATCGTGCTTGACGTGTAACTGTACCCTATAGTACATGAGTATACAGACTTAGTGGGTGTAATGGAGACTCCGGGACCTGAGAGAATGTTGACACACACTCACGAGCAGGGTGTGAGCCCTGATATCGGGAGTCTAAAAGACCCTTTGCAGTATTGAATACTCCCTCTGCAGCCATTCCTTTTGGTGTGTTAACTTGAAGAATGTCCTCTTGTACTAGCCGTTTTGTACAGAAAAAGACTATTATCTTAACCAGAATGTGCTGCTTGTAAGGAAAAAACATCTCTGGGTCCTGAACAGAAGTACTGAAAACTAAGTGGGTCATCAAAACATAATGACTGTTAACTCAACGACATATAAATGGCAAAGGCAATATATAGGATTATAATCAAGCCACTAAAATGTGAATTGGCAAAAGCAGAGGTCTACTCTCAAGTGCACTCAAGTCATTAAAATGGTGCCTTACCGACTTGTGTCCATAAGAGTGTTCAGAGTGTAACTCTTAAAGATAATTCCATGATCCAATATGCTACTGAATGTGTTATAATTACTATGCGAGACAAGTGATTCAGTATTTATACACGCTTGATGGTATGATGATGGTATGATGACCCTACACAGATGATGGCAATACTTTCCAATCATTAGTAAAGACATTTTGTTAACAAGCTGTAAGAGCTGATGAAAATTAAGTACTCCATAATGCACATCTTAACACTTTTTTAATATTAAAGAAAGTTTAGTTTATAAAGAGCTGTTCTTTCCAGTAACTTTGCAGGACCACATAAAACCAGCAGTCCATTAGGGGCAATGTAAAATAACTTAATTATCACTACATTCACTACTTATCACTAAAAAATGCAGACTGCTTTAAGAGGTAAAACACAACTCTGTTGAATTAGGACTGGAATTAAAGAACATCCAAGAAAAAAAATCGCCACAAACATCTGCGACTTAACAAGAATGCATTCATTCATTAATTTTCAATAAGTGGTGGATTTGGAGTTTATCCCTGGCGTGAGATGGGAATACACCCTCTGGATGGTATGCAAGTCATCATGCACACATTAACACATTCACACTGGAATGTATTTTGGGAGGTGAAGAGAGCCTGGAGAACCCAGAGAAAACCCACAAAGATATAATAAGTGGTGTGCAATTCCATATACAGTCACACAAGCTCAGGATCAAACCTGGGAGTGCGGAGCACTGAGTCGGCAACTCTACTCATCACGCCAACCTGTCTTAATAATTAGCAGCCTGTACATTTTTTTAATCTGACAAAGAGACCACAGTCCTGCCCACTGGGTTTTTACGGGCTCACAAGACAGAAGCTTAGACAGAATTCACAGGTTTGAGTTCAACCAGATAAGATCAATGTGAAAGATCAAAGTAACCACTAGCAGGAGCACTTCCATCCTTTAGACTGAGTAAACTTTATCCAGCACTCTAACAGGAAAAGTGGCTAATTTTTTTGGTGTCCCCTATGTCAGCATGGCGAGGTCAAAAAGTGTAAATGTGAGTATCCAGGTGGTGCAAAAGAAATGCATTCGGCCTATCATCCAGAGAATCGTGATGATGCTGTAGCCATATGTGTCTCAGAGGAAGCTCTAGGTAGCCTTTGCCCTCTGTGGTTGGTAGGTGTCATATGAAATGGAATGGCTGAAAATGACCAAATTGGTCAAAATTGGGACAAAAAAAAAAAACACAGCTACACCTAAACAGTAGATGGCAGCCCCTGTGTAGTTGGTAAACTTGCATTATATTGAAGAATGCATTCATTTTTTTTTATGGCAGTGATTCAGAAAGTAAAATTGCTTCAATTCACACACTACACACTCTAGAGTATCATGTGAATACGTATATGATTCGAGGTTGGTGGTAGTGCACGTGCGTGTGTGAGTGACAGATGTGTGCCATGTGCCTGATTGCGGTGGTCTGTCTACCCAACAGTAGTGACAGTCTGTGTGTGTGTATGTGTGTGTGTGTGTGTGTGTGTGTGAATGAGTGGGGATGGAGGGCTCCACGCAGTCTGGCCTGCACCCTCTCTGGCTTTGCTGCATTGTAATTGGGGTGTGCTGGAAGGCTGCCTGTGCATATGGGAATCCAATCCTCATTTAAGTCTGTCAGCAGTGGAGCGACTGAAGCGCTTACACACACAAGGAAATGCTCACACATACATAAGACAGTAGGAGCATGCATACACACACACACACAAAAAAAAAAAAAAAAACAGAGCAAAGGAAAAACTTTCAAAGCTTGAGTCATGCAGATGCTTGAGCCATTTCAATTCAATGTGCATAATATGCAAAGCTCCAATATCAAATATCATAAACTAGCTTAAATGAAACAGCTATTAGCAAAGATGAAAAGAATCGTTTTCATTCAAACGGAGAGGTCGTACCTCCAGCAACTAGCCCTGGAATGGAAACGGGGGTCTCTAGAGATTTTGGCTTTCTACCTAATGGATATAGCAGACCTCCGCAGGCCACACTAGACTTGCCCTGTGTCAAACGAAGCTAGACCACTAGGGTTCTGCGTCCAAGATATCTTTCTTATTCTTGCATTTAATACCTAGTTAAAATATATGATATGAAGAGTCTACTGCTGGTTTGCTTCCAGAGTGCGGAGGCTGTAACGTACCACACAGCCAGACTGATCAAAGTGCTTTTTTTTTCTCAGAGGGAGTTCCCAATACTTAAAAAAGAAAGCTGTGCATGCTGCTGCCAAGGCTTCTCAAAATATACACTTTAAAGATATTAGGAGTTATTATTATTATTAAAAACACACCCAATCGCCTCTTGCAGGTGTAACATACAGGGGTTAGACAATGAAACTGAAACACCTGTCATTTTAGTGTGGGAGGTTTCATGGCTAAATTGGACCAGACT
>JAOVYV010000050.1:25180793-25193160 GCA_025674545.1 Hassar affinis
TGCTGGGGCTTGAACCCCCAACCTTCTAGACAGTAACCCAACACCTTAACCACTGAGCCACCCACACACTGAGCCACCCACACACCCACCCACCCACCACAAGCTTTTGGAAAGACAAAAACATCTGGTTGTGATGGTGACATACTTTTGGCTCTATCTGAAAATGAATTCATTAACGATTAATTAGCTTATTTTTATAAGGAATGCTGAGGGATGCACTGCATCAGTCAAGTCTGGTGTTATGGTCTTATGACACAACTCGTAATCATTCATCTGTGGCCAACATGAAGCATGAGCAAAACGTCCTTGGCTGAAGGTAGGCTGTTGAATTGTCCTCGCTTATCAGGTTGCTCAACTGTTTTACAGATTTAAGCTCATATTTATCAATCTTTCCTAAACAGAACACGTTGAGCAGCCAGACTCTAACAAAAGGAAATGATGGTCATGTGTTTAATGGAGAGTTCCAGTGAAGGATGAAAACTGAAGAGGACGATGGCACTGAACAAGAAAGTGGTTAGTGATGATGGTGTTTAGGGATCTCAACTGTGGAACTGAGGCTTCTACACGGCTCAGTGTGTTTCACACTATAAAACTTTTCAAAGGGCGATTACAGCAATGAGAGACGGTTCAGTGGATAGTTATGGTACATTATCCTCCAAACACCCCACCCACATTTCATGATTGCCAGTACGTTCAAATCCTCGTGTCAGGTTTTCAGCCCGGTCCACGGCCCATTGATCACCCACTTCTATTCAAGTCTGTCATTTAGAAAATAAACTATAGGGTTGTTAAATTAACCTGATTTCTGAATCCTGGGATTATATTTCCCAATACAGCTCCTCCTGTATGGTCATGAGATTAATAAATTTGGGGGTTGAAAAATGAGAACGCAAAGAGATTTACAGCCGGGTCAGTTCATGGGTCATTCTGCAGGCTCAGCCGTGCCAGACCTCAGGTGGTGGATCTACAAGGTCAACTGTCTGTGAAGCTCATTTCCAGCGAAAGCATGCAAAACCTGGAGAGGAAGTGGTACAATGGAGGGTCGACTGGGGAGCGATGGAAATTAAATAAAGAGAGGGAGTGTAAGCAGCCAGCCCTTGTGCTCCAGTGTAAACAGAGCCTGTGCAAGGTCAAGAGCACAGAGCAAAATGGAGGCTTAATCAAAAGCAAATGCACGAGCTTTATCTTTGAAAATGAGATCGTTTCATTTAGGCAGCAGTCAAATCCAGGATGGCAAATCATCAAATGAGGAAGTGCAGGAATTACTAATGGTTAGTTATTATGTGGTGCAACATTTTTATGTCCTTACATACTAAACAGACATTCCATTCCCATTATTATATTAAGGTTTAATAATAAAATATTGTTTTCATATTGAAAACCCTACCCTACAAATGTATAGACTTCATAGCTTTATGTCTCCTACTCAAACATTTTTTCCTTCCTTACTTTGTTCTTCAGGCCTGCGTTTTATAACACATTTTTACAGCTGCCGTTAAGTGCTCCGGCAATTATTAGATAAGAAACCCAACCTAAATCACAGTTTTGGGATCTGGCAGGGTTTTGTGTGTCGCCAGTTTTAATTTCGCACAGCGGGATTGCACAGCGGATACGGCAACTATGGAGAGTGTCCGCTCCCCAACACAGTACCTCATTTTCAACCCAGTCGTTTTAATGTTTCAGTTCCATTCAGCAAAACCACAAGAGAGAACAGTTAGTAATAGACTAAGTGCATGGATTAAGGTAGCTTAAAGAGGATAAAAAAAAGCTTTTTGACGTAACTGTAAGTCTATTAATTTATTTTGGGGAGCTCCTATTCTGAGTGAGATTTTAGATGAAATTCAAGTGCTGTCACTACTATGGTTTCATCTCAGGTAAGTTGTTTTAATAAAAATGCCATTAAAATATACCGATCAGCCATAAGATTAACACCTCCTGCCTAATATTGTGTAGGTCCCTATTGTGTGGCCAAAACAGCTCTGATTTGTCAAGTCATGGACACCACAAGACCTCTGAAGCTGTAATGTCGTATCTGGCACCAAAACATTAACAGCAGATCCTTTAAATCCTTTAGGTTGTGAGGTGGAGCTTCCATGGATTAGAATTGTTTGTCCAGCACATCCCACTGATGCCCGATCGGACTGAGATCCGTGGAATTTGGAGGCAAAGTCAACACCTTGAAACCTTTGTCGTGTTCTTCAAACCACTCCTGAGCAATCCTTGCAGTGTGACAGGGATCATTATTGTATTAAGAGGTCACTGCCATTAGGGAATACAGTTGCCATGAACTTGTTCTTCAAGAATGTTTAGATGAGTGGTACAAATAACATTCCCAGAGCATCACACTGCCTCCAATGGCCTCCAACCTTCTTCCCATTGTGCATCCTGGTGTCATCTTTTCCCCAGGTAAATTATGCAAACACCCCTGGCTGTCCACATGATGGAAAAGAAAACATGATTCATCAGACAAGTCCACCTTCTTCTATTGCTCTATGGTCCAGTTCTGATGCTCCTGTGTCCATTGTAGGTACTTTCGGTGGTGTACAGGGGTCAGCATGAGCACCCCGACTGGTCTGCAGATACACAAGCCCATATGCAGCAAGCTGTGATGCACTGTGTGTTCTGACTCCTTTCCATCATAGCTGGCACTAACTTTTTCAGCAATTTGTGCTACAATAGAGCTCTACTGTGGGATTGGACCAGATGGGCTAGACTTACATTTACATTTATGGTATTTAGCAGAAGCCCTTTTCCAGAGAGACTTGCAAGAGTGCTTAGTCATTAACTTGGAATATTCAAAGCTAAGGCTGGTAGACCTGAATTCAAGTTACTTTGAGTTCTGATACTGCTAGAATTTTGGCCATGTACCACCTATTAGACATTATAAGTCCCAGAACCCAAGTATTCCTAAACTACACAAAACCAGTGAATAAGACATAGGGAATAAAATAACTGCTATAAGTGCGGTAACAGCTTTGAGTTAGTGCTAATTCAAGTGCTCTGGAAAGAGGTGGGTCTCCAGTTGGCGTTTGAAGACAGCGAGCGACTCCGCTGTTCGGACACTCAGGGGGAGTTCATTCCACCACTTTGGTGCCAGGACAGAGAAAAGTCTGGATGCTTGTCTCCCATGTGTCCTGGATGACAGTGGGTCGTGGTGAGCCATACTTGAGGCACAAAGGGCTCCGAGTACGCATCGAGCTTTGGCCATTGCCATCAGGTAGGGAGGGGCTGAACCATTTTTGGCATTGTAGGCCAGCATCAGGGTTTTATATCTGATGCAAGCTGCTACAGGAAGCCAGTGAAGGGAGTGCAGCAGTGTGACATGGCTGAATTTGGGAAGGTTGAATACAAGTCGAGCTGCAGCATTCTGGATCAGGTGCAGGGGCCTGATGGCACACAAAGGAAGGCCAGCTAGGAGGGATCAGTCCTTCACTCTCCACACTCATCAGTGAGTCTTGGGCTCCCTGGACACTGTCATCGGTTCACTGTTTGTCCGTCCTTGGGCCACTTTTTGCTAGGTATTAACCACTAAATACCGGGAACACCCCACAAGACCTCCATTTTGAAAATGCTTTTACCCAGTCATCTAGCAATACCAAGTAGCCCTTTGTCAAAACGTCACTCAGATACTTTTGCTTGCCCATTTTTCCTCCTTCCAACACATCAACTTTAAGAACTGACTGTTCATGTGACAGCTAATATATCCCACTCCTTTACAGGTGCCACCGTTATGAGATAATCAATGTTAATTACATTACCCATCAGTGGTGTTAATGTTATGGCTGATTAGTGGATGCAGCTTGAATTTGCAAGAAAGTCCAGGGGATTAAACCCAACCCTTTCACCTATTATGCTTTTTTTCAGGTTTACCACAAAATCCCAAGTGCATGTTGGTGGATAGGATAGCAAGTTTTTTTTAGATTCTGGGTCTAAAGTCCCACCCACATGGTTTCTACTGGCTCACAAATCAGTGGCTGATGAATTCACAAAGCTCGCTTAAATAATGTTAGAGTAAGGCAGAAATAACCACTACCAGAAGTAAATTTGCCTCTTTTTTATGTACCACACCTTTCCCCTTCAGTGATCTGGCAATTCGGTGAATCAAGTGACTCTTCACAGTTTATCTGGGGGGAAACATATACATGCTGGCACGTCTGAATTTGTGCATTGCATGACTGCGTTATCTGTTGAAATATAAAAAAAGTGAAAATAACAAATCTGTACTACATGCTTCGTTTCATGGGTACTGCCTGAATCTAACTATGTATTATGTGCAAAAAAATATTTCCAGGGAAAGTGCAGAACCTTCCAAAAAAGTGTAATACTTTCTCATTAGCGGTCAGAAGTATTTTCAGAGCTGATCTCAGGCCCTCATTTCAGCCAAGTCAACTCTGGAATGCAGAGGATGTGATCATTCACTACAAATGTAGGGTGTTTTTTTTTTTTTAACTTTCCTCATCACCAAGCAATACACTACTTAGAATAGAAAGTCATTTTCTGTAAAATGAGATAACAGATGCTAAACTGAACAACTGCAAAAAAAAAGAGGCCATTGGTGGCTGTTAACTGAGACTGTGGACTTCAAACTGACATGCCTGCGGTTTTCTAAGACCATTTTTGCAGAGGCAGTAGATTATGGGGCTGTTCCTCAATCCTGGAAAAAAAAAGGAACAGATTGCTATATAGAGCAAAAGCTGCTGTAGTGTGGATTCTGTAATTTTGTTTTACTAAGCTAAATATGTTTGAATACCCAACATATACATCAGGGATTTTTTTTTGAGATACCACTTCCTCATCCATCTTGGCAACGATTTGGCTTTGCACACCTATAACCACAAGGGCATCGAAACAGAAGCAAATCTATAGTCATTTCATTTTTCCTGTAAATACAGTACAGCATTTTGTTTCCTAGAGTCTGAACATGTAAATGCTTTGTCACGAGAACTGATAATTAATTGAACTACCTACCGTGCGACGTCCAGAGAACAATGTATAGGTTTTGCTGCCCCCTAGGGGTTCGAGCATGGTAGTAGTACAAACTTGTGTCTTGTCTGTTTGACTCCAGAACATACTGGAACATTAAAATACAACTCCAATGCAAGCTTGCTCAGGAATTCAAAGATACATAATTAAAAAATAAATAAATAAACATTTATTCATGTTTTTGAATAAGAACCATACAGGAATAAGATTACAGAAAGAGTCTCTTGTGCAATTTTCAGGTCATCTCAGTAGCAGTATACAGTATTTATGTTTTATATTACAAAGTGGACTATATACAGACAAAACAGGAACATACTTCAGTCTTCAGTCTTCGTCTCTTCCTCCCTATCCTTTAGTTCATTTGTCCACAAGCTGGACTGGGAATCTTACCTCTGTAGGGTAGTCTACACTAAATTACCTCTTCAGTAGTGTTTGTGTGCTTATCATGGCCAGTTCCTCATCATTCACCCACTGCTTCTCCTCTGGTGGTGGAGCTGGAACTGACCGTGGATTACGAGGAGTCTCGCACCTCCTAGGGGGGTTAAATGTCTTGCCGACTCTGGGAGAACGGACCATACCCATAGGAACGAGGGGTGCAGGGTTTTGGAGGCGCGACAAGTACTCCATACCACGCTTCCTTTTGACACTCCTGGGGTCCTTGGAGTCCATGTTTCCAGTGGGTACAGGGGTTCTTTTGGTCACCGGGGTGAAGGGAGAGAAAACTCGGCTTGTTTGATGGGGTGTTACCTATGAATATTAACAAAGTGTGGAAATCATACTGGATTGGGCTGTCCATATCGGGTTACTGAATCACAGTGTCTTTCTATTGTCCCATATAATTAATAGTGAATCTGTAAATCAACTCACATTGTTTCTGACGTTTGGTTTTGGCACGACTGGAGTTCTCAGGGACTCGCAAGAGTTCAAAAAAGCTGTTGGAATTAGGTTTGAGAGCCTCTCTTCAGCAACTATGAAGAAATGCTCATAATCCTGTATGGAAAGCAATCAATGGCACATAAATCTGCAGGCAAAAATATTTTCCATACGGGCATAAAACAAAAGCTTCTCGGTTACAAAGGCATACAGGACACAAACGGATCTCAAATGATTCGTTCTATTCGACCTGTTTAAATGTTGGTTCATACAATAGCTATGTGATTAAAAGAACACTGCTGTTCTTTTAATCATTAAAAAAAACTACAATAAAAATCTAAAACTACTTTCACCTGTTAATTAAACTGATGTTCTGAAACAGTATTAACCTTGACCAAGAAGTTACCTCAACAAACGTCTTCAGGCGAGAAACGTCTTCCTGTAAATGGGGTTCTTTAGGGTTTGTAGAGAATAGTGCTTGTTCTCCAGCATAAAGGCTGGGGACTGGGCCAGACTGCTGTCGGAGCTGCAGGTTGCTTACAGCCAGTAGAGCTAATGGCTTTACCAGGTCCTCCAGAGCGAGAAGAGCCAGGCTGCTGCAGAGCCTCACAGAGACAAAGTCAAACTTCTCATCCACAAAGTACAACACAGGAGACGTACCTACAAATGAAGGACATAATAAGAGGAGAAATAAGCAAATTCATCATTATACAGCTGAAAACTATGGCTGTTGTTTTTTTTGTTGGTTGGCTTCTAATTAGCATGTGCAACAGATTGCACAGCAGAAAAAATGGATATGCTGTGATTTCAGCATTAGCCTAAATTACTATGGGGCAATTCATCCAAGAATGGAGACTGGTCAAGGTGAAAGCTTTGCTGTGGTTTTTTGAAGATGAAGAAGAAATGCAAGTTAAAAATGTTGATGAAAAAATCTGAGCTGGTATGGAAGAGGCATTTTCATATAATATGCACACTATATGACACCAGTTTCATCACATTTGTTAACAAAAACAGTAAAGTCAGTGAAAGCAGTAAAACTTACACTGAAGTCCTAGAAAAACTGGAAAAATTGGTTGTGTCCGGCAGCACGTATATAAAGCCTTAGACTATAGATCTATGGAAGCTTTTCACATATGAGCATTTCAAGGGTGTACCATGACTACAAGAATTCCGGCAAAACCTCAAACTTACGACAGCAGTGCGGCCATAAAAAGACCCTGCGTGAACGTGACCAGGGTTAGGCGTGCAACACAGCCTCAAGTAACAGCAGAATTCAATGCTGGGGCCTCAACAAATATCAGAGTTAGGATTGTGCAACATTCCCCTCAAGATCCCATAGGGGGACCTCCCAAGTATTAACTGGTATACCAGTTTTACTGGCACTTAAGTGTATATTGCATCATATTATCTTCATAGAGAATATGATTGAGATGTGTAACTTATAACTTAAAAAAATATACATTATTATATTATTTGCATAGAGTACATTATGATGGCTTAATGACAGTCCTAATGAAGACTATCTAATAAAACAAACCTTGTCTGTCCAAAATGGTGATCACATATCCCACAATGTCGACCTCTCCGCATGGAGAGCTGAATCCAGGGCTCTGAAGATCTCTGAATTTCACTGATTGTCTTGCAGGGAAATGTAGACTTAACCATTCTGGGCAAACCTTTAATATAGCATTGCAACATGTACATGATTGCATATAGAAAAAAAAATTATTTCATGTTAATCACAAGTCTAGTATTAATGTAACCTGCCCAGATTTACCTCAATATGCTGAAACTGTGTTTTCTTGGTGGCTGTTAACTGGATGTTGGATGTGCCCGAGCGTTTCTTGGTCTCTGATGTGGCCAGATGATAAGCTTTGTATCTGCAGCCCTCTCTCAGTAAGGAACGTAACTCCACAGAGGGCCGCCAGATATTCAGTGTGTATACTAGAAAATGTACAAAATCAGTCGCTTGTGTTTTAGCCTTTGAATGAATAAAATAATTACAAGCAGAACCAAGTTCATGTCCATATAGTGGCAGAAGTAAGCTACTACTACCTTATTTGAATCTCAAACAAACACATTTTCTCTTCAAAATGATATCCCAAAGCAAATGCTCCCACAACGGCTGAATGCAAAATGCTTCAGCTGCTATAGAGATCAGACTTTCTCTCAGAGGAGGTATTTTCTGACAGCCAAGCATTACAAAGTGTGTTCAGACTTGAAAGTCACTTTTAATTTTTTCTGCAATCGATAATCTGCAGCATCAGAGCACAGGATAACGGCTCACCACGGCTACTGTGCAAATCGCTGGAGTCAGCGATGGAGAGTTTCCAGACAGGAGTAACGTCTCGGTTAGCGCAGCCCCCCTCGGCCTCCTGTACAGCCTTGTGTACCCGATCCTGTAGCTCTGCTCTCTTCCGTTCGGTTAAAGCTCGTCTGTAGCTACTTACAGCTTTCACCTGCTGTGTGCTTAGATGCACCTGTACAAATACAACAGATAAAAAAAAAAGTATAAACGTTAAAAACATACCTGTTTGCTGAATCATGCTTCCGTTCGATCATAGTTCCGAATCTTGATTACGTTCTATACCTCCACAAAAGCTGGATCACTCTCCAGTGCTTCATGAAGCTCCTCCCCTTCTTGCAGGTTCTTAATCTCGTGCATACTAAATGTTCTGCTTCTCCTGGTTTTCTTTTCTGTAAATGCACACAAGTATAATAAAACCACTCTGTTTGCCATAATCTTCTATAAAGCAGCTGAAGGAAATATATGGGCCTTAAATGACAAACTGCATTTAGTTATAGAGATTCACATGTACAAAAATGATATGCACTGGAAACATATAGGTATTTATCCTATAATCTCTCTGTAATACGTTTTTGGGATTTTATAAGCGCTCTGGTGGAGTTTAATACAGAATACTGCACTGTTAGGGATTTCTTGCTTAGAGATGATCAGTCATTTTAAAAGACTCAATAGAAATGCGGTCATCAGCAAGCACCATAGTCTGATTATGTGGCATACAAAGACAATGATCATACCTTCTTCCTCTTTCTCAATCTGGGCTTGAATTTTGGAGAAGATAAGCTCCATAGTCTTTTGCTTGGTGCTGTTGTAACGTGTTGCCTCTCTGTCTTCAGCTCGCTCGTTGCGAAACACAAAGACCGAACCCGGCTTTTTCTCCATCCACTATTTAATAAGACAAAGTTAACAGCCAGAACATGTTTTTAATCAAGAGTATGTGTCAATACCCATGACCATTGACCTCAATGACATGATATTGGTAAACTGAATAGCAAATTGCAAAATGGCATCAGAGAAAACGCACACCTGTGTTGGGTAACTCCGCAACACGACGATGTCTACACAGCTCACCACTCCTCCGTTAGCATACAGTGATGAAAGTAACAATGGGAAGGGTCGAGGGTCTTTATAGAAGCCAAGCTTTGCGTCCCAGCGAGCTCGTCTTGTACTGTTAGCTGAAATCTTAAAAAAAAGGAACAATAAAACATTTACTGGAATGCCTAAACACACTGCATAGAGAAGATCCCAAGCCAGAAAAACGAGAGCTAACTCCTGATTCCATATTGCATTACATTTCACTTTCATCAGTACATTGTAGCCATGCCACACTGAAATGCAAGCAATGTCCAATCACAGCCCTAAGCAATGCTCTGGGATCATGGTAGTAATGGAGAAGGAGAGAAGAGTGTGTATGGCATGTTCTCTACAAAACTGTCTGTGTATTGAAAGAAAATGTTGCCTCACCTTGAGCATGAGTGAATCAGGAGCTTCTAGAGGAGGACAAGCATCCTGAGAGCCAATCAACTCTGCACCGTGGATCAGGAGTTTCATGCCCACGCGGAGACGCCCCTTATGAAGCATAGCAGACAGAGGAAGGTCCAGCAGTGCTTTAATGGAATACCAGCCGTCAGTAAGCCATATGAGCGTAGTGGGTGTCTCAGTCTTTGTATGTGCAGAGTCCATGGCCTCCTCTGTCCTGACTGGTTTGTAGTCACATTTGGCAATTCCACACATGCAAAGCACTATGGTCTTGGCTGGTGTGTCATCTTTCTCCATAATCTTCTTCAGGGCTGATCTTCGACTGTGGTCCACCTCAACATCATACCTGAAAAAATGATTCTAGATATTTTTACATTGGACAAAGGAAGCACACTGTGCTAGCTAATAAATGTGGACCTGTCCACCCCTGTTCTCTGAACAATGGCCTTTGGAAGTCAGTCAAAAACACAGCTGGTGTAACTTTCTGGACTATTTCCACCAACATACAAACTGTATACTTGTATATAGTGAATGCAAGTCATATCTAATACCTTAGTTTGAGTTGTAGGAGCACCTGCTCTGGAGTGACACACCGACCACCCATCACTTCTGGGAAGGCTCTCTCCATAGAGGCTCGTTTCCACACAACCCACCGATAGTGGTTATACACCCAGGCTTCACTTATCAGTTTGGGGTCAACACCGGGAGTATCACACAAAGCTCTGCCAAAGAACATCATTCCAGCTATGTAACTCAGGACAGTAGAGTAGACAATCTAAATATGAACAAATATTCCCAAACATATTTCTTGTGCTTACCTATAGAACTCCTCTTTACCCAGCATTCCCTTGTTATCTGGAATCAGCCACCCGCCGTCAGCCAGCTGTACCCCTCCAGCCTCTCTGAGAACCTCACGTTTGAAAAACTCATCACAGCTGAACCGGAATGACTCGGCATTCTCGCTGGTTATTTGGGACACTTTGAAGGATACACCATGCTGATAGAGCTAAAAGAGAAAAAGCTTGGTAGTAGCTAAAACAGACATGAGGGTTTTAAATGGTAAAAAGCCATAAAGAAGAAAATCACCTGTTCTTCTGAGTGTAGCTCAGGACACTTGGATCCTACAGCCTCTTTCAGGGAAACTCTGCTCACCCCGGACGTCTTCGCCAGGTAAAAAGTGCCAGGCAGAGGTCGTACTCTCTGACGCTTCTTTTTTCTGATTCTCATGTTCTGCATATCTCGTGCTAACTCCAAGGACTGCTGCCAAATCACTTTAACAATCAAAATGAGCCATGGATAAGAACGAGTTCAAAATTAATGAATTCATTAACATAGAGGTGCATTGCAAATATTAAAACAGGTTGTAAAAATGTAAAGAAAGCCATACAGGTTTCCTACAACCACATATTACTAAGGGAGGGTAGACTTTTAAAGTCTTTTAAATCAACTTGCCTACCTTTTGTTTCACAAGGGACACTGGTGTGATTCTCAAACTTCTCCTCTCTCTTGGTTCCGGTTGCTGTTTTCTTATCTTCTGGTTTCCTGGCTGACTGATCCCTGCTGTTTTCACAACTAGAGCTAGTGATAGCTAGGGAATCGCCAGATATTTGTAATGAATCATTTGCATAAACACTATCTGGTGCTTCTTTCTTTTTAAAGGGTGGAACAAACACACTGTGAACTTGGGCCCCGGCAGTGGAAACAGAGTTTTTAGGAGCCTCAGCCTTAGGATTTTTTCTAAATGGGGGTATAAACACTGTAGCATTGGGGTCTGACTGTCTCCTCTTTAGCTGATCTGGGTTGGCTGATGTTTGGTCCATGACATTCCTGTAATCAAAACAACTGTTCGTTTTACCTCTGCTTACAATCAAGGCATTTTTTCCCTGAAAAACCAGGTCTACATTGGAGTGCATACCTGGACGGATAAGTGATATTGGGCTTCAAGTTGTATTTGAAGACTCTTCTGTCTCTCAGAGTCCCTGTAAACATGAGGCCAAGTGCATATGAGAAGCAGCTTATGTTAATTAAGGGATAAAACACCTGGATACTGTCATAGGAAAATGGATTTGTGTGATGAGGCCCAACGTGAACCACCATCCCAAAGTAGATGATTTTAACAACATCAAGTCCCTGAATGTTTTCCCAGCAATTTTCCATTCCAATGGCAGATTTCTGTTCTCACCTTTTACAGATTTTGCACTTTATTAGTCAAATCTCCATCAGTGAGCAGTCTCTAACTTCAACAGTGAGGACGTCATGTTACATATTTAATCAGCTAACTGGTTAAAATTGCAGTTTTATTTTTACTATAAAGCACTCAGTTATAGAAGGGATTATTTAGTATTGAACTATCCAGTGTCACCCAAATGAAGGTGAGTCTGGTTCCTCTCAAGGTTTCCTCCTCTTAACATCTGAGGCTTGCTCATTAGGGATAACAGATGGAGACAAAACCTATAAGCTATGTCTGAATTTTACGTCTTTGTAAAGCTGCATTGAGAAAATGTCCATTGTTAAAAGCGCTTTAGAAATAAAATGTAATGGAATTGAAAGGTGCAATAGTTACTTTTTTCCTATAAATAATGTGGGAAGATTATTCATTCATTTCATTCATTCATCTTCTTTGCCGCTTATTCCTTTTCAGGGTCACGGGGGCCACATAGGGCGCAAGGCAGGAACAACCCTAGACAGGGCGCCAATCCATCGTAGGGCACACACACTCACACACTC
>JAOVYV010000050.1:25231521-25243774 GCA_025674545.1 Hassar affinis
ATTGGCCACCAGGCTGGTCCAATTTAGCCATGAAACCTCCCACACTAAAATGACAGATGTTTCAGTTTCATTGTCTATCCCCTGTATATGTATGTATATACTCAATTTTGATATTAGAATTATAAAACATTGCCCTTAATACATAGTTCACACCAGGACAGACTAAGTGAACTTGCTCATACTTGATGATGGCACACGTCCATGACACGTGGTTTTTCTTGTATGTTTATATACGGTGTTGACTTGAACGTGCATCTCAGCAGCTGATAAATGAACTCGGATTCGGCTGTCTTGTTATTTTCACATAACAAGACGCAACCGGAGGCAAAGTGACCCGGCGGCAGAGACGAGGCCACGACACGGGCATTAATCTCATTCACCGTGTTATGACTGCGCACAGTGAATAATCTATGATCGGTGTCAGTTTGGCCGAGACCAGACACGCTCGACTGAGTGACAAATTCAAGACCTCGTCTCAAACACAACAGCCGCTGGTAGATGCCCCTTTTAAGGCAGGAAGATAAAAACAGCACAGTGGAATGCCCTAATCAGGGTTCTAATCAAGACAGCACATACAAGTGATTGCTTTTGGCTTGGCTTTCAGTTTTGTCAGATAAATATGTCCTCTTTTCAGACACATGAGAACAAGAGTGCTGTTTAAAGCTATACTGGAAAGCTTGTCACTCACAAAGTTGCCTTCTAAAAATAGTGTGTAAGGGTGTGGTTTTACAGGAGAAGCCACAGATCAAATTTCGGCACTCACTGATTGCTAAGATCCACTGAAAAGTCTCATGAATATTTCAGACCAGTCACACAAGAAGAGTCTAAGATAGGCAGTGAACTGGAGAGCAGCACACAATAACAAACGCTTGCTCTCGTCTCAAGGGTGGGTGTGTGGTATGTTTTATGTCCATTTAACAAAAATCTGCCACTAAATAAAGAAAAGATGCAGCTAGTACATAATCCATAATACAAACCTCTAAGCTATTTTCTTTGCCAGAACATAAACTGCAACTTCCCACCTACGATAATGACAACAACAGAATCGTACAAACAGCATTACTTCTGCAGAACCACACCTGCACTAACAGCAAGCAACAGCATGCTGTGACACCATTTCTGTCCTTCCTTTCTGCTAATTTAATGATTTAAAAGAACCCTAAGGGCAGCATGTGACATGTAACACCTAGAGATGTCATAAGGAAGGCAACAAATCACTTAAAGAATCCTAAAGAGAAATCTAGGGGGAAAGGCTGTAAAGTACGTAAGGATGATGATTTTATGACAGCCGTTATTATTATTATTATTATTATTATTATTATTATTATTATTATTATTATGTATACAAACTATAGACACAAATATATAATTCATGCTCACTTTAGTATTTAATAGTTCAATTTCTAGTTTTGATTTGGAAGTTTTGATTATTTTTGGTATTAAACTTGTTAAATCCTGTCCCTAATTGGAGAAAAAAATAAAAATGTAAAAAAATTGAAAAAGACTGTCATTAATTTTAGATACTAAAACATAATGTCATAAAACATTGATGATGGGTTTATATTATTTTCTAATGTTGGAAATGTGGAAGTGGTCTTACTCACATTTAATACACATACAATAAAATGAAATACAAATATAATAAATAAAATACATAAAAATAAAAACAAATATTTATTTATTTATTATTATTATTATTATTATTATTATTATTATTATTATTATTATTATTATTATTAATTAAACTATAGCCACAAATATATAATTCATGCTCATTTTAGTATTTATTAGTTAGTATTTAGTATTTATTAGTAAAATTCTAGTTTTTATTTGGAAGTTTTGATTAAAAATTTTTTTTGGTATTAAACTTATTAAATCCTGTCTTTAATGGGAAAAAAGTACAGCAAACCTAAGAAAAAATAGTATTATAAATTATTAGAATTATATACATAATTATATATTATATTATTATATTTATTATATTTTGAGAAACTAAAACATAATGTCATAAAAAACTGATGATGGTCTTACTCACATTTCATCCACACACTTAAAATGAATTACAAATATAAAAAATAAAATAAATAAAATACGTAAAAATATTATTTATTATATTTTATTATTATTATTATTATTTTTTTCTTCTTCTTCTTCTTCTTATTATTATTATTATTATTATCCAGACAAAATATATACACAAATATATAACTCATGTTCTTAGTATTATTAGTATTTATTAGTATTTATTAATTCAACTGAATCTGTGCTAGTCTGAAGTAATATGTGAAGTAACAAAGTGTTTTTATCAAATGTGACTGCTGATTCGACACATGCAGTTTCTTATGCATGCAGTGACCATTAAAAGTGCAGTTATGGGTCTCTCCCCATTCATTTAGATAGGAGCCTAATCTTGCAAGCCTGAAATAACTGTCCAGGAGCGAGACTTATAGCCTATAAGGACTTTGTTAACACTGACGTACCTGTGTAGAAGAACTCAGTCTGGTAACTGGGTCGACCGCCGAGACCTTTACTGTGCATCAGCATGGAGGAGACCAGGGGGAAACTCCTGCTGCAGGAGAGCGTGAGGAGCAAGTGCAGGAGCAAGTGTTTGCAGTGCTCGAACACCTCGGGCCGACAATGGTCCATACCTGAGTCAGAAACACAGCATCAAGCAATCAGATTTTGCTTAAACTACATGCCTCGAACTTTCAAGCGCACGATAATCCGCAGTGGAAATCCGCTAGCTCTAATAAAATCTTCTAATGCCTTATAAAAGCATTCTAGCATTTTCTGAATGTGTTCATAGGTCAGGCAGCTCACAGGAGGCTTTAGAAAATAGTTTGAGAGGATAATTGAATCCAAAGAGTGACAACACTAAAATAAGAGTACAAACATTATACTTAAGTACTGCTTAACTAATGCATGACTCATGATGATTTAATGGATGTATTAATGCGAGATCATGAAATCTTGTTGAACTAATGATGAAGTCACTGTGGCTTTATGTGATGAATGTAAAATGAATGTTTGTGGAATCCAGTTAGTTAGGTAGCATATCAATTCATGTACAAAGTAACTGTGAATTAATTATTTAATTCTTTAAGTGATTATTATGTAAGTGTCAGTGTATTATCATATTATCATATGTCTTGCATTAGTTAAGCATTACTTAAATATAAACACTAAAGTACCTGAAAAACTTTTGCCGATGCAATATACATAGTCACCTATGAATGTCATTGGTTGTGTCCAACAGTGCGTATATAAAGCAACAGACATCTACGGAAGCTTCTAGAGCCGTTTCTGCTGTAAGTATGGCGAGTTATCATGACTTTGCAATTTTCAATGTGTTTAATAGTTCTAGTTTAATGGAGCTTGTGAGATGGGGCATAGCATTTCGGAGGTAGAAGCAAAGATTGGATTTTCATGTATGAGCATTTCCAGGGTGTAAAAAATTAAAATCCCTCTTCATGGACACAATTAAATACAACATTAGATCTGAAACTAATTCTGTTCCCTGTAAACAGAGAACAAGAAGAAAATAAAAAGGCAGGGGTGAGACATGGATATTATATCTCACCGAGAAAGAGGGCATGGAGCAGCAGGGGCAGGTGTACGCTCCAGTCCTCTTTCACACTGTGATCCACGACCAACTCCGTCATAAATATCACAGCTATATTACACCTGAGGAAACAGAACAGAAACAGACTCTAAAACCATTCTCATAGTGTTACAGGGGAATATGTGTGTAAATAGTGTGTATGAAAAAAATCAAGCTGATCATGCACGTGATAATAGGCAATGTGTTAATATGAAACATTAATATGACAAAAAAAAACAGAACAAACAAACAACTTCATGAATTTTCACCTTACTGACCATTGTTGTGCATTTTCACCCATTTTTAAACAAAATTATATGAAACATATATGGAATTTCCGTACAGTATAAGGTGTGAGAGATATGCATGAAATAATTAATGATTTGTTAATAAAAATGTATGACTACATTTTTTAAAGCTTTATAACTTTTTAATATTTTTTAAATATTTTATAAGCACAAATCTTTTTTTATTATTCTTTTTTTATTTTCTCCCTTTATTTTGTCATGCCCATTTCCCACTCATCAGGATTTCTCCCATGTGACACGACGGCTGCCAGTCAGGGAGGGCGAGGCTATCACCTGTTTCCTCCGAGACACGTGATGCCAGCTGCCACCTCTTTTCGAACTGCTGCAATGCAACGTCCGAGAGCGGTGTAACACACTCAGGGGAAAGCATTACCACCCACCTTCTGTATACTTGAGCCCACAGACGCCCGTGATTGGCCAATGTTGCACCAACTGACATGGATGAGAGCGTATACTGCCCCTCCCACCCTGAGAGCACGGTCAGTTTAGCTCCCTCAACACCCAAAAGCTTTGCCGTTGTGCCACTCGGAAGCCACATGAGCACAAATCTTCAAAATCTTGTCACTTGTCAAAACAAGACCATTTAAAAATTGACAAGGTAATTATTTCAATAACTTTGGCATAACTTTGGCCTCAGCCTACAGGTCAGTGTTTGTTGCTTTAAAATATGATTCAAATCTATTTTAGATAAAGAGAGAATCGCATACTTTCATATTTCCCCAATAATGAGCTGACATGCCTTTAAGATAAGATAAAACTTTATTGATCCCTTTGAGAGTGTTCTCTCAGAGAAATTGATTAGTTCACCTTAAATGTGCTGACATGGTTCAAACCTGCCACTTTTGGTCATCTAACATCATTCCTTTCAACCCTCGACAGAGTGATTATAAAGAAATTCTATATGTTGCTTGTATACAAGTAAACAAACAGCATATAGCAGCAGGAATTGCTTAAATAAGTTTAATGATCACATTATGTATGCTCTCTGCAAATGAAAAGAGTAATCTGACCTGTGTAACGGCCCACGCAGAGTCACGGTTTCGGGCAGGAAGTCGACCAGAGGGGCCCAGCACCCTCCATTAGCTGGCATGGGCAAAGGCAGGGGCTGATTGGTCTCCAGGACATTCATCAGCCAACCAGCATACGGTGGGAGGGGCTCATCTGGATGTCAGAAGGAGAATTTTGTACATTTTTACTTTATATTTATGGCATCCTTTTCACATTATCACATTATTACCAGTAATTCCAGCTTTCACACAGCTCTTAAAAGAAAATGGTCTAACATGTTAGGTGTTATTTGGTTTATTACTAAACCCAGACAGCTGAGGTATTTGTCACTTTTTTAATTAATTAATTCATTCATTTTCTATTTTGGCTGGTACCAAAGACGAGTAACTTCCTAGCTAGTAAACAAACAAGGTAAAACACCATATATAAAAACATGCTGTATGAACTAAAACTTTTTAGCATCTCATTCTAGAGTTAGTTCCCCCTTTCATGTTATAATAACCTTCACTCTACTGGGAAGGCTTTCCCCTAGATTTTAGAACATGGTTTAGGGATTTGTTTTCAAGAACATTAGTGAGGTCAAGCATTAGAAGGAGCTCTGGGGTACAGTGGTGTTCTGGTGTTCCAGGGGTCTGTGAAGGACACTCGAGTTCTTACATTCCAACTTTGGCAAATCATGTCTTCACAGATCGCATTTTGTGCACAGGGGCAGTGTCATGGTGGAACAGGTTTGGGCCTGATTGACAGCTATTACAACTGTAAAGCTACTGCATATAAGGAGATCCTATAGAACTGTTTGCTTCCAACTCTGAGGCAACAGTTTTGGAAAAAAAAACACATGGATCTGATGGTCAGGTGTCTAGCCATATAGTCTTTAAGACATATAGTGTATACTGAAGTACCAGAAAAACTGAGCCTATGCAAAATACAGAGCAACAGCACCTATGCATGGCATTGACTACATCTGCCAGTGTGTATATAAAGCAATAGATAGCGATTTTGTGATTTTCAACATGTTGGGGCTCATGAAATGGGTCAAAGCATTTTAGAGGTAGAAGCAAAGTTTAGATTTTTATGTATGAGCATTTCAAGGGTGTACCATGACTACAAGAATTCCTCCAAAACCTTGAACTTACTTTGGGAGAACGTAACCAGCGTCGGCTGGCAAGAATCGTTTCACCTGCTAGATGAGCAACACTGCCTCAAGTAACATCAGAATTCAATGCTGGGGCCTCAACAAACATCAGTGTGAGGACTGTGCAATGTTCTCTCCAAGATACCATTAGGTTTTAACTAGTATACCAGTTTTTCTGGTACTTCAGTGTATTATAAATTATATAATATTAACCTATGTGGTCCAGAAGTCGGACAACACACTGAAAATTTGTGATTTTAAACGTAAGCAAATTTATCATATTAACTTTATTTTGTGAAGATCATATTAACTTCTTTTCACAAAAGAAACATTTTTTTATCCTGTACTTTGAAGCAAATTGAGAAATTCTTGCAAATGTAAAAGAAATCTACTTTGTAACTCAAGTTGTTGCTGTTTTTTTGCTGTTTTTCATGCTCTTCTCCCTACCCATAATCCCCCTTTTATGTGTCACAATGCAAAGATGCATTATCCCAGAAATGTAAAGCAGGTCTCTGTCTACATTTGTGCCTCAGGATATCTGTCAATCTCACCGCACACAGCAGCACAGTTCACTAAAGTTCACTCACTCTTTTCCTCATCATACGAGCCTCCAGAGCTGTTGCTGTAACGAGACTCCAGACGGATATGAGCCCTCATCATACTCTTCAGCCTAAGGCAGACAAACACACATAACAGACCTGTCTTTCAGGAATTTGTCACACATTAAAGCAATTAAAAAGTTTCAAATACTCCTAGTGGGTCATATTATCCTCTAGTTATTCTGCGCTAGTAGAAAAGTAGAATAGCATTTGAAGTGTGTGTGCATGTTTGTTATAAGGTAGGTGTTATTACTGTACCTGTCCTCATTTTCTTTTGACATTTTTGGGTCATCATTGTCAGAGATGTTTTCCTGAATGGCAATAATTGTATTGCTGCTGGAAGTCGTACCTGTAGAGATGGTGTATTAGGGTTTTAAATTTCCATGGTATTTTCCTAATGTGTATTAAATTAATATTTCAATCTGTAATTCATAATCTGTGTGTATACCAGAAGTTGCAGTGGGTATTTTGCTGGTGGCAGAGAAGCGGTAAAATGGTGGATTGTCACAGTGCACCACCATGGGATTGACCGGGTCAGTCTGCTGGAGCTCAAACAGCAGCTCTTCCATTGTCTGGATGGAGTTGTTCCGGCACAGATAGATTACCACTTTCTTAATCTAAAGGGTGACAAAGAGAGATAGACAGAGTGAGTGAAACTGATATGGACTCCATCATAAGACCCTATTTAGATGATGTTTTTTGTGATAATGATGTTGTTTGGTAAAATTTTAAAAAGGCAATCAATATATTTATAAGAGGTGTAACAAGGTGTAACACTAACCCAGAACATTACCCCTTCCTCCCTCCACCTTTCCACTGTGGTTCACTTCCTAACACCCTAGTATACACCGATCAGCCATTAACATTAAAACCACTGACAGGTGAAGGTGATGAATTACGTTGATTATCTCATTACAATGGCACCTGTCTACTCAACAAGTGAACAGTTAGTTCTTAACGATGATTTGATGGATGGGCAAGCATAAGGATCTGACTGTTACTGATAGAAGACTGGGGCAGAGCATCTCCAAAAGACCAGATCTAGTAGATTTGTTTAACCTACCCATTCAATATTGTCACCAGCCATCACACAATGACATTTTCAGATTTAGAAAACAGTATCTGAATGACTATACTTACTAGAAGTGTGTTTATTGTCTTCTGTTGACTTTTGGCAATACTTATTCAGGGACATGCTATTTACACTATATGGCCAAGCATTTGTGAACACCTGACCACTGAACCCATATGTGGGCCTAAACGTTTGCAACAACGCTGGAACAAACTTGTATAGAATATCTTTGCATGCTGTAGCATTATCATTTATTACACTGAATAAATATTGTTAGATATTTTACTAATTTTGTTAATCATTTAGCTATTTGATAAAGTAACTCAGTCAGATAGTAGTTGGGAAGTAGTTGGGAAAAAAAATATTTAAAAATTGTAGCTTAAGCAGTTCTTTAGTTCTTTATATAGAGATGTATCAGTTGCAGCGCCCCCTATGGATGAAATTTCCCACAATTTGGTGTGTATGTGTAGAATTTGAGTGTGATTCAGGTTGTGAAATCTCAAGATACTGGCAAGTATATTGCTAGATTTTTATACTTAACATTATTCCATAGGTGGAGAGACTCCACAAATGAATCATAATGGGGTACGGTAATGTGCCTAGAGACCAACTTTCTGTAAAAAGCTCATACTTTTAGGCAAAATGATTTTCAAACTATTGCCCAAAAAGTGCATTGAGCCTACACACACCTAGACATGTGGGGTTACAACCCTACCAAGTTTCACATGGACTGGTGTAGTCTAAATATATGATATTTTTGACCAACATTGGAGGGAAAAAAATGGAAGAACAAAATAAAAACTTTGACAATAGTCAGTGCTAGTGGTGGTGGTAATAAATATGCCTGCTATTCATTGTTTATTGTTAGAATACTTTTAGTAATGGCTTGGAGTCAGGAAAATACCACATTACCATTGGCTTCTTGGGGTCTCAAACACAAGAATGTGAACAAATCTGGACCAAAGTGCCTTTGAAAATGTCACTGCAACTGCTGTTTTTGTGCCACTTCACTTTGTGCATTTAAATAGAAACTGGTGCAAACAGATAATAAAATGGCTTAATGGCTTATATGACTGGCATTATCTCCTTAAGTCACACTTTTGTGCACATAAAAACAGACTTGTGCTGTTGTTTGACGTGCTTTGGATTCTTGTTTTGTCACATGACCACCTCAGGGCTGCTGGTTCTAATATTAGGTGCTGTCTAGCATGAGCTTTAACATGCTATCGAATCTTCAAATGAGCAGCGCCAACAAACTGCCTTGTGTTGTCAACGTGCAAATACAAACACAATCAGCAGTCATTAACAGTAATGGTAAGTATGCAGTTCAACCAGGACCAATGTTTCCAGAATGTGTAGTGGCAAAGGACTCACGTGTGGTAGGAGAAGGGTGTCGCTGCTGACGCCGCACAAGCTGACGAGGAACTGCAAGGTCGTACGCAGGTTACTGTTCCATTTCTCATTAGAGACCAATGCGTTCCAGGCTTGCTCCATCTCCGCGCCTGGCACTTGATCACCATACTGACACACATCCATATGAAAGCAATTTTGTTTATACACAGTTCACATCTGATGTGGTTATCTAATAAAATCCAATATGAACAAGAAGGAAATAAAGCATAATCAAATAAAGATATCCATCTAAAATAGATATAAGGAGAAGGGTAAAAAATTCTAAGATAGTTATCAATAACTTCTATTTTCAGTTGTTTTTTAAATGTCAAGATTAAGACATTTTTCAACATGATTTAATCAGGACTTTAATCTTCCAAATCTTATCTCAATTCTTGATACATTTGAAAAATGTATTGAAAAGAATTCGCCATGCATTCTTATAAAATGTACTCTTAAGTGTTTATACAGATAATCAACAGTTCTCTGCAGAGAAGAGTTCCCCTACAGAGGTTCTAGTTTGTAACACTTTCAGATAGAGAAACAAGATATTCTAGGATTCTACACTGAAGACCCTTTAAGAATTCCCTCAGAGGAACTATCATATCAGATTTGAGGTAAAGTGTCAAATACTTATTCATTTTCTACTCACCAAACACTCATAGAAATGGAGACTTCAAGAGATTCTTTACAGAATTATTAATAGGTGGCAGTGGTGAGCAGTTTTGCCTCAATGGATAAGGGTGCTAAGGACTTTCCTCTGGGTTACAGATCAGAAGGTAGGGGGCTTAAACTCCAACCCAGCCAAGCTGTCACTTTTAGACCTTTATCCAAGTCCCTTAACTCTCTCTGCTCCAGTGACGCTATACCATGGCTGACTCGGTGCTCTGAACCAAGCTTCCTGGTACATGTAATGGAAAGACTTTCCTTTCCATGAATGCACTGTATAAGTAAGAAAAGCCTTCTTCTTCATTAAGGGTTATTAGCTGCCCAAAAGGGTTCTAAAACCAGAGAACCATTAAGGGGCCCAGATTTGACTGTCTGGTGCAGCCACTTTGTCTGAATTTTGCGTTAATCTACATTTTACAAAAATTAATGCTGAAATCCTGGTATTTTCAAAGGGATCATGTTTATTTCTTATAACTGTAATGTTATTATCTCTACTGCTTGAAGCCAATAAGAAGCTTGATGGAATCTTGTTTGAAAAATATAATTTGCCCAAATTCTGTTACTCCTGTCTAACTACACAGAATTGTCATGGAGTACCTTGGCTGTCATGAACATAAGGTTGTTGAGGACAAGCGAGGTTGCTTGAGCTGAGCCCCAACCGGAACCCAGGAGGTGTGATGAGGGTGGGGAAACGCAGGGACCCCGTCTTCTGTTCTCCTCTACATGGTGGATGGGGCTGGAGGTAACTGGCAGTAGCCCTCCGTCCGCCAGCTCGATGTTTCTGAGCCACGGAAGCAAGTAGGTCAACATCACCTGCCTTCCATTGGCATGGGTGGATGGAAACCTTTGACTGACCTCTGAGGAAACAGGAAACTTTTTTCTAAAATTTGCATTTTCTGTAACAGCAACTCAGTAACACATACCACCTGACTAATCCCTCACCTGAGAAGAGGGGCAGGGTGAGTTCCGGGTACATCCTGGCAAGCTGGGCAGAGAGCTGGCTAACGGAGAGGCTGTAGAGGGGAGGTAGAGGCCTGTGCGTACCATACAGAATCCCACTACTCTTCTCACCCACTATTCTCTTATAGTATGCACACAGTTTAGACTCTAGAATCTGCCAATACAACAAAACACACAAATGTGCACAAACACAACATATTTAATCCGTGATGCGTCCCACGACAACTGATATTTTTGGTTAATTAGTGTTTTTAATCCATAATCACCTGCATTAACTGCATTGCAATCTCATAGATCTCTCTGCTGTTGTTTGATGCTTTGAAGAGGATGAGGTTCAGCAAGGTTACAATGTCACATGGGTAATTTCTGCATGGAAGACCAAAATAAAACATAAAAATTAAGTTCAGGACCATAATTCTATATATGTGGACAATACGGCACATTGGAGATGGAGGTCTTATAGACTCTGTGCAAACCACACACATCATGGACACACCCCTTGTAATGCCAGTGACTAAATGTAGTTACAGTACATGCAGGCTACACATTTGACCTGGGAAGTCAGATCGTCCAAGGTCCCAGTCAGAAATTTGAACTAGAATGCCCTTGAAGTTGGATTTCTGACTTGGAAAGTCAGAGTGATATACTAGGCGATTCCCAATCAGCGTTCTTGTCTGTACTTGCGTTCTTGTGTACTTGAGAATCGTCATCAGGCACAGCCCAAGCAATGTTCCATTCGAAATTCTGCATCTAGCCAAGTACAGTCTGAATGTTTGGATGTGTTCTTGCTCTGCCCATTTTATCCAGCATGCATTAGGAGGAGACTTGTCTGGACTCGGGACAGTCAGAACGGATTTCGGACCAAGCTCAGAGTGATGACAGAGGAGAAAACTCACAGCTGTGGGTTTTGTAATTCTACTGTTGTTTTGTTACATGAGCTCACGCCACCAGGTGATGTCTAGTGCGTCAAGTACATCAAGTACGCTGCTGTTCCAATTGCAGAATGACCGTACAGCATCGTTCCGTCCTAGGGAGTTTGTACTGAGGAGTTGAATTGACCAAGTCTGTACTACCAAGACTCGTCTTACTTTGTATTGAGAAACATTTTTTTAATTCAATCAGTCATACACTAGTACTGTTCAACTATTACCTGTAGACAGGTTGCTATGGTGTGCACAAAATACCCTATGATGCTTGGTATCAACCTGTATTGTTGTATTGTTGTACTAAACACATTCAACTTGGATGTCACTCCATTCCCAGCTCCGACTTTCAACTTCAGAGGTAAACTGAACCCAGCGTCAGTCTCCGAACCCAATGACTCTGCCGTAATTTGTACAGAAAATTGTGGTAACTAATGGCAAGTTAATGAAAGTGAATGAGTTATGCTGTAGTCAACCACATTAGAGAAAGTTCATACTCAGGAGCCCAGGAGGGCAGGGGTGGCTCAATGGTTAAGGTGTTGGGTTACTGAATAGAAGGTTGGGGGTTCAAGCCCCAGCACCACCA
>JAOVYV010000050.1:25254779-25265689 GCA_025674545.1 Hassar affinis
CTGGTCCAATTTAGCCATGAAACCTCCCACACTAAAATGACAGGTGTTTCAGTTTCATTGTCCAACCCCTGTACATATATTACTTTAAAATGCTTTCATAAGACATACATAATGTTACAATTATTTATTCCAATGCATTATACTTTACAGCAACTTTAATGATGCACGATCACTTGTGGGTCTATGACTGAACAGCATGCAACAGACTGGGCCTGAACTTTGGTACTGGTGTTATTACTGGGTATTATTCTGTTAAATGTTTTGATAAATAAGAGCACAGGTTACGAAATGATAGCATTTGAGTTTCTAGTTCCACACCTGAAAATGAGTGAGTTTGTGCGGCCGAAGCCCAGCACCAGCGCCTCGGTGATCTCGATGCTCTCGGAGCGCATCAAAGGCACGAGCTGCTTTAATAGCCACGCTACTGACGGTGTCCCCACCACCTGATGCACGACACACACGGGACTATCATTACACTATGATATGTATAGTGTCACATAAATATACAGTACTCAAAACTTTCAAACATGAATGCAAATAAAATGAATCACTTACATGCACCCATTCTAATTCTGAGTTCTCACCTTGTAGTCATAGCTGCTGCTGTTCTCATTAGTAGGGGTCATGATCTCTGGAGCGGAGGCTCGCAGATGACCAGGGCTCATGATGCTCGGCTTGGCAACGCCGAAGCACAGGATCAGGTAGTTCCTCCACAGAGCCACATAGTTGTCACCTGAACCCGCTGCACTCATCTTTTTAGTATTCGCTGGGTTGCTAAGAGGGATCAACAAAAATATTTCACATATTTATTAATCGATGATTTGTCATATTATTGAGCATAGAATAAAGCATGGCATTAATGACTGAAAGAACTGTGTCTCACCTGGAATCGATCACAGGCATGAGCAGCTGCAGGCGAGTGAAGGCGTAGGGCCAGGCGTAGCTCAGTGCTGTAGGACACTGCTTGGGCAGATGTTCCTGTCTCAGCAGGCTGAAGAGGCAAAGAGCCCAGGGGTCCCGTGCCCACTGTGCCACCACCCACACCGACGAGGGACTGCACACATCGTACTGACTGCTCAGGAGACTCCCGCTCCACTCCACTAACCACTGCAAGTCGGCCTGGTGTCCCGAGGGAATCGACGTCTGAAACACACACACACGAGCAGTAATGTATTAATATACACAAGTACTAAGTCAAGGACATGGACATTTCTAATAAAGTATATGGGTTAATACGTGGCACGTCCCCCTGACCTCCATCGTTCATTCAAATTTTAACTATTTCATGTAAAAAAAAAGAAGTAAGTGTGACAGTCAAAGTCTCCAGAAGAGCTGTGGCAGATTCTGCAAGACGCTCAGTAAAACTTACCAGCTAATTACTGTACAGTACGATGCAGATGTCTTAATAAGGCACATGCAAAGACTCACTGTAAAGTAATAATGAAGATGTTTCTACATAAAAGAAAACACTATATGTAAAGTGCAGTAAACAGTAATAAACTAAAGGAAGTCAATATTTGTGTGCCTTTTTCTTAAACAGTGTTCCCAGACACAGTGTGTGCAGTTTTATAAGGAAATTAGCTTTTAAGTTTTACTGAGCGTCTTGGAGAATCTTCCACTTCCACACACAGTGTATTAAACTGAGCATTAATCCATAAACAGAGGGCGGACAGGCCAAACTAACTTGTATGAATGTGAGAACAGAGGCGACTTTGTGGCTGTACAGAGGCTGCTTCTGTGTAGGAGTCTGAGTTAAACCTCCCACCCAGACACACACACACACACACACACACACTGAGAATTGCTTACAGAATCGTTCAGCACATGTGTGAAGCTCTCCAGCACCACCGGGCTCGCCTGGTCCAGCACGTCCAGCATAGGCCGCTCATCATCCTGTCCAACACACACATCCACCACATGCTCGTGTTCACAAATATTTCCAGATTTTAAGAAAAAAATGAATTTATAACCTTTTGCTTGACCTTTTACTTACTAAACTCTATAAAATGTCCTCTCAGGAAATGACTTCAGCTAAATAATATCCCACGTTGTATCATATCATGTGGAGGAGAAAAATGAATCTGTATACACACCCTAATTACCGCAATTCCATGTTGACTGTAGAGGACTGAAATTTCTCACAAAAGATTTATTAAACTGTTAAAAGTCTTAAATGTACACTGAGCCTATGGAAAATACATAGCAACGGAACCTGTGCATGTCATCGGTTGTGGTATGAAGCGATAGACATCTACGGAAGCTTCTAGAGCCATTTCCGCTGTGATTTTCACGGATTTTGCGATTCAATGTGGTTATTAGTTGGAGCTCATGAGATGGATCACAGCATTTCAGAGGTAGAAAAGTTAGGATTTTCACAAATGAGCATTTCAAGAGTGTAATGTGGCTATAAGAATTCTGGCAAAATCCCGAACTTATGATGTGACCAGTGTCCGCTGTTCTGGACTGAGCCAAACCCTTCTGTCCTCAGAAGTGATTATTGCTGTTCTACATGCTGAGAGGTGAGTTTGTGTGTGTTTGCTCTAACCTCAGTGTGCGAGACCGTGAGCAGGAGGAGGCGGAGCTCTCGGAGCACGGACACGGCTAGTTTGCGTGTAGCGGTGTGACAGGAGCAGAGCAGCACGAGAGCGAGACCCTCGAGAGCACGCAACACCGCCGAGTAAGGAGCAGCGTCAGCACGGAGCCTGGAGCCCGACACACCCTGTAATAACTACACATAAACACACACACACAATATTTACAATACAGATATTCACATATACAGAATGTAATGAGCATCAAATGCATTAACACACGTAAGCATACACACGTGGAATACACAAATGCATATGCACGCAAATGAACATGAAGGCATATGCGCAAACGTACAAAGTTACAGAACACACATACAGATACTGTACCATATGCACACATAAGAAGACAAAAGCACACAAAATCACACGTTACAACATAAACTGCTCCTCAACCCATAAACACACACACACACACACACACACACACACACAAATACACACACTGCATTAAACAAACTAACTTAGAATAACGCATTCACAGTTCTCTAAAGCAAACATACACAAACATAAAATTCATTCATTCATTCATCTTCTTGGCCGCTTATTCCTTTTCAGGGTCACAGGGGAGCCGGTGCCTAGCGCAAGGCAGGAACAACCCTAGACAGGGCGTCAATCCAACGTAGGGCACACACACTCACGCACACACTCACTCACACACTAGGGCCACTAGACGCCAATCAACCTAACGTGCATGTCTTTGGACTGTGGGAGGAAACCGGAGTACCCGGAGTAAACCCACGCGGACACGGGGAGGACATGCAGACTCCACACAGAAAGGACACAGACCGCCCCACCCGGGGATTGAACCCGGGACCTTCTTGCTGTGAGGCGACAGTGCTACCCACCGAGCCACTGTGACGCCACAAACATAAAATGACACAGTCAAATGATTTTTTTTGCATTTTGAAAGGGCATTAGAGCAACAGAAAGAAAAAATCATCTTCATTGCACCCTGACACCACCCACCCATATGCAACTCCACCTTCAACTCAACTCCAATTCCAGTAAAAAACTCACATCGTTCGTTCGCCATCACACACACAAAACCAAGCTGTTCAACTACAATCAGGTCAGTATGGTTCAATCTGTATAAATATAGTAAATGCACGTGTTGGGAGTTACCTCAGCAGAGCAGATGTTGGTGTTCTCTGTGCTCCTGTTGGATGTAAGGAGAGCGAGCCTCCACTGTGTGAGGAGCTGGAGGAGCAGTTTGATGGAGGAGTGGAGAAGGCTCTGCTGTGTGTCCTGAACCTCCCTCAGCAGGAAACCGCTGTATCCCAGGAGCACTTCCTCCCGCCAGTCTGAAAAGTCCAGCAGCAGACTCTGCAGGGAATTCTGGGCTATCAGACGCAGCTCGTCGTCCATGTGGATGGTCAACCTAATCCGAAGACACACAGTGTCAAGCACATGACTGTACGATATGATGGGTACATTTCCAAAAACTGGATAAATGAAGCAGCAGTCAAACACGAGAGAGTATACAGTAGACATAATAACAAATTATACATATAGGGATGTATCAGAAAAACTGCAAAATACATACACCTATGCACGTCATTGGTCGCATCCTGCAGCATGTATATAAAGCGACAGACATCTATGGAAGCTACGTGAGCTGTTTCCTTTGTGAGAATGGCAAATTATCATGATTTGTGATTTCCAATGTGGGTTAATAGTCGGCCATCGTGAGACAAGTCATAGCATTAGAAGTACGAGCATTTCAAGGGTGTACCCTGTTCATTCCAAGATCCCATGGAGGACCCACCAAGTATTAACTGATATACCAGTTTTTCTGGCACTTCAGTGTATATACCTGTAATTCACATTGCATCCTTCTGACCAATCAGAATCAAGAAATCAATTCACTGCTCTGGTTAAAATCAATAAAATAACCTGAGAGTTTATGCATATATAATTATACAGATAACTTTTTCTTCTACTTTTTAAACCACATATTCATGGTTTCATCTTTTAAATCAGGTGCACGTGGGTTTTGGAAAATGAAATAAAAATGTACAAAGACGATACATTTCGAAAAAGAAACGATTACCAGCTTTTCAAAATGAGGAAACTGGTTGCTCAGGGATTAAGGCTTTGAGCTACAGATCAATAGTTCATGAGTTCAGATCTTAGCACAGCCAAGATCCCACGTGCAAGACTCGTAACCCTTCAACCGCTTAGCTGTCTCCTGCTTCACATGTCATGTGCTTGGGTTAAAAGCGAAAGTGCCAAATGTTGATTAATAAAAAAAAAAAAAAAAAAAAAAAAAAAGGGAGAGATATGCTGAGCAAGTTGAACAGGAACAACTTGCTAAAGCCTTTATGTTTAATCTGAAATCTTCCTCGTGACATCAGTAATGAATTTCTCAGTAATGAAGTTCTTCTGTCATGGCACACACAGCAGGAAAGCAGCACTCCGGGTTATCACCTCCATTTAAATAAACCTGCTTTGACCCAATACTTTAAACATGAGGAATTAGACCAAATTAGAGCAATTCACCGCTCAGCTTGCACTGAGAAGATCAATTCAGCCAGCAGCCAAGAAGAGCTCAATTTACCCAGGAGTCTCTGAGAAACCAGATCGGTCTTGTTTTCACTGCTTTGTGCTTCCTTTTTTTTTTGTTTCTGTCTGTATCTGGAGGTTTACATATACGCTGAGTCACAACAAACAGCTTCTCTTGACTGTTAATGTTAATATTTTGTAGTGAAAATCTTCTTTAAAAAAAATGTATTTTTAAATGAGGCATGGTCGTGAAGAAAAGTTGCTACTTATCAGTATTTATCAGTGACTTTATTGTTTTTATCACTTTTGATTACCTTCTCTCTCTGTCGATACAGCCATATTTTCTAAAAGAATTAACAATACTAGTCAACAACAATAATAATTTTGAAAAGTGAAGGATAAAATACCAAATTTCCAAGAAGGTTTGCTTTCTCCAACTCTTTAGTGGAAGAATAAAGGGATGTTAAAGGATTTCCAGGTTTGCTGTAACATTACACACTTTATTTTTAATAATTTTTTTTCTAAGAGATTGATGATGATGTAATGACTAGGATTAGGGGTTGGTGTTAGGTTTAGGTGTTAGGGGTCTGGGCTAGGTTTTGGGGTTAGGGGTCTGGGCTAGGTTTTGGGGTTAGGGTTATGTTTTGGGGTTAGGGGTTAGGGTTACGTATTGGGGTTAGGGTTAGTGTTAGGTTTTGGAGTTAGGGGTCTGGGCTAGGTTTTGGGGTTAGGGGTTAGGTTTTGGGGTTAGGGTTAGGTTTTGGGGTTAGGGTTAGTTTGCATGATGTATTGATCATTAATAAATTACAAATACAAACTATTGGCAGTTGCTGTGGTATAAAAGGGAATAAAATGTTTCAGAATGTGTTGCTAAAGGAAAATAATCCACTCTGAGGTGGTAACAGTAGCACTGCATCACATCAGGCCTTATCACAACACCCCCAACATCTACCCTTCACACACACACACACACACACACACACACACACACACACACCCACACACACACTCACCGAGCTAGCAAGTCGACGAGCTCTGGCTTGGTCATGCCATCAGGCAGGATGCGAGGGATGGCAGCTACACACGTCCTAAACAGGTCGATCTTGGGCTTCCTCTCCCCTCTGCCAGACAAACACAGACAGAAATAAAACAGTTTAGGAATATTATTACGCCCCTTAGAGAAATAGGGGTACATATGTAGTTATTACATATGAACTTTAGACAGCACTTTCAGAAAGTTACTCTGTAACTAATTAATCTTAAAGCAATTCATCTTTGGCAGCTGATTGCTGATATAGTGAAGAAATATTTCCTGTATTAGAATTTTGTCCAACATTTGCATGCATTGGCCTATTTTAAAAGGAATCTAGTTGAGTATTTATTTTAATGACTTATTGTAAAGACACTTTCAAGAGAAAAGAAAATTATGGGAAATTATTATTGCTTTATCATTTCTTACACCATGCAACTATATGGGAATTGGGAAACTCCTTGTAATGGCAAATATCCATCTAATTAGGGAAATATATGAAATCAAATTCCATGTATACAGGTCATCTAGAAGCTGAGAAAAATGTACAAATGTGCTTAATACTCGAATTCGGGTTATTTATAAGGTTTATAAAGGAAATTGATATCATCTTCTTCTATCCGTTCAGTCGTGTCTGACCCTCGGGTACTCTACAGGTCTTTCCCCGCAATGTTTCCCTGTTCTCCATGGCTTCTTTCAATTGCTTGCTGTTCATTCCCATGTCATTTTTGATGGTGTCCAAGCAACAAGTCTATGGTCTTCCCTGTTTCCTTTCCCACTCTCCTTTTCTAGTGAATTCGCCCTCATCGTATGTCCAAAATAGGTCAGTTTCTGCCTGGTGATCTTGCCTTCCAGAGATAACTGTGGATTCATATGATCCTCAACAGCTTTGCTGGTGACCCTAACTGTCCACAGGATTTATAGATGTCTTCTCAAACACCACAGCTCAAATGAATACATTTTTTTGGCATATATCAAATAGTAAACAATTTGACATACCAGAAAACAAAAACACACAAAAAAAACTATTCAGGGATTTATAACATGACACAATTGTGCCGAGTGGGTGTAGATAATGATAAGCAGACAGTGGAATAAACATATTTTAAGCGAAGAAATATTATAGATGCAAATGTCTGCTGTTAAAAAACTGGTCATTTGTACTGGTCATTTCGTATAAAATCTTGTGTCACACTCACGTGATCATGTCCTCCGGTTCCTTATTAAGCATCTGTGCGTTAGTCAGCATCATACAGCGACCCACTTCTTTATCCAAATGTCTCAGGATGTTGTCTATGGCTTTCCGAACTTGGGAATAATACAGAGACATTCCTACATGATGGAATGGGGAAAAAAAACGATAAAGCATATTTATCAGTAAGTATAACTTACTAACTGACCAAGAAAAGTGCTCAACACATCAAAACTATTTAATATTATAAAGTCTTAACGCTATTACTGAGAAGCATTTTCAGTCCAGTCTGCCTACAGCGTGTAGGCTTCCCAAATCGGAATTTAGATAAAAACAGGTTTTAGGTTTAAATGTTTTCCGGTAGACACATGGGTTCATGGGTTCAGTGTGTCACCTATAATTTTGGCCTCTTCCTCAGTGAGTGCTTTGCTCAGGTATGTCTTTTTAACTCGTAGCGTGTTGCCAGACGGAAGCGTGACCCCCGTGTTGGGCATCGGAGGCTCTCCATCCTTCTGCTGCAGCTTATCGGCGATGACCAGGAAGGCACGCAGGCCAATATTCATCCTCTGAAGTACACACAGAGGCAATAAAAGTCAAGAGGACAACATAATCGCATTCAATTACATTTAGTGAGTGTTTACTGCCTTCTGGACTGCACGTATAAGTGGATGAAACAACAAGAATGGAAGTGCAATGCCATTAACATTACACATACACTACATCAGTGCAGAATACACTGATTCAGTATTATAATAACTTCATTATTCATGTACCTCTGGATTAAGACTAAAAGCTTTTGCAGGCTTCCCAACGCAAAGCAGGTCAAAGATGACTTCTTTCATGGCAAAATCAAGCCTTTCCTGTAACAATGAAATGAAAAGGTACAGTCAAAAAAGTTTATACACCTATATTTTGTTTCACCATGTAAAATGATCTTACTTTAAATATGTATTACTTACCTATTAGTTAATGGCTGGCCACTTATTTACTTTACGCTTATTACTTATTGCCTATTTACTCGCTGAGGGCACGATTCTCCCAGGTCCTTGTTTGCACACCTCGAGGTATACAAATTTCATTTACACATATTCTGTCCATGCACTTCGGTCACACCCTCAGCGCTTAACTTCAGAATGAAGGTGGACTCATGACAGAGGCATCATTTATTTTAAATAGAAAGTCACACATGAAAAATGCAGAAATGTGGACTTGTGCGTTTAGCATGTAAATGGTATTGAAACCCATTCAAACCATAAGCCAGACAGACAGACATAAATGCAACAGGGAATGTGGGCGATTACTGTGGTTGGAATGCACCACCATTTATACCCATCTTAATACGTGTTTCTTTTTTATTCAAATTGTTTTAGTCTCAGGGTTTAGTCTCCCAGACTAGCTCACAACTGCCATGTGATCTAAAAACAAATTAATTAATTAATTCATTCATTAATTTATTAATTCATTTATTTAAGTTTTTATTAATTCATTTATTCATTTATTATTAATGTATTCATTTATCAATGCATTAATTAATTAATTTCTTCATTCATTTATTCAAGTTTTTATTAATTCATTTATTAATTTATTTATTCATGTATTAATTCATGAATGAATACATTTATTCATTCATTTATTAATGTATTAATTAATTTATTTGTTTATTAATGCATTAATTAATTAATTCATTTATTTAAATTTTTATTCATTTATTAAATGTATTTATTTTTAACAGTGTGTACAACCTGTTGTGTGTGATGAGAGGAAGACTCAGGAGACAAGGTTTGGAAAACTCAAAAATGGGGCTCTTTAAGGCTTGGGCACACTCAGATGTTCAACTTGCTGGCTAGTGGAAAAATCAGGGCTAAAATCGGCTAGTGTGAACTCGGCCTTTACTACTTGAACTTTACTACTCTGAACCGTTTCATGGCCAAACTCACTTTAACCAGCCGCTAATGAGCCACATCTGAGAATCATCTTGCGCTGCTCTCCGTTCGCAGAGAGTGCTCGACCACGCCCCTGCTGCCCCGCAATGTAATGCTGGGTTACATTGTTAAATCTTATTAACAGTGACATTTTGACAAGAAACACTTACATTTTTGAAAAGCATCTGTACATGTATAATAACCTTAAAAGCAGCCCTACCACCCACTCCAAATACTACAACGCTACATGATGTTTCAGCATGTAGTGACACATGTAGTGATTTAATACAGCCTTCAGACACGCTTAGCTGACAAGGGCATAAATCAGGGGCAGAATACTTCAGAAACAGCGTTTATGTAATAAGCACCCACATTTTTGGGTTGCTCCGCCCAAACAGAGTGCCTTCATGGTGCACAAATCATAGACTTCATAGAAATCAAGGGTGGAATTTGCATAGACTTACAATTGTGTGCTTTTTTTCCACTTACTCACATGGAAGAATTGTGCCCTTAGGAAAACAGGGTTAGTTTTAAGCGTGGTATCGTTAATTAGCGTGTGTCTATGTGTGTGTGTGGTGGGTGTGCGTTGTATTTACCTGTGCAATAAACTGAATGATCTTGACAAAGATATTGAGAGGCATGTCTTTTGGGACCACACTCCGGGACCCTTTCGGGAACAGCGTAGTGACAATGTTGTTAAGACGTCTGTTTAGGGGGAAAAAAGTGAACATGTAATAAGATATATTATTTTAGCAAGAGCAATCACTTAATAAATCTAACAGAATTAATTTTAATTAATCTGCTATTTCATCTGCTATTTCACTCTATTCGTTTAGTTCAGCTCTATTCTGAGGGTTATAAGGGCATGGCCAAATCCTGTCATGACCCCATCATGCTAGCTATATTTAAGGTCATGGCACTGGAAGGGGGGCTGACAGCTTCCAAGTGGCCGGGTTGAGCGTTTGACCTGCAATGTGCTAATCCCAGTTCATATGTTTACAACCTGCTAAAGTGACAAAGCAACGTCATCATGTTAGAGGTTAGAGGAGGTAAACATAACCATGTGTAGCCTGTAACTCAGACTCCAACCCTACTGGAACCGCACCCCAGAGCTTAGTACAGTAAAGACAAAAGACCAAACAGGTTCTGACACAATGCACACTGCAGGAATGTTTCTATTTCACAAAGAACCAGACAGTCTGGCTTGAACGTAAAAAGAATCAGGGATTTATTCACTGCCCATCAGTCCAGTGCTGAGGTTTATGTCTGTTCTAGACTGACAGACTAAACAGTCTCAGGCTCATTGATTGCAGGGTTATGGATGCTATAACATTTACCACTGTATATGCCACAGAAAAATGGAGTAATGAAAAAGACAAAATGAAATGCCAATATTGGTAAAGGCAAGATCTCAACGGCATAAATATATAATTTCTCAGAAACATAGCACAACAAACCTTGTCCAAAAGCAGACTTACTTTCACTTTCAGATCAGTATGGGATTCTGTTCTCAGCAAGCTGTACTGATAAAATCTTGCTGTCTTTATATATGATTGTATATAATTGGGTCCATTGTTATGAATTCGCAAATTGGATTTTTTTTTATCTTGCAGTTATTATTGAGATTATTTTGGTTACTATTGACTTTCATCAGTAAGTGTAGTTAGAAAAGT
>JAOVYV010000050.1:25273946-25284658 GCA_025674545.1 Hassar affinis
TACAATGTAAATAGTCATGAAAATAAAGAAAACGCATTGAATGAGAAGGTGTGTCCAAACCTTTGGCCTGTACTGTACAACTGTGTCATTTTTAAGATCTATATGTTAAATTATGACAGTATAATTCAGCGTTGATCTAATATGCTGAGCTACGAACGTGTGTGTTGGTTTGACTGAGGTAAAACTGTATCAAGTACCTGTTTGAGAACTTCTATAAGAACAAGGGAGAAAATGAAGTCGATGGCCAGATCTCTCCTCTCCAGTAGATAATCTCTCTGCTGTTCGTCACTGATAGAGACAGAGAGAGAAGAATGATAAATAGATTATGTAAGCTATATTCATCCTCTGTGACTGTCTCGTCGTCGATCGCAGATTAAAATATAATATTCTGCAGTGATGAAACACAGCTGTCTGTGACTCAGGGTTAGGCTGGATGTGTGATGTCACCAGTCTATTTTGGCACCGTTGAATCAATCCATCCAGTGGAGCCTGGAGACGAACTTTTTAATGGTACATTATAGTGTATATTCTATTATGTCAGTGATATTTATTAGGGCAAGTGTCATACAGTCCAGGGAAAATACACCCACCCGAACACGCCCATATACATAAGCAAATGGAATTCAATACCAACAGAGGTCCATTCAGTTGGAAAGAGTAAAACAATAATGTAATGGTCTTACAAGACAATGATCACTGTTCTTATCCTTGAGAAAATGGTAACAAGTCTCACTTTTTGGACTTTGTGCTGGAGCGCGGTCTGTACTCATGGGATTCATCGTCCACGCCATTCTGCCTCCTGTACCAGTCAAATAGGGTGCGGAGAATAGAGGGCAGGCAGTATTCTGCCAGAGAACTCATAGTGCTGATCAACTGGAAGGCAAATGATTTATACAGTTAATTATGCAAAGTAATATACATGTAAACTCAATGTACATGTTACACACAACTACTCCGAAGGTGAAGAAGAAGAAGACGAAGAATAGGGGGTAACTATAAACACAGGTCTTAGGCACCCTATTGTTCTAGGGTACAACTTTTTATTGATGTTGTTGTGAGTTCTGCATTATTGAGTCAGTACAAACAGATTTTATATTCCAAATGATACATTTTGCAACAAAAAAATAAATCAGTCAAAAAAGCAACACGTTACATAATGGACCACTTTTCAGACAAAAATGTAATGAAGGCTGCTGGGTTTTACACGCTAAAAAAAAAGAAATAATGTGACAGTCAAAGTCTCCAGAAGAGCTGTGATTTGCAGATTCTCCAAGACACTCAGTAAAACTTACATTTAATTACTGTACAGTACGATGCAGAAGTCTTAATAAGGCACACGCAAAGACTCGCTGTAAAGCAAAGACGCCTACAGAAATAATGATGTTTCTACAGAAAAGAAAACACTATATATAAAGTGCAGTAAACAGGAATAAACTAAAGGAAGTCCATATTTGGTGTGTCTTTTTCTTAAACTGTTCCCACGTAAAAATGTGTGCAATTTTATAAGGAAAATAGCTTTTAAGTTTTACTGAGTATCTTGGAGAATCTGCAAATCACAGCTCTTCTGGAGACTTTGACTGTCACACTTACTTCTTTTTTTTGCACGTAAAACCCAGCAGCCTTCATTATGTTTTTTTGTCTGAAAAGTCCTCTGTTATGTAATATGTTGCTTTTGTTTCAGACATAAAACATTTTTGTGTAACATTTAATTTTTTGTTGGAAAAGTATAATTTTGGAAATATAAAATGGAAATATAAATATAAAATATAAAATCATTTTGTACTGAGTTAATAATGCAGAACTAAAAAAACCCATCAATAGCAAAATTTATACCTAAAAACAACAGGGTGCCTAAGACTTTTGCACAGTGCTGCATATTATAAATCACAAGCCTGTAATACTAATGATGAATAATAGCAAAAGTAAAATAGTTCACAGTACTGATTAACTGGAAGGCAAACAAAATGTACATGTGTAACCCCCATCTCCTCTTCATTCTTTTACACCCACAGCCACTCCAGACACAACATTTAGTCACAGCCATTTCATTAAAGATATTAAAAGACTAATAAACAGAAAAAAGAAGAAAAGTAACAGAAAAGTAGAGGTGACACTAAGACAGATGATACTATAAATGGGTCACTAGGTGAGTGGAAAGGCAACATGTAATAGATTTTAAAATGCGGACAAGAGACGAATCTCAGACAGGAGGATAAAAGGATTTCACTCCTTATTGTATATTGCTTAATTAATGGCTCGAAGTCACGGTTCAACCGTTTCTGGCACACCTACACCATATACTTTGTCTCATCTCGAAAGTCTGTTTTTATTATAATCTGTTCAGACAAAACAACACGTCTTGTTTTCAATTGACTCTGACGTGAAGGAAGTTTAAGGTCAATGGCAAGAAGAGAGGAGGGTGGAGAGCAAAGCGGCAGAAACCTAAAGGTGTGGTCAAACTGGATTTCTTCCTTTGTGAATTTCGTTACCAGAATGGAGTAAAACCAGTGGTCCTGGTGTGACATTTTCAGGTTTGAAAGCTAACTGTAGCCATCTAGTTTGTTGTTTGAGAGGAGGAGAAAATGAGCTTAGCACTATGGCCATACTTCTAAGTTGGGCAGATATTTAGGCTTAAAAGTTCATGTAGCTGAACTTGGAGCAATGCAAAACATAAAAAGCTGAATGCAATGTCTTGATGTTAGTTACCCTGCATCAAGGTAATATCAAATTTGCATTAAAAATTCAGACATCACAGCACAAAATATGCCTACAGGCTGTTACTCTCATTAAAATGTACAGACTTTAGGAACATACACATTTAAAAAGACAAGCAATGGTGAAGTATTTGCATATTGGAACCCTATAGGCTCTTAAAATACGATGTGATGTGATGTTCAATCCTAACTCCTAACTCTCCCAATATGATTTTCAGAGTCCAATATTGCTTAACTATCTAAAAGAATGATTAAAACAGTAAACATGTAAAAAGTATAGTAAAAGTAAAAGTACACCAATCAGCCATAACATTAAAACCACTGACAGCGGACGTGAATAATGTTGAGTATATATTAAGCAACAAAAGTTCTTGAAATTGGTGTTTTGGAAGCAAGAAAAATGGGCAAGTGTAAGGATCTGAGCAACTCTGACAAGGGCCAAACTGTGATGGCTAGACAACTGGGTCAGAGCATCTCGAAAAACAGCAGGTCTTGTGGGGTGTTGTTGATATACATTGGTTAGTGCCTATCAATAGTGATCTGAGGAAGGACAACCAGTGAACTGGTGACAGGGTCACAAGCGATCAAGGCTCACTGATGCACATGGGGAATGAAGGCTCACAGAAGAGCTACTGTAGCCCAAATTGCTAAAAAGTTAATGCTGGCTATGACAGAAAGATGTCAGAACACACAGTCCATCACAGATTGCTGCATATGGGGCTGCATAGCAGTCAGAGTGCCTATGCTGACCCCTGTCCACCACTGAATGCATCTACAATAGGCTTATAAGGGTCAGAAATGGACCATGGAGGTGGCCTGATGAATCACATTTTCTTTTACATGATGTGGAAGACTGGGTATATGTGAGTTGCTTGCCTGGGGAAAAGATGGCATCGGGATGCACCATGGGAAGAAGGCAAATGACAGAGACAGCATGATGCTATGGGCTGAAATCTTTGTTTTCTGGCATTTATGTAGATGTTACTTTGACATGTCCCACCTACCTAAATATTGTTGCAGACCAAAAACACCCCTTCATGGGAATGGTATTCCCTAATAGCAATTCAATTCAATTCAATTCAGTTTTATTTCTAAAGTGCTTTTAACAAAGGACATTGCCTCAAAGCAGCTTTACAAAGACAAGAAATCAGGACATGGCCTATAGGCCTTGTCCCCAACAGCTATCCCTAATGTCTCATTGTCTAATGCAATACTACTAATAATAATAATCCCTAATGCAATTGTCTCTATAAGCAGGATATTACATCCTACAAAAATTGTTCAGGAATGGTTTGAGGACCATGACCAAGAGTTCCAAGTGTTGATCTGGCCTCCAAATTCTCCAGGTCTTAATCCGATCAAGCATCTGTAGGATGTGCTGGACCACCATGCGCCTGATCCACAGAGGCCCCACTCAGCCTACAGTGCTCGGAAAAAGTATTTGATCCTGCCCCAATTTACTCTATTTTTGCTAATTTGTCACATTTAAATGTTTCAGATCATCAAACTACGTTTAATATAAGATAAAGACAACAGGACTGAACACAAAATGCAGCTTGTAAATGATCATTACATTTACTAAAGGTAAAGATTTATTCTAAACCCATATCACCCAAGTAATTGCCGCTTAGCTACTAAATCAACCAGTAACCAAACTGAATTGACTACTGGGTAAAGACCTGCAGGCCTCACTAACCTCAGTTACAGTCAATGTACAGATTCCACAATAAGAAAGACACAGGGCAAAATGGCATCATTGTGAGAGTTACAAGGTACAAAACACTGCTGACCAAAAAGAACACAAAGGCTTATCTCACATTTGCCAAAAAAACAAATCTAGATGTTCTCCAAGACTTTTGAGATAATATTCTGTGGACTGATGAGACAGGTGAACTTTTTGGAAGACATGGATCCTACATCTGGAGTAAATTAACACTGCATTCCACCATAAGAACTTCATACCAACAGTGAAACATGGTGATGGTAGTGTGATGTTCTGGGGCTGCTTCGCTTATGTAGGACCTAGATGAATTTTCATAACTGATGGTTCCATGAATTCTGCTCTCTATCAGAAAATTCTGAAGAAGAATGTCCACCTGTCAGCTTGTGACTTAAAGCTGAAGTGCAGTTGGGTTCTACAGCAGGACAATGATCTGAAGAACACAAGCAAGTCCACCTCTGAATTTCCCAGAAGAAACAGAATGAAGGTTTTGGAGCAGCTGAGTCAAAGTCCTGACTCGAATCCCATTGAGATGCTGTGGTGAGACCTCAAACGGGCAGTTCATGCTCAAAAAACCCTCCAGTGTAGAGGAATTAAGACAATTCTGTAAAGAAGAGTGGCAAAGAATTCCTCCACAGGGATGTAAAAAAAACTCATCACAAGTTATCACAAATGTTTCATTGCAGTTGTTACTGCTGAGGGAGACACAACCAGTTATTAGTTTTGGGGGGCAATTACTTTTTCAGATGGGTGATATGGGTTTTGATTACATTTTTATCTTCAGTAAATGCAATGATCATTTAAAGGCTGCATTTTGTTGTCTTTATCTTTTATTAAAATTAGTTTGATGACCTGAAATATTTAAATGTGACAAATTAGTGAAAACATAGGAAATTGGGAAGGAGCAAATACTTTGTCACAGCACGGTACACAATATTGGCAGGTGGTTTTAATTTTCTGGCTGATCAGTGTATATTTAAGAAGATAAAAGAACTAAGAAGTTAAACAAATATGCTTTTATACAGCATAGAACTATCCCTTAATTCTGTGCTGATCCTTAAACCTTACTTCTTATTCATCATTTATAAACCATTTCCATATTCCCATTGATGTGGCTCAGCAGATCAAGCTAAAAGGTTCCTGTCTAGAGGAGCTGACATTCAGTCCTTTCTTGGATATCATATTGCCTGTATATATCTGTTTGTGTCTGAAGGATCTCATATTTGTATCCATATATAAAAAAAGTTTAGTGATGTGCACTCACTTGGTCAAACTGCGGATCCTCACCCCTCTGCAATGATTTAGTTAAAGGCTTCTCCTGAAAGAAAATAATAAAAAAGTCAATTTTAAATAAATAAAGTTTTTATTTTTGATGTGCCATTTTTCCCTTGTAATCTTTAAATATAAAAGATTATTATTTAAAAAAAAATAGTTTTTCAGCACTGAATCTAAGAAAACATTAAATACTGGAGCTATTCAAAAACATTTTAATCAATCACAGGCAAATATTCTGTATTTTATTTTCTATAAGGTTCCCTGGTTGACAATAAAGAGTAAATGACTGAGCATTTTAGTGTGGAATTAGCAAAACAGACAAAATTTCATGAAAATAAATTTGGCAGACATCTAAAGAAGGCAGTAGTGAAGCATGGTGTGAAATTTTACAAAGTTTGACTTGTGTTTCTGTCACGAATGAATCTCCTTGAGGTCAACTTGCCATAAAACTATTTAAAAGTTTTGGCCAAATGAACTACTCCCCAACAGTGCTTTGAATCTACCCTAATTCAGAGGGTGCTAGCAGGAAGGGCAATGCACACCTAGGGACACAAACTTTATATTCCTATGAGAATATATGGGGGCTATCTGTGGCAGTCATAATAAAGAAAAACAAATTTTGCAAACATTTTGTTAGTTCTTAGTTCTTAGAACTACAAGGAAAGGCTGGAGTATCTCAATGCCTTAGCATTCGAATATGGAACTAGCAACTCCGAAATACTGTATATTCCAGACCATCACCATGCACCACCCGGTATGTTAAAACCAAAAAGTACCCTAAACACTACAGGTAACCAGTGCTGTGATGCCAGTACTGGTGTCATATGCTCCCTTTTTTGGTCCCGTCTGTACCAGCTCATTTATGTGGATTGATAAATTTACCTGAGAATCAAAGATCATGCCCAAATCACTAGAGAATGTGTTTATCCCTGAAGCCAGTGAACCCAGATCCTTGGCAACTTTGGCAATCATTGGCAACACTTTGAATGGCTAAAATCAGTACTACCATTTTCCCTTCATTCAACTTACAAGCTAGCTGACCCTTATCAGCTTGAATACACCCCATTAGATTCTGCATTCTACTAAAATAATCTCGCTTGACAGATAGATAAAGCTGTGCATCATCAGCATAAAAGTGATGAGACATTAACATGATGAATCAAATCCCCCAGGGTTGAGGGAATGTCGCGGCAGAGTAAAATTTCATAACCTATAATGGATGACTCACGGGAAAGTTTTAAATTACGCTAAGTAAAGTAGTTATGTTGGGTTGGAATAGAGCAGAATGCTTTCTTAAGTGCTAGAGAGGTTTTATTAATAATTTAAGGTATTTATATGAAACTTATACATAGGTGGTTGTGAAGGACACTTTATCCATGTCTGTTAAAATGACTTTCTTCGATCTTTGCCATTGGTCATAAATGGCACCACTATTGTGGAACCTTGGACCTACATGATTCACATAAAATGCAAGAAAAATATTAGATGCAGTGTTTCTGGTTAGACAAGCCATGCTTTTACCATGCCAGAAGTTTTCAAATAAATAAGACTTCCAAGGTCATTCTATTGGCTTTTGTATAGCTCAATCGAACACTTTTATCTGCTTTATCTTCAGGCAGTGCAGCCAAGAGCAAAGAAAAGTCAACAGTACTAAACGAGTCTACAGGACCAGACAGACAGGACACTAAGGTCAATTCAATTTATGATGGTTCAGCTCAATAACAAAGCCTTTTAGTTGTGGGCTCATAAATATTTCAGCTGAAAATTGTTGTGGAGCTTAATTCATTTCTCTTATATTTAGAGAAGGTGTAATGTTCTTTTCAGAAGAGAATGCCCTATGAGCTTAATGCAGTCATTGATCAGTTGTTTATGACACAAAACAGAGTCTAGCCACTAAATTACTCATCCGAGATGCCATTATTCAGTTTATTAAAAATGCAAACAACTTTCTCAGTATTATTACAGATGACAGGGAGGGAGGAGTACTTTACATTAGATGATTTTCAGCACGGTCTCATCTTGTATTCCATCCCTATAGGATCCTATAGGATCCCGTAGGACGTTGTAACCTGCAAAGGCAGTTTCCATCTCCTCAGATTTCCGTGCAAATCTTGCTCAAACACCTAAATGTTTTTGACTTCCTTACCATGTTGTGAATAAAGTCATATACTGTACTATCACAAACCACTTAAAAAAGCCTTTCTGATCTTTAAGAATATGAATCATCAGCACTGTGCTAGCATGAAAGTGGCTCGGAAATTGTCTCTGTGTGTCTTATCATTAGTCAATGCTTGCAAGGTAATGTGGTGACCGCCACTGGATTGTAAGGAGTGGGCTACAACTTCCAGGTTTGAGGGGCCATTGCCACGGGAGAGCACCCAGCATGCAGGGCAAGGTGAACACTTGGGTGCTGTTTGTTGAGTTATGCAAAAGTTGAATGTTCTGAACAGTTGGGTCATGTTTCCCAACCCTGCTGACGTCACACTGGTGTCAGAAGTGTGATTTGGAGGCAGAGCTCCAATTTGTGGCGAATGTTGGGTTGAAGGGAGTGTGTGGTGATTTCTGGGTTTGAAGGGGTGTCATCACAGGAACTCCCAGAATGCAGCGTAAGCTGAATAATTTAGTTGGTTCATCAGTAAAGTTGTTGAATGTTCTGAACCACTGACGTCAAAGTATTTGTACATAACCTAGTACTAGCTTGGCTACCACCTAAGATTTGATCCTCTGTGTCAGCATACTAATACAAAAATCCTATAGGACAATAACATGGTTAAAAGTATACTTATTTTGGCAATTTTCCGAACAGTACTAAATTCTTTAAGACTAAATGAATTGACATTGAATACTAACAACTGGGCTACAAAGGTATTTGCTAATCCATAGAAATCATCAAGGCGAGGAGAATTCTGCCTTTACCTGTTACACTGATATTTGTTTGAAATTTTCTTGACAGCTCTCCATAAAATTGACAGCTCTCCATATATTTCACTAAAAAGAAAATTTCTTTTTTTTTTAACAAACATATAGCCATATTAATTGGCGGCCAAAATTTCTCAGAACTATTTAGAACTATTCACACTGTTGCCATAAAAAGCACTCTTAATCTTAAATAATCTTTAAAAAAAAAACTACATAGGCAGCACACAAGCCATGATGAGAATGCTGCACACACGTTATCTCTCACTTTATCCCTGAGCAGAGGGTAGCAGGTGCTGGTGCCTGTGGCCAGTGTTACCAGATGACGTATCCGGGACCATTCTCTAATATCCTTTCACCTTAACTTGACCCTGTCATACATCTGTTTTTATTCCTTGGCCTTATTTCTGGCTTGTCTTTACTCCATACCTCTCTAATGCCAGTGATCACGCAAGCAACGGCATGTGATCTGAGTTCCTGGAGTGATGAGGCAAATGGGTTTCCTACTGACATGCCATTTGAGAGATCCTTCTTTAAAGAAAATGGGAATATCACTAATACAAAAGCTAATATTGGGCAAGTGATTTACAAGAGAAAGCTGACCCAGTATCTCCCGGCATCTTAACTAATAGCATTTGAGATTATTTGCGTCATTTCTGTATGTACCAGTTCCCTTAAAAACCATACTACTATGTTAATAACCCATCAGTTCACAATATGGGCCCAGTTTAATCATATACACTACACAGCAAACAAATGTGGAGACCTGACCTTAAGTCACCTTGTCTAAATGACTGCCACAAAGTTGGAATCGCACAATTATCTGGAAGGTCTTTGCATTCTGTAGCATTGCAACTTCACTTCACTGGAACAAAGAGGCCTAAAACTGTTCCAGCATGCCAATGCCTCTGTGCACAAAGCAGGCTGCATGAAGATATGGTTTGCCAAAGTTGGAGTTGAAGAACTTGAGCGTAGTACACAGACCCCTGACCTTAAACCCACTGAACACCTTTGGGATCATCTGGAACACTGGCTGTACACCAGACCTCCTCACCCCACATCAGCGTCTGACCTCACTAATGCTCCTATGACTGAATGTGCAAATCCCCACAGCCATGTTCCAAATTCTAGTGGAAAGCCTTCCCAGAGTGGAGTTTTCTTTTGTAGCAGAAAATGAGGATTCAACTCATTTTATATCAACAAGCATAAATGGTGTAATGGTTAAATACTTTTGGCCATGAAGTATATTTTAAGTTTCAACAAAACATAAATGACCTATTACTACCACTGCTATTTCTAATAACTAGATATAACATTCTGAAACTCAACAGCTTTTGATTTAGAAGTTAAAAGATAACAAACCCAAATACTTTAATAGGGGACAGGGAGAGAGCAAATTTTTGAAATGCATCCTATGAGCAAACTGACAATTCAACACTCATTATTCAGTGCTTGATTTCATGGACACAGGAAAGGGAACTCCCTTCACCACGTCTTGAAATGTTGAAACACTCAACTGAAGCTTGACCCAAAAGTTTTTTAAGGACTTACAGGCATTTCTGTAGTACTTTGAAATGAGTTTCATCCATAGTGATAACAGAATATCAGAATATACTGTCCGTAATCCTAGCATTCTTAGAAAAAAATCCTCTTATACAATAGATTATTATTTTGTTAGTTAAAGAATGCATTCTGATCTAAGCAAAAAAAAGGTTCCTCCTCTTAGTTTTGTCACTATTTCTGATAGCATAATAATTTTTGGAAGAACTGTGCAATTTTAAAGGTAAAATACTTAGACAGACAGACAGTGACAGACAGACAGGGACAGACAGACGGACAGACAGACAGACAGACAGACAGATAGATAGATAGATAGATAGATAAATAAGCACATTGATAGCCAGATAGAAAGACAGACAGACAGACAGATAGAAACACAGACAACAGACAGACTGAACGACAGACAAACAAGAATGGATGGTTCTGGGTTTGGTGGTTGCCAGGAGAACAGTACTTGTCTGACTGCATTGTGCCAAGTGTAAAATTTGGTGGAGGGGGATTATGGTGTGGGGTTGTTTTTCAGGAGT
>JAOVYV010000050.1:25327441-25340325 GCA_025674545.1 Hassar affinis
TCAAATACAGAAATAGACCCCGTAATTCAGACTGCGCCTTATAGTACGGTGCGCCTTATGGTCCGGAAAATACGGTATATAAACTCAAATGCCATGCATCTTTCTCCTTTACTTGCCATTGTGATACTTGAATGGAGAAGGAGTGTGACACCTTACTGATGTTACTCAACATCGAGCCCTGGCAAAGAATAATTTTCATACATTGTTTGGTTGCACCCAGAATGCAACTTCCGACTAGTTAATCAAACTTGCCAGTCAAAGACCACGTGACCTAACCCAAGTTTCAATACAGCTTTCATACCTGATTAAACACACTCAGCCACTGAGTACAAACACCCTTGGTTCCAGAGAAGGCCCTGTGTGAATTGAGTATATTTTCAGCACCTGCTGGTGGAACACTAGGATGTTATGACCGGAGTTAGATCTCCAGTACATGGAAGCACAGTTTTTAATTGCTTACCCGCCTCCTCCTGTGATATAGCTGTATCCTCCCTGGCTTAGCCCGTAACCGTAACGCTCCCCGAGGAACACAGGCTCTGTGGGATCATAACAGCTGAGCAGTGCTTGTAGTCTGGGCAAGCTGAGGGAGGGAAACACACACACACACTTTATTGCATCAATTTAAAATTGTGCTTATGAGCGTGGGCAGCATTTATACAGTATGTCCTAACAAGCTCTGTGCTCTTATAGTTCTTTAAGCTCTTCATGTACAGTATAAGGAGAAAAAAAGTGGATTTTATTTGTACCTTGTTTTGTGTGTTACTCCTCTTATGCCACAGTAATAAGAGTATTTTTTTCATTTATTAAAGAATGCCACATTGGACGTTTTGCCAATTTCCTCTTTTATTTAGTCTTGGGCAATTTCCACCCACCATATATCAATTACCAGCCTGGGAGGGTGAAGACTATTATGTGTCTCCTCCAAGACACGACATCTTTTTTTGAAATGCTGTCCACACTGCATCATGTGGCGGTGTAACACTCAGATGAAAGCGCTATGTGAGCTCTTCCATATCCATAAGCTTATAGACTCCCATTATTGGCTAGTGTGAGTGATAGAGGAATGAGTACGCCACCCTTCCCACCCATACTGAAGTGCAGTGTTGTAAACCTTTCTGGATGGCCATACTGCAGTTTCATCAGAAGAACTAAGACAACTGCAGAATTAGGAGAGCCAGACTGTAATCAAAGAGATGGTAGGCTAAGATAAGAAAAATATGATGAAATACATTAGCAAAGCGCAAAGAACAGACACATGCGTTATGAGTTGCTATTTATGCATTATGAATGAACTAAGACACTGAAATCACATTAAATTAAACTGATCTTAATGATAAGCTTAATGATTAACAAGGAAAAATGGAATCCTGGCCTTGGATGGTTGTGGCATCTTCAGGATTCAAATCTTTAGATGACTTTTTTTTTTGTTGTGCCACTTGGGATGCCTATAGGAACTTTTATGTTGTGGAACATCTGAGAAACAGGTTACTTCCTGTTATCACTTATGTTATAGTAGCTATCCCGGCTCCCATATCACTCTATTTTAAATAGAATACAAAATAAAATGCAGCTTGTTGTGTCACTGGGAATGCAAAAAGCCTCCATCCTTGTAAACTGCAACACTTGGAGCTTTACTTCTGGCTGGCACATAGTGTGAATACTGGGCACTCCTCCCATGAATGCAAAATAAACATCTTCTCATAGAAAACTTTTAAAACAATATCAACAAGTGCACACAATTAAAAAATATGGAAATATATTACAACTTGCACAAACTTCCAAAACTTTCCAAAAGTTGCAGCCAGCATTGTCATCCATGCTGCAGATACAGCAAGTTAATCAACACTTTCTTGGCATCAGAACAAGCATTTAACAGTGTTTCAGTACAGAGTCAACACTAATCCACTTCAAAGCGAGCACAAGGTAGAGATACATCCAAGGCTATTTTCCACCAGGGGCGTTGATAGAGATTTATGAATAGGGGGCTAATCTTTGACGAGGGGGGTGTAGAGGTAAGGAGAATAAAATTTTTTTTACAACTATAAAAATCCGGGGTTCAGGGATGTTATTGGGCAGTGGCAGCTCTCCCCAGTTGTAACCCAGAAACCTGGTTGCTGTGTGAGCACCTATCACTCTGCACTGCTTTTCTGAAATACTTAACACACTATATGTGAGGGAGGAGGGGTCTGTGAGGGTGATGGCTGTCTGAATGCCAATTTAATTTTAACACAAAAATAAAGATAAAATGTTATTTCTGTCTGTTACAAACATTAATTAACCAAAATGAAAACTCATTGATGCCCTAGTGGTAATTGCATTATGCTAGTGTGGAAATCTGATGATTATTGAAGATAAAGTTAACCTACTGAAAAAGCCAATAAAACAATTTACGTATTAAACATTCTCTTCTTTATCCTTCCCATGATCTAAACCGTTCCTATTCTTATTTACTGATCATTCAGTTGCTAAACTGAGACATCTGTCTACACTTAACTAACATCGCAAGATCATCTCATGCCTATAGAATATAGCAGGGGTCTCAAACTCAATCCACAAAGGGTCATGTGGGTGCCGGTTTTCCTTCCAACCAAGCAGAAGCCTCACACTACCGAAAGGCAAGATCCTGGAATATAGCACAGTTAGACATGATCCTATAGATATCCAATCACGTATTCTGTGCCAAATATATACTCCGTATAACCAACAATAAAGTGGAACTCTTGATTCACAGAACCTGACCTTGCGTGTCATCATTTCTCTGGGCCCAACAAGCCGGACGGAGGATCTCCTGTAGACCGAACCTGACCACTGCCTCTAGATCTCAGATTTGAACCTAACATCCACATTGCTAAAAAAACAACAGCACCATTCACTACTTCCATCACCACTTACTCTCCCCCAGTGGATTTTCAGACATAATTTAATATAGTGCTATAATTTCCCCAGAGAATGAAAAGTGCCATAAAGGAAACTACCACATCATCTCTGTTAATTAATCTGAAACAGAAGACAGATTGTGAGAGTTAGAAGGAATGTAAAAGGAATAAGCATTCTCACCTAATAAGTGTGTCGTCATCTACAATGAGCAACCAGTCCGTTTTTGGTACAGCGCTGCTTACGTATCTCTTCAGAATGGCAAAGGTTTTCCCACAGTGACCTGTGAAAACACATACAAATAATTTTATATACACACACACACACACACACACACACACACACACACACACACACACACACACACACACACACTTTTGCTTTGCTATACTTATACTGAGCATTTTCCATTGCCTTAACTCAGTAATTAAAAAAAAAAACTTTTTGGCTCTTATATTTACACTTTCACTTATGGGGACCAAATTATCAGGGGGGACATTTGGTCCCCACAAAGATTAAAAATATGGTACACACACACACACACTTTTGTCTTGCTAATATTGTAAGGACTTTTCATTGACATAATTAGTGTGACTGCAGTAGTCCACTCGTTTACCCTCCACACTCATTTTTATCAGTTTTTTCCCATCCACTTCCATTGATTTTCATTTTAGTTTCTGTTTTTTTGTCATCAGTACTTCTGCTTGAATAACACGTTGAATACACACTATAGACCAGCCTGATCAAATGTATTCACACTCCCAGCAACTATCTGCTTACACACACACACACACACACACACACACACAATCATGAGTCTGAGCAAAAGTATTGGCACCTTCCACCCCAAACTACGTGTTTGCTTACACACACACACACACACACACACACACACAGTAAAGCAAATGGTGCTGATGCTAATGTCACTGCTACACTGCAATAACACTCGCATTTTCTTCTGGAAATGCACCTCTCTAGTTATTAATGCAGCTAATTAGCAATATCACTCACTATAAGCCTAGGCCAAACCTTAAGCCCAGTAATGAAACAAGGAAACAATTTGGCTCTTTTTAAAAATGATTTTCTTGCATATAATTACTTACACAGACCATCCCAAATATTTTCATGACCGCTCAAGTATAGTTAAGTTGGTTCATTGTAAATTGCAGGTTTGTGGCTGAGAAATTTAATAACGGCTTATATAAGGACACCATGACACACTGAAACTGTCTGAATCCTGTATAGACATAAAAGCAGACAATTACTCATTAATATTACTTTAGCATTCTAATGCATCGAATGATTACTTCTCCCATAATTTCATACATTCATAAAACAAACGAATCATTCATTAAGTCATGTCAAGTGAACACTGTTCCTTCAAAAAAAAAAAGTTTTACAAAAAAAGGATGCCATTTTGCACCCTGTTAAATGTTATTCCTCCAGCATGGTTATTATGTAAAGAGCCAGAAGGCGTAGAAAAGAAACCATGAAAGCAAGGACATGAGTAATGAGGATGATGTATAAACAGCAGGATGTGTGTATGGATGTGGTAACAGAGCGTGAGAAGGGAAACAGTAAACGTAGAACAGAACGTGCCGTTGTTGTGTGCGCCAGAGGGAAGAACAGGGATCTATTCCACGATAAATATTAAAGTGACTCCTGTAGTACACTCGCTTATCGAATTTCCTATGAAGCGCATGACTTCCAGGCTGTGAGCACTCTACTGAGGAATCTCCTTCACCTAGTTTACATACAAATTCTTCCTATTCCTATTGAAGGTGTGAACTTTTATATCTTTTTTATTCTCTAGAGCTCACTGTTTAGTGTGTGACAATCATTTCAGGTTGCTATTTATTCAATCATTTATGAGTGAATATGAATATGAGTATGAGTCAAGTGCTCAGTATAATTGAACAGAGTTGGCTGCCTCTATAGTGCCATTTTTTATTAATCTTTGAGCCTGAATTTGATTAAATCATAATTAAATTGTGAGGGTTGGAGAAACGTAGACAAAGCCAAATCTTTATGCCAGAGAAAAGCTGGTTTATATCATCAGGTTTCGTTAAATCACACTGTTCATTAGTATACCTGGTCTGAAGGCACTGTTACATTTTAGCAAGACTGACACGAGTTGACACATTTAATAACAAGCTTATTATTAATAAGCTTGTTATTATATTCTATTATTTGTATAGTAACATCTTACACACATACCGAATTAATGGATAAATATGTGTCATTGTCGATATGGTGAAATTCTCTGTAAGGAGACTTTTATTTAACATTGGCTATGTTTAAATGGAAAGACCATTCAGTTTTTTATTGCACAAAGTACACACTGTGCATCATGAAACAAAGAAACATGCACAAAATGTACTCGATAATTCAGACAGTGAAAGTAATCTGACTGGTCATTTGATTGGGCATTTGAATGGACAGGAATTTCATTCTCAATCAGTTCACTCTTTCTGGATACTGTATTTGGTATGCAGGAATGATGTGTATATAATGTTATATGTATATTATAATTCCATTGAGCTCTCATTCAGATTATTAATGCATTATTAAGCCCCTAATGGAAGGAGTGTCCATTTTCACAGCTTTTCAATTGTCTTTTTTTTTTTTTTTAGAAAAAGCTCTACCTTTATGTTTACAGTTACAGGGCTTTGTGCTTAGTGATTTCTCTGTAACACGATAAGCTGGTTTCTTTTTTGCCTCAAAAAGAGAGAGAAAAAACAAAAGGTAAAGGTTAAGAGCTACTATATTGTAAGTGACAACTACAGGCCCTGTCTAGAGTTGTTCCTGCCTTGCACTGGCTCTAACATGACCCTAAAAAAGAATAAACGGTCAAGAAAATGAATGAATGAATGTTAGGATTGGCAAGGTGCTGAAGTAATTGTCTAAGTAAATAAAAAAACAAACAAACAAACAAAAAAAACACTTTTTACAGTGACTATGATTCTTGTTTGGTTATATTGCACCAACCTGTCATTGAATATTTTTCTATAACAGCATGCCAACAAGTGTTTATATTTATATCTTACTTTAACACACCCATTAGTTTCTCAATCAGTATTGAAGTTGAAAGTTTAACAGGTGAAATTAATGATCTTACCATGTAGGTATGTAGGATTGTTATATCCCAGCATTGTTATAAACAATTACAAAATTGATGATTTTAATACATCATAACCAAGTCCTGGCAAGGTTCCTGTCATTATCAGGCATGTGTACACCATATATTGAAAACTTTAATCCAATATGTGATCACAGACCTTTTTGAGATTGTATCGGTTTCCAATCAGAACGTCTCACATTGACTATTTCATTATGAGACATTCAGCATCTGGAAATTGGTTCATGTTTGACAGGATGGAGGAGCAGTGTTCCCTCTTTAAATGAATTTATTCTCATTAGCAGAGCATAGCTATGACTGCTGGCTTGGTGGTGGTCCATTAGTTCTTTCACTGTTAGTTCTTGGTTTTTGGCAAGGAAAAATAAATACACCTGTTTCTCTAAGAAATCCACAACATAATCATAGTCAGTAGACAAAAGTTCCTAAGAGGATTTGACATACATATGAGGTCTGTCTGGAATTTTCTCTTCAGTATTATAACTAAATATGAGGCTTGTTGTTGCAACCCTATGAGTCATAATGTCTTTGTGCAGTGTGTTCTTCCAATTACAGGACTGTGGGAGTGGGTGTTACATTAATTGACCATCAGGGGAACTGCCTATAAAAAGGACATTTCCAGAAGGAAGAAGGAGGGGAAGGGGTGTGCTTTGTTTCTGATGTGGCATGATGTACATAATGCACACAATGCTCCTAATGTGTCTGCAAACTGTCTGTAGCAGCGTCAACTGATTCTCAATCAATAATCAAAAAAAGACACCGAACAGCGACTTGATTTTTTTGGGGGGAAGTGATGTTGTCATGTGCCATTAAGCACTTTGTCTTTCTGTCTCAGGATCATACACGAACACCCATGATTCATCTCCTGTGATCACTCTGTTCATGAAGTGGGCTCTCTTGTAAAACTATTCAACATTTGATTATAACTCACTTGCATAGTTCTAGTGATGAGGCACTTCAGCAGGATTTCACAAATACAAAAGTCTGGGCTCTGCGAAGGCTAGAATGCAACTGAAACAGGTCCTACTGTTTACCTGAGATCCCACTCTAACTGACCTTAAGCCATCATCCCCATGCATAAGCCATACAGAGCGTGGGAATTTCATTATCATTCGTTTCCAGATGGATCTCATATACACATAAAAATAATGATAAATAATGTTTCCAAACATTGGATCTATCATGGAACACCATGAAGTGGAGAAAATGGTGCACCAGACATACATTACCAAGATACCCCTCCAATATTGATAAAAGAACATGTGAGTTTTCTTCCTGTGTGGGCTATGGAGTAAGGAGGCTAGATGAAAATTATCTTGCAAAAATACTTATTACCCAAAGAATGCCAACAGTGAAGCATGGGGGTGGCAGCATCATGCTAATCTGCTGCTTCTCTTTAGCTGGGACTGGAGCTCTACTTAATATATAGGGAATCAGGGATAGCTACATATACCAATCTACTTTGGTATGAAACCTGTAGGGCTTTGTTAAACAGCTGAAGATGAAGAAAAAATTCAGCTTTTGGCATGATAATGACCCAAAGCACAAATCCAAGTCAACAAAGGGATGGCTTCAGAAGAAGAGCATTTTGGTATGGTATAGGCAAAGCTCAGATCTAAATCCTATCAAAAACCTGTGGAATGACTTGAAAAGAGCTATGCACAAGAGATCCCATCACAACTGGATAGATCCCTAGTTTGCCTAGGGATATAGCCTAGTTTGGCACAACCCTAAGAGCGAGGTGGAAATACACTCTGGACAGAACACTGGTCCATCTGTACCTTTCACATACTCATTCAAACTCAGGCCAATTGGGCATCACCAATCTACGTACTGGCATGCTTCTGGGTGGTGGGAAGAAACAAGAGAAGCCTCAGAAATCCAACAAGTGCACATGAAGAAGAACAGAACAGTAACCTGAACCTTGGAGCTGCTACAGTAAAATGTTATCTGCTGATTTTAAAAAACGTTTGACAAATAAAAACGTTTTACACACTGGTTTTACACTTCACACATCTATTTTTGTAACCTATATTATGAAATGAGCCTGTAGATAAGTAATAGAAGATCAGTGGACAAAACAAAGGTGAAATGACGACGGCATAGAAAAGAAAAGACTACAAACTAAAGCAACGTGACTGTGTGTGTGTGGGTGGGTGGGTGTGTGTCTGAAGCAGGGCAGGCAGAACAGAATGTACTCTTGTCATATCCACCAGGAAGAACAACATAAATCTTTCACAGTAAATATCACATATGCCCTTGTGATATTCCTGCCTGTGCACCACAAATCAATTTGCTGGAGGAATAAGAAAATCTTTCCTTCTTATTCGCACACTTTCCTGAAAGCATATGTGAATTTTTAGCAGGTGTGTTCATTGCTTTGAGGGATGCATTTTCACATTTTCACTTCACTGTCTCTAGCTCTCAGTATCTCTTTAAAACGTCTGCTTGGCATCAAAACAGTTCAGAACTAATAAGCAGATTGCAAAATTTGCTAAATGAAACAGTGTAAATGTGCCATATATCTACTTTGCTTCCCCAACTATTCACTGGGCTGAACAGCCATTCAGAGAGCTCTCTGTCATCACTAACCTGTGAAGCATATTTGACATTTACATTTAGGGCATTTAGCAGACGCCCTTATCCAGAGCGACTTACAAAAAGTGCTTTAAGGTCACCATCAACAAATATATTCTGATACTAGCTCAGATGTCTATTAAGAGTACACCCAGGTCTGTATTTTTTAATTTTTTTACTTTTAATGACAAGGTTACCTAGCTTAGATACCTAGAATCTTTGTAAAAGAAAAGTTTTAAGACGTCATTTGAAGATGGACAGAGATTTGGCTGTTCTGACACTTAGAGGAAGCTCATTCCACCACCTCGGTGCCAAAACAGAGAAGAGTCGTGAGGAGTGTTTGGTAGATGGTGGAACCAGTCGGGCAGTGCTGGAGGACCGAAGGAAGCGAGGTGCAGTGCGAGGGGTGATGAGTGCTTTGAGGTATGAGGGTGCAGGTCCAGTTTTTGCCTTGTAGGCGAAGGTCAGGGTTTTGAACTGGATGCTGGCGGCTATTGGAACCAGTGGAGGGAGCGGAGTAAAGGTGTAGTGTGGGAAATCTTGGGGAGGATGAAGACAAGACGTGCAGCTGCATTCTGGATTAGCTGTAGTGGTCGTACAGGAACCTCTGTAAATTTTTTAGGTTACTGTACTGTATCATCATTTGGTCAACTATGAACTCAGTTTGTTGTACATTATATTCTTTGGCCAAATCAGATCATTTATTTGAAGATCCTCAAGCTTTGAATGTTAATCAGATTTCAAAGGCAGCAATTCACTAGTTAAAATCACTGGAATTTACTGGAATATACAGTAAACGGCCAAGTCTAGGATAAGTATCGCTAAGAACATAAATAACACCAGACAGGCACTTTAATCAGCAATATCATCTAACATGATTTTCAATACAGCATTGCCGAGATTCATTAATTATTCTTTATCTGCTTTATTCTGGGAAGAAACAGGAGCACCTGGAAGAAACACATGCAGACATGGGGAGAAAATGCACAGAATATCCTCACAAACATTTCTGAATCAGTGACCACCATGATGTCCATATTGTTATCAGGGGTACTTCAAAATATCACCACTACTTCTGCAGTTCATTCGAAGGACACACACACACAAACACGGACTCGTATGATACAAATAACTGCCGTTCTGATTTTGAAGGCATCCAAATAGGAAAAAAATTTCCATAAAGCATGCATAGTTTTGTGTCTCTGGGGAAACCATTTAAAGGTTCTATGTAGAACTGACTATATAGTGATTCTTTATGAATGTCTATACATTGATGAGCCAGAAAAACTGGTATGCATATATAAAATGCATAGCAACGCTACCCATGCACATCATTGGTTATGCACATCATTAGCGCATTAGCGCATATATAAAGTGATATGTATAGATATGAATCATCTATATGATTCAATTACTCTTGTAAGTCGCTTTGGATAAAAGCGTCAGCTAAATGCAATGTAATGTAATGTAATGTAATATGGATATCTATGGAAGCTTCTAGAGCTGTTTCTGCCATGAGAATGGCGAGTTATCACAATTTTGCGATTGTCAACACGGTTTAATAGTTGGAGCTCGTGAGATGGGTCATAGCATTTCAGAGGTAGAAGCAAAGTTTGGATTTTCACATTTGAACATGTCAAGGGTGTACCGTGACTACAAGAATTCTGCAACAACAACAGCGTGGCCGTAAAAAGACTCTGGGTGAACATGACCAGTGTTGGCTTGCAAGAATCGTTTCACATGAGAGGTGTGCAACACTGGCTCGAGTAACATTGGAATTCAATGCTGAAGCCTCAGCAAGCATCAGCATGAGGACTGTGCAATGTTCCCTTCAAGATCCTGTAGGGGACATACCACACTACCTGCTATACCAATTTTTCTGGTACTTCAGTGTATATTTAAACACAATACCAAAAAAATATTGTGAAAATAATGAATAAACCAGGAACTGAAACACTTGGCCTGCTGCAGCTCAAACTGCATTGTCTAATATTTTTCTATGTATGTCTGTGCTGGTCTTCATAAGAGTCTTTATTTACAAATACCATAAAATGTACAGTATTTGTAAAGTGTCCAATTTGAAACATCATTACAGCCATTTTTAAAGCCCTATTACTCAAAATATTTCAGCAGACAAAATGTTGGTGCATCTTGAATAAATAACTGTTGTTCATTATATTCTTGTTTATATAAAACATACATTGATAGCTTCGATTTCAAATTAATAAACTCTTTTTTTTCCCTTTCTGTTTGAGAGAAAGCAAGGGTGCTGCATCAGCACATCATTCAACCAAAAAATCACATTAAGACAAAATCGCCGGACAAAATATTTAGTGAGATTTCAGGAGGTGTCAGTTAATAATGGAGAGTTTAAAACACTTATGTAATTATGTAAACCGTTCTAGTTTCATATTAGTTGACAGGCTCATCTGTCATGGTTTATTGAAAGGGAACAAAGAAAGACTGTTCTGTTTTGCTGTAATTTTACTGATAATTTGTGCCAGCATACCCTCATTAAAATGTGGAGCACTTACAAGAAATGTTGGCAGAACTGTGATATAAAGGAAAGTACACTGAAGTACCAGAAAAACTGGTATAGCAGTTAATACTTGGTAGGTCCATTAAGGGATATTGTAAGGAACGTTGCACAGTCCTCACGCTAATGTTTGTTGAGGCCCCAGCACTGAATACTGATTTTACTTGTGGCAGTGTTACATGCCTATTGTCTGAAAGGATTCTTGCCAGGTGACGCTGCTCACGTTCATCCAGAGTCTTTTTACAGCCACGCTGCTGTCCTAAGTTTGAGGTTTTGCCAGAATTCTTGCAGTCATGGTACATCCCTGAAATGCTCATATGTCAAAATCCAAACTTTGCTTCTACCTCTGAAATGCTATTGAAAATGGCAAAATCGTGATAACTTGCCATTCTCATGGCAGAACCAACTCTAGTAGGACTGGCGGACACAACCAATGACATGCGTAGTTGGCGTTGCAATGTATTTTGTATATTTTCCAGTTTTACTGGTACTTCAGTGTACTGAAATATTTTAAGAAATTACATTCACCACATAGATTTATGTCTATTCAGAAGTGCACTCTGTTCCTGTTACCGTTACAGGTCTCCTGTATTATTAGAAATATTGCATCATTTTGATAATTTCATTATTTTACTGAACAACCTCCAACCCTCTTGATTAGTTGCCCTTCATCATTCCTACCACAACTATCTTGCACTTGTTTGCTGACCCACTTCACTTTAGTCATTAAACTAAAGCTGCATGCTTGAAATGGATTCTGTTCTCTGATAAAGACACTCCCAAATAAATGCATGTACAAATGCATGCCTTCTGCTAGCTTTTATAATCAGATGAGAAGATGCACAGGACTTTACTGAAAGCAGATATTAGGTACCTCAGTCACGGACAATTATGATGATATTACAACCTCATGAATAAACATGAGAGGAGAGGAGAGGGACACGGTGTGCTGGTGTGCTAACATGCAGAATCAAATAACATGGGGGTGACAGAAATGAGAGCCAACACAGTGTGAAATCCCATTCTGTATGACTTTTCTAGCTCTAATGTAATCAAAGAACAGTGACTGTTTTGCTTAGCTGATGGAAAAGCAGGAAGCTTGGCAGGCTCCACCTCAATATGTCGAACACATCAGTTTAAACCAAGTGACAAAGCAGCCAGTAAGCAAACAGTGCTTAATGAATAGAGCCAACGAAATCAGATGATGAAACCACAACCTAGTTAGAATTTGTAAGGAGTGTAAGGTATACAATCTTTGTGACAGTATAACTGCTTGTTATTGTATTATAATATATTGCATTATTTTAACTGCATGGTATATTTGGCTTGCTACTTGCTCGTCTAGTGAATAATGCATTACAGTAGCCCAGTCTTGAGAAAACAAAAGTGTGGATCAGTTTAGCAGCAACTAACAGTTTGAGAAAAGTTCTCATTTGTGTTATAATTTAGCAGAGTCTAAAATTCCCAATTCATTTAAATCTTTTGCTCTCTCTGCTTCATTAACAATTATAAGAATTTCTGTTTTTTTAAATACTATTCATACAGCTACATATACTCAACAAGCAGGTTGTTAGTTTATTTAAGGCACATGTACCATTTTGCACTAGAGAAATACATAATTGTGCATCAACGGCATAGCCATGATAACTGACTAAATGTTTTTTCAATAATATGACTGCACCAAAGCATGTACAGTACAGGCCAAAAGTTTGGACACACCTTCTCATTCAATGCGTTTTCTTTATTTTCATGACTATTTAC
>JAOVYV010000050.1:25439956-25451479 GCA_025674545.1 Hassar affinis
ATGGCAGCCCAAACCATCACTGATCCACCCCCATGCTTCACTCTGGGCAAGCAACAGTCTGGGTGGTACGCTTCTTTTGTAACAATATTTATTTTGTGAACAGCCAGCCTTTTCAGCAATGACCTTCTGTGGCCTTGTGGAGGGTGTTGATGATCGTTTTCTCCACAACTGTCGAGTCAGCAGTCTTCCCCATGATTGTGGTTGCGTGTACTGAACTGGACCAAGAGATACTGGATTTCTGATTTTCATGAGCTGCAAGACAAACATCAAAATTAACACAAAATGCCTAGAAATATGTCACTTCATATGTAATGAATATAAAATATGACAGTTTTTCCAACTTTTTCAAATAAAATTCTAATTATATTCAAATTATATATATACTAAATGCATGGTAAGATGAGCTCAATTTTATGAACATCATTTTTCAAAAATCACACATTTCACAACTCTGCAAGGCTTCATGTCTCAGAGATACAAATACTTGTCTGCATTTTGACACAGCCCTCTCTGCACCCACAGAACTGAATAGGATCGACAGGCAGCACCATGCTAGTTTTGAAAGATATGGAGGTCTCGATTCAAATGACCAAAAACACAACACTGGCAATGTACTGTCTGCCTCTTGCATGATACTATATGTGTGCAGACTGGTAACTCCAGTTTTTGTCAAATCCAGGAATGATATTGCGCAGTGAATTTACATTGACTGTCAAAAGAAGAACTTGAGCATGGTCAAAAATCTGCACTGCTTTCAGGAATTTGGCTGCTGGTTAATGAAGCCCACTTGCATGATGTTCTCATTTGACTCATTTCACTATCCAGGTGGTGCTGAATTGTTGCTCGTCAAGTGTGATCTAACATCACACGAAAAATAATTTCACACTGTCAGCATTTAAAATGTTTTGTCCAAACTCAGTTACATGTATGCTGGACTAATGTTCATTGCTGCTTTAGGTTTCAACATCTTGACTAACCAATTGCTAACTCGTATGTGGTTTGAAGCATTCCACAAAGTGAGTGCCACCTTGTACTGAACATGATCCTTTTAATTGAACTAACTCACCACCAAATTCTCTCTATAAAATGCAAGAAACTGGACAATATATAACAGAAACTATTGGCAAATAACATGAGACTTTTGAATTTCTCAGTCAAAATCATTGTGTAAAGCAAGACCATCTAAAAGGGACTCCCTCCGTGTCCTTCATCTGTCCTCTGACACAGGAAAAATTGTTGGACATCTGGAAGCAGTGCATAATGAAGGACACAGGAACCTAATGTATTCTGTGCTGGAAGATGACGGAGATGGCCTTTTCCTTCTCAACCCACATTCTGGAGAATTTCTTTTATCCCGCATGCTGGATTTTGAGGCAGAGCAATACTACATCCTAACAGCAGGAGCACAGTACAGAGATAGTCAGCTTACTACGGTCAGAGTTTATTTCAACGTGGCTGATGTTAATGATAACCCACCGGTATTCAAACTGAATGTCTATTCCGTCTCCCTTCATGAAGATGCAATTATTGGACTGTGTTTCTTCAACCTGAATGTCTCAGACACTGATGATGGTTAGTACAAATGGTGCAGCATTACAAATGTCAATTTTTTCATGGTTCTTATGTCAAAATTATATATTTTATGTCTTAAAAAAGAGTACCACTGGAGTACCACATAGACATACTAAATACATTATTGTACATTATTATAAATAAAGTTAAATAATAAAATATGGTGTAGCTGTTTGCTTCAGGAGTTCAAGCATTTGGTTTGAAAGGTTTGCCCCAGCTGGATGATGGAGGCAGTCTCATTAAGTCCTACGTCATAGATCCTTTGTAGCCTCCCAGAGAAGATGAATAGATTAGCTGTCTCAGGGGAACTTCCTGCCTTTACTAATAATGAAAAAGCCCCTCTGCTTGCTTTGTGTTGTGTTTAGGATACCCAGCCTACATATTTAGACACAAATGCTTAAATGTTTGAAATAAATAGATATTTTACATATGTGATAGCTTAAACAGAGGACTCTGGGCAAAAAAATGCAAGATAGTGTTACAGACATATGGCACATACATCTGTCAGCATTCTGGGAATTTAATTCTTCTAATGTTCTTTTTTCTCCTTTTTCTCTTAATTTGCAGGAATAAATGCAGAATTGGATACAGCCATAATATCAGGAGACAACAAAAACATGTTTTTAATAAACCAAATGGATCATTTGTGTTTAAATCGAGAGTTAGACAGAGAGAAATGTGCAATATACAGTCTTATAATTCAAGCCAAAGATCATTCACTACCTGAAGACACACGTTTCACAAGCACTGTGCGTGTTTCTATTTATATTGAGGACATTAATGACAATGCTCCATTCTTCATATCAGACAATACTGTTTCCTGCCCAGAGGATATGCCTCTTCAATCTGTTGTTACAGTTGTACAAGCAGTTGATGCAGACTCTGGAACCAATGGGGATGTTCTATACAGTCTAGAGAATTTAGCAAGGGGAGACCTATCATTCAGCATCAGTCACACAACTGGAATCATATATCTGCAGAAACAATTGGACAGGGACCTTGAAGAGGTAATTACAGTAACAGTTACAGTCAGAGATAAAGGACTTCCTCAGCTGTCCAGTTCTATGAACCTGACAGTACTTGTAGAGGATGTCAATGACCATGAACCAGTGTTCTCACAGGCCTCATATAATTTATTTATATATGAAGACACTCCTTGTGGAACAAGCCTGCTAACCATTGAAGCAAGTGATAATGATACTGGGCATAATGGAGAAGTGCGGTATGAGATCTCTGAGAGTACCTTTGTAGTGGACTCAGTCCTGGGTGTCATCTCATTAATAAACCAGTTGGACAGGGAGAGAAATTCTTTTTATTCTTTCATCATTACAGCAATGGATAAAGGGGATATTCAACGATCTTCAACAGCCACCATCAATATCACAGTACTGGATATAAATGACTGTGTTCCTGTTTTCTACCATGAATTACTCACTTTATATGTATTAGAGAATGAAGAAGAACCTTCACTGACCACTCATCAGGTCTCTATTCTTTTACAATTTCATGGAAATAAAATGAGCATTTAGTAGTCTGGAATTCACAATAACCTCATGATTACTTACTCATGAAACCCTGTATGTCTTTTTCAGATAAATGCATTTGATCAAGACCTGGGAGTAAACAGCCATTTAACATATTTTATAGATGAAGGAAATTCAGAGGAGTTGTTCATATTATATCCAAATGGAACATTCCAGATACTACAAAATCTTGACAGAGAGGTTCAAAGTCACTACATATTGACAATTATTGCTGTGGACTCAGGTAATAAAATATTTAATTGATATTTGATTGTTAAGCACAGAATAATATTTAGACTATGTAATTATACAAGTTAAATAGAAGCATTTGTCACCTTGACAATCTTATTGACTACTTAAATTATGCCTCTTGTGTTGTATAAATGTCAATAAATAATTCTCATCAGAACTAAAAAAAAAAGCTGGACAGTGAAAGTGCACAAGAAACATGAGTGACATGTTGTCATGTCAGAGGATTTTGATTTTGATTTTATGCCTTGAATCAGGTGTACTGTAATTAGTAAAATGAGAAACATGAATTAAAAGGGGCCTAATGGAAGTTCAGGTAAATCCTGGTCATTATGGTGTTTATTTTCTAGGTTTCCCACCATTGACAGGAACAGGAACTATATATATTCTTGTTAATGATGTCAATGACAATGAGCCTGTATTTGATGTTGATGAATTTAATACATTTATATCAGAAGATGACCCAATTGGAATGGTATTTGCAACAATTACAGCCACAGACAAAGATATTGGTACAAATGGGCAAATACGGTATGTGGTATGGCCGATTAAACATCAGTATGTATAAATGGTCCTAACAGAGACCTATGAAACCATTTTAAGGTCTGTTTACCTCCAAAAGTAAAAATGAAAAAAAAAATTCATTATTAATGTGATTGCATTTATAGATTTGATTCTAATGGCAGCACTGGAGGATCTTGGATATTTTGAAAGCCAGTATTCGATTACAAATGGAATTAATTATGTCAGTCAATGTTACCCTATGACAACTTGATCAAAGTGTGACATTCACTAAGTGAGGACACATATCTGTGTCATTTTGGTGAAATATATTCATAGTTTCTTATTTTTCTGTTCATCAGAATTCAGTCGCAATGACATCTTCACCACATTAAGACATATATATATATATATATATATATATATATATATATATATATGTTTCAAATGTATTACAAATTGACACCCATATTTTACTCAGGTATTCTTTAGAAGGATTCAATGCACCGTTTTCCATAAATCAAACAACTGGAGAGTTATTTAACACTGGCACCCTGGACAGAGAATCAATGGCCACTTACAGTTTGATTGTAGTTGCCCATGACGGGACCTCCAGCAATTCTCTATCAAGTTCAGCTACCATACGAGTGATAGTAGAGGATGTGAACGATAACTCACCCCAGATACTCAATGGACCATATGTGGCTAATGTCCCTGCTGAGCTGACCAAAGGTAAGAGCCACCTATAGGAATATGAGGGCATACTCATGTAATCATGGTGGCCATAGTTAATTATTAAAATTATTTTAGCATGGCTAAGCAGATGTTAGGCACTATGCTTCCTCCTCTTCTGGTTTGCATTGTGCCTTGCCCAAGAATACCTTTAACCCAGATCACTACTGGCTTATTTATTTATTCTTGACTTCTTTATTTTCAGTAGAAAAATGAAATAGTATTGATATAGTCACATGGTGTATTTTATTAGAAATGCATCACATTTAAAATTGTGTACACACAATAAAAAATTATTCAACAAATTAATATTTGTACATTATATTCTATACATCTGATCTTTAAATCTGTGTTATATGAACATTCTTACAGGATCAGTAGTATTTGCAGTGATGGCCAAGGATGCAGATGAAGGAAAGAATGGACAGCTAAATTTCTCTCTATATGGACAACATGCCCATCTTTTTACTATCAGTTCTGACAGGGGAACTGTGTTCACAATGGAAGACCTGAATAGTACAAGAGAGATTACAGTCAGTGTTTATGTGCAGGATGGAGGAACCAATCCTAAAATGGACACCACCACCTTGACTGTACGATTTCAGAATACATCAGATTTTCCCTACCTTGTAGTACAGGTCCATCAGCATTTGCTCTCTGAGGACACACTTCCTGGAACCATGGTGGCAGTAGTTACAGCAGACACACATAGATTTGGACCTGCATATTTTTACTTGGCAACTGGAAACATTGGAGAAGTATTTGAGCTGCATGAGAAGACTGGTGAGATTACAGTCAAGGGATCTTTAGATTTTGAAACCAACAAAGATTTCTATCTTTTAGTTGAGGCTAGAGACTCAGGTGTCCCACTCTTTTCCACTTATGCTGAAATTTATTTGATTGTCAGTGATGTGAACGATAACCCACCTGTCTTCACAAAAGAAGAGTATATATGTGAGGTGTTTGAGAATTTACCTGTGGGTTGGGTATGTGATGTGGTAGCTACTGATGCTGACTCTCATGCATATGGGCAAGTAGAATACACCATTTTGTCTGGTAACATAAATGGTGCATTTACAATAGACAAAACACATGGCATTCTTAAAACAAAAAGGAGTTTAGACAGAGAGGAAATACCAGTCTACAAACTCATTATTAAAGCTGTAGATAAAGATGATAATACGTATTCTTCTACAGCAATATTGCATATAGTTGTTCTGGACACAAATGACCATGCACCTCGTTTTTCTGAGATCTTCTTTGTAGAGGTTTCTGAGGATGCACTATTTGGCTTTCCAGTGATTCAGATAATGGCCATGGATGAAGATATTGGTGTTAATGCTATCATTTCGTATTCTATTGAAGACCAGATTGAGCAAATACCTTTCAGTATTGATAGAAACAGTGGAACATTATTTGTGAATGGCCCTTTGGATAGAGAGCATCAAGATCTTTATATTGTGAGACTTAATGCCAGCGATTCAGCTTGGTGTATCAGTACAGATGTCACCATAGTCATCACAGATATCAATGACAATATACCATTTTTTTCTCAGTCCAGGTACTTTGTAGTCATCCCTGAGCCTAAAGACAAAAACATTTTCCTCTTAAAAGTCACTGCCATGGACAGGGATCTTGGACAAAATGCCCAGATTCTTTACTTTATAGAACCACAAAGTGAGATGTTCTTCATGAATATATCAACTGGAGACATTTCTACAAAACAACTGATTAACATAAACGAACCTGAATCTCAAAGCTTTAATTTTACTGTTTTAGCCATAGATTGTGGCAGTGTACGTTTGAACAGCTCAGTCATGGTCACAGTAATGCTTGTTAAGTATAATAATTTTCCACCCTCTTTTTTGCCCTTTGTGCCAAATTTGTCCCTTCCTTTTACCTTACCGAAGGGAACAGACATTATCCAGTTAAGAGCCATAGATCCAGACTATCCAAATAAGAACAACAGTGTTGAGTATATCATCAGTGGGGGAAATGGATCAAATTATTTTGATGTGGAACATTTTACTGGGAAAGTACGTCTGAATAGAACATTTAATCATAATTTCAACACATTCCTTGATCTTGTAGTTACAGCAAAAGACAGAGCCTTCTTTCCTCGTTCTTCCCAAATTGACATCAAGTTGGAAGTAACACAAGAAAATTTGTTCACTCCATATTTTTCAGAAAATCACATTGCTTTTTCTGTCCCTGAAAACCTCCCTTTGGGGTCAGTCATTGGAAAAATTCAGGCACATGATCAAGATGTTGGTTTGAGTGGCTTGGTGTCTTACTCAGTTGAAGTTGGTAATAAGAATGGAATGTTTAATGTGGAGCATCTTTCAGGACTGATCAAGCTAGCTCAACCCCTGGACTTTGAGAAGGTCGAAATTCATCACATTCTTATCATTGCCAAAGATGGAGCCTGGTTCTCTAAGACAGGGAGTATAAATGTCACAATAAATGTTACAGACATTAATGACAATCCACCAGTCTTCACTTACACTGAGTATTTGACTTCTGTCTCAGAAAACAGTGCAGTAGGATCTTCAGTGTTTCAGATCATTGCCACTGATAAAGATTCTGGAAGTAATGCACAGGTAACATATTCACTAATATCAGGGCACATAGAATACTTCTCCTTGGATTCCATAAATGGCACTATAACCAGTCTGGAAATTTTTGACTTTGAGCAACAGCAGAGTTTTGAAATTACTGTCAAGGCCTCTAATTTAGATAATCAGAATTTATACGATATAGCACATGTTACCATTCAAGTGATAGATGTCAATGAATATATACCAAGTTTCCAGAGACATCTTTACAACTTCTCTGTACCTGAAACTATTCCTTTGCAAACAGAGATTGGAAACGTTGTGGCTATAGATTATGACTTGGGGTTTAATGGTGAGATTCACTACATACTTTTTGGTCAAAGTAAAAAAGCTGGCTTTGTAGTTCATAAAAGGAGTGGAAAAATATTCACCTCCAAAGACTTGAGAAATCAAGGACAGGAATATACTGCTCTCCACATAATCGCTAAAAACAGAGGGAGCATTACTGGCTTCAATGTTGATGAGGCCCTTGTTCACTTACATGTAATTGATGAAAATGATCCTCCAGAGTTTGGTTCTACTTGCTACACAGTAACAGTACGTGAGGATACTTCAGTTGGGAACTCTGTAGCTAAAGTAAGTGCTTCAGATCAAGATGTAATACTAAAATGGGCCAGGTTCTCCTATGGCATAGAGAGTGGAAATATTAATAACTCCTTCATTATTGATCCTCTCAGTGGAATTATTTTAGTAAATAATGAGCTGGACAGAGAGCTATGGCCTTTTTATAACCTCACAATTATTGCTACTGATGAGGGCTCACCTCCTGTAACAGGCAGCACATCTGTATTTGTTTTAATTATTGACATCAATGATAATGCCCCTAGACTAACATCTACAAATGGATTTGTTAAGGAAAATCAGCCACATGGAACATTAGTAGCTATACTGACAGCTACTGATGATGATCTCCCTCCAAATCAAGGTCCTTTCACATACTGGCTGATAAGGCCTACCTTGGGAAACTATTTTAAACTTACATCTGATGGAGTTCTCTTCACTTCCAGACCACTGGATCGTGAAATCAGTCCTTTTTTCAATATTGATGTGGCAGTCCAGGATGCAGGTTCCCCTCCCTTGTCCACCACCACCATGTTTCATGTTAAAGTTCTGGATGAAAATGACAATCCACCAATGCAAAGAACCATCAATATTTTTGTCAAATATTATGGAACCTTTTTTCATGGAGGACTGATTGGTAACGTGAGACCAGATGATCTGGATGAATTAGATGTGTTTAACTGCACTATTATAAATGGACAGATGAAGATGTTTAGTTTTCCTTTTGGGATGTGTGACTTGTGGTCCTCCCCATTTCAAGGAGAGGCAACACACAATATCACTGTTGAAGCAAGTGATCATTTCCACCCATCAGTGAACAACAGCATTTATGTAAATTATAAAGGCTTTACGAATTTGTCATTGGACAATTGTGTCTTGTTCTATGTCTCTTTTGCCAGTCTTGAGAACTTTTTATCACTGAACTACCTTAAGTTTGCAAAAGCTCTGGATAGCCTCTTTAATCTACAAGCATCTAAGAGTCATGTATTTGGAATGAGGATACAAGCCAATGAAACAGTTCTTCTTGCAGCAATGAAAAGTTATAATGGACTGTATCTAAGTGGAACAGTGGCAAGTGGCATCTCACGCATGCATAAGAAGGTACTTGAGGTACACAGCAATGTGACTATATCTCAAATAACCAGTGACCCTTGCTTAAGCAAACCCTGCCAAAATGGTGCCACCTGTAACAAAAATATTCACGTTACTCAAGACATTGCTGTTTTGGCAAGTTCCCGTCTCATATTTGTGTCTCCCCAGTATGCAGAGGTTTTTAAGTGTTCATGCTCTGTTGGCTTTACTGGGACTAGGTGTGAGTATGATGTAGACGAATGCTTGGAGAACCCTTGTAAAAATGGAGGCAGCTGCTTTAACAATCCTGGAGGATTTCTGTGCCATTGCTCAGAGGGCTTCTCTGGACTGCATTGTTCTGTTTTTGATAATGAGTGTCAGAGAGTATTGTGTTCAAATGGTGGGACATGCTGGAACATACAAGGAGGATTCTTCTGTAACTGCAGACCTGGATACGAAGGTAACTAGGACATTCATATCTGCTTTTTAATCAGTCAGTCAATCAATCAATCAATCAATCAATCAATCAATCAATCAATATCCCAAATTCTATATCACAACACAGCTACCAACTGGGGAAGGTTGGCATATCTTACCTTTGAAATGTCATGCCAGCAAACTCATCTTCTCAAACTGCTGCTCATGCTACATCACAGGACGGCTGAACACAATCAGAGTTCTTACTGCTCCTTATGCATATTCAGGAGCTCACAGATGCCCACAATTTGTTAGTTTCACTTTTATTTACAGAAGAGTAATGTTCCTCCCACCGAAAGTTTCACCTGTTCTGTGTGGATTTCCAACAAGTTCTCTGATTCCCTCTTACCTCCCAAAAACACTGTCTAGGCTAAATTCTCCCTAGATGTGGATGTACTATATATGTATTGTGCCCTGTGATGGGCCGACTAGACCTCCCGCCCTGTATTCCAAGGATAGGTCCCAGATCCACCATGGTCGTTTCTAGGATAAAGTGATTACTGAAGATGAGTGAATGAAATGAAAATCTTGTGACTATAATTTCAAACATAGAGAAAATATTTGTGTTCTTTATTTTCCATAGGAAGATTTTGTGACTACGTCATAGACCATTGTGTATCATCCCCTTGCCTCCATGGCCAGTGCTCCAATTTTGTGACAGGGTATGCTTGTCACTGTCCATTTGGTAAGATTTTTTAAGTGGCATCAAAGTAATTTGTATTGATATCAGTGTGCAATATTTAGATTTTAACAGTAATATTCATTGTCAGGTGTCACTGGAGTTAACTGTGAAGAGCAGAGTTATGGCTTTGAAGAGCTGTCCTATTTGGAATTCCCCCCTTTGAATCCCAGATACAATTTTATCTCTCTGGAATTTGCAACTGTGAAGCAAAACTCTTTGCTTTTGTACAATCCGGGAGAGCTATCAACCTCAGAGTTTCTTGCACTTGAAATTGTGGATGGAAGGCTATGTCTGTCTTTTGATCTTGGGTCAGGGGTAACAAGGCTGGAGACAGCCAAACCAGTGGCTGATGGGAGCTTTCACAATGTCACTGTTAGGAGAATTGGGAATGTGGGTCTTTTATACAATCAAACATGAATAACATGTACACTTGCCATTATCATTTGGACTAATTAACCCTAAACTTATACCCAAAAGTAGTACCCAAAAGTAGTGACATCCACTGATCTGTATCTGAAATACATATTTCATATAATTACACTATTTTGATTTTGAGTTATTTTGACTACTATGAGTTGCAGGTCGCCTCTTTGGAGATTGACAGCTGCAGCATTGATGAACCAAGAGATTTTTGTTTGTCACAGCATGGAGGTATTGGAACCCAGAGGTAGGATATGGTGTCATGTCACAAATTCTTGTGTCTCTACATAATGTAAAATTCACTAAAAGAGGTGAATAAATGAAAAACTCATTATGGTAGCCTACCAGGCATGTGAACTCTAATCTGCTCTCCAGTCCAGTGTATTGGTTGCCTGGAAACTTAATCAGTTAAGCTTAAAAGTGGTAGCCAATATAATGTAATGACCTATGTCTGGCTAGTTAAGTATATTAATATGGACATGTATGATGCCAAGTTTGTGGCAAAGGGATGATAGTGTAGTATAGTCCTTATCCAATCCTGAGGAAGTAACACATGGTGTTTACAACACCAATAAAATATCAACAGTTTATTGGCAAGCATTTTGGCTATGTGGTGTGGAAACCTCACATTGCAAGTAAAAATATTTGAGTCTGGCTAGCATCTTCAATTTCGCTTAATATAAATATAATTCAATATATATGACAACTTTACACTTTGCTTTTTTCTGTTTCCTTGGACTTCAAATAGTACAACGTCAAAAATATATCCCAATCCTGATTGTCAGCCGATGTATGTAGTGTAGCAGGCAGTCAATTTGGAAGCTTGTCCTGTAGTTATGTGCCTTAACACGAAGTGCATTAGGTCTAAACATACAATGCATACGGAAAGTCTCCAGACCCTTTCACTTTTTCCACATGTTGCAGCCTTGTGTTAAAATTTAAAACAAAAAAGTGTTCCCATATCAATCTGCACTTAAAACCCCATAATGAGAAACAGAGACTGCTCTGTTGTCTGTGACAGAAGCACTAAAAACTGCCAGGGTGGCAGGTCAGTCCTCAGTACTCATTCTGCTGGACCTGTCAGCTGCCTTTGATACAGTCAATCATGACATACTCCTAT
>JAOVYV010000050.1:25452106-25464387 GCA_025674545.1 Hassar affinis
CTTCCTACTCTAAAATACTCTTGGCCTCCCTCTGGCCCTAGTTATGTATACCATAAATCTATGTGCTTCAATTACTCGTGTAAGTTGCTTTGGATAAAAGCGTCAGCTAAATGCTATGTAATGTAATGTAATGTAAAAGTGAAAACAAAATATTTTTTTTGCAAATTTATTAAAAAGGAAAAACTAAAATTTTGCATGGACATAAGTATTTAGACCCTTGGCTATAACACTTGAAATTTAACTCTGAGGGCCTCCCATTTCTCTTGATCATGTTTGAGATGTTTCTACATGTTGATCCACGTGTGGTAAATTCAGTTGATTGGACATGATTTGGAAAGACACACCCCTGTGTATATAAGGTGTCACAGCTGACAATGCATATCAGAGCAAAAACCAAGCCATGAGGAGGAAAGAACTGTCTGTAGAGCTCAGAGACAGGATTGTGTGGAGGCACAGATCTGGAGAAGGCTACAAAAAACTTCTGCTCATGTCTGAAGACCTGAAATTGGCTGTCCACTGAAGGTCCCCATCCAACCCAAGTCTGGATGTCAATGCAATATTTTTATTTTTCCTTTTCAATAAATTTGCAAAACTTTCTAACATTCTAACAGGTTTTCACTTTGTCATTATGGGGTATTGAGAGCAGAATAACTAGATTTGTTTTCTTAAATTCAGCACAAGGCTGCAACAAAGGGTCTGAAGATTTTCTGAATGCATTGTACATATTAAATGAAAACTGTTCTTTGCAAAAGGCAGCATGAACTAGGGTTATTTTCTTTCTGTCATTTCTGAACCTAATTGTCCACTGGGCATCTACAAATAAAAAACAATTATCCCAGACAACAAATCTGTTTGTCCCAGATGCCCAAGTGATTTGTCCACTTGGTAATAGAATTTTAATCAGATGTTTTATTTTCTATTACATTTTCTTGTCACTGTTGATTGGTAATCTTATGTACTAGTCATAAGTAATAGGAATTGTAAAACCTGAGCCAATTTTGCATGCAGGACTCTGGACGTTAGAGCCAATAACCTAACACTGGGAGGTGTCAAGTCCATTGATATAATTTTGCTGAGGCCTCATCAAGTGAGAACTCATAGCTTTGTTGGATGTGTGAGAAATATAAAATTAAATGATATCTTACTTGATACTTCAAAAGCTCTGGCATCTCACAAGATACTTGAGACGTAAGTTTTATTGACATTATATCCCTAAACTGGATTAAAATTATATTAAAATCTTGAAGGGAAATAACTTCATCAATTTATGTATATCTATGAAGCCTATGTCAGGAGTATATTATAAAATTATGTGTTCTTCTTGTGTATATTAAAGTTGTCCACGGGCTGATGTAGCTCCTTGCAGCAGCAATAAGTGTATGAATGGAGGAGTTTGCCAAGATCTCTGGTCCCATCACTACTGCCAGTGCACTGAGAATTTCACTGGACCTAACTGTGATAGCAGTAATGCATTTTTGTTTGTTGGTTTCTCTTCTTCCTTACAAGTATTTTAATAGTGTATATAATATTTGATTATTTTGAATTGAGTGAATTGAATAATGTCAATTTACCAAATAGATGTCTCTGAGGATCATGGATTATTTCTCAGTGAGGGGACATGCATTGAGTTTGTTGTCAAGGAAAGCTACATTAGAAACCAGTTGCTTCAAGCCTCTCTGGATGAAAAAGGTGGAGCAATTCAAGGGTTTGTCAGTTTTGAGATCAAAATGAGAACAATCAAAAAGGACAGTGTTTTAATTTTTTGTCAAAGCAAAACAGTGCACCTAGAATTTAAGGTAAGCAATTTACCTTAGTTGAACAAAGCATGTGTAATTTTAACAAAAAGAAACATACACATCATTTCTAACAGTGTAGAATTAAGTCTCTTTGATTTTTATTTTATTTACTTTATTTGTTACCCTATTCAGATACTTGATGGGAAACCTCTATACAAGTTCACACATTTAATGTCAGGACAATTGTGGGAGCTTGGTGTGGAGAGTAATGTGTCAGATGGACAATGGCATGTGCTTCTCTTGCACAGACATGGACCAAACATAATTTTAGTCCTGGATGAGCACCTTGTTAGGAATATCACCCACAGCATGTTTGGCCAAACTACTGTTTTAGTTGAGATGATCACTCTGGGATCAGCAGAAACTGATGATTCAAGAGATCTAGATTTAGGTCAGTAACATCTTTTGACATTTTGGCTGATACTGATGTGTGAAAATATAATGTATTCAAAAGGGCTACTTAAAGTGTACATTTCTACATGAAATTCAAAAAAGTACTTGAAATTTAGATTTTTTTTAGATGTGTCTTTATTGTTAAAACAGCCACAGGTTCTCAACTCAGTTTTACTTATACAACCCCTGGCAAAAAATTATGGAATCACCACTCTTGAAGGATGTTCTTTCAATTGTTTAATTTTGTAGAAAAAAAGTCACAGAGACATGACACAATACTCCAACCTTCTGGCATGAAGAACCAATAAGACAAAGAAAGAAATATGATTGTTGTAGTCAGTCACAATTGCTTTTTTTTAGATCACATAGAGGGAAAAAATATGGAATCACTCAACTCTGAGGAAAATGAATCATGAGGAAAAAAACTGCCATTAGTACACGAGCACCTTAATGCCATTAGCATTTCTCTGAGGTATGGACTTAACTAATGACAAACAGTATTCTTCATCAATCCAGCTCCTTCTGTCTGTAATTGCTCTTGCCAGATCAGCTTTGCAGGTTGGAGCTTTGTCATTGACCATTTTCTTCAATTTGAACTAGATGGAGGCAGCAAACAAACAAACAAACAAACAAAAAAAACCTCCAGAGCCAATGTGACAAGGAAACCTTGAACCTTGAATGGAACCAGACTAAAAGGGAACCATTATCCTTGCTTGAGTGACACTGGATAGTTCATTAGTGTTAAATAATACTACACTATGTTCCTTTGGTATGAGCATAATGTGAATAAGAGTGCTGGGATGAGCACAGTGCAATCTTTATGCAACTGTTGTTACAGCAACTGGTGTTGTTGTTAGGTACACATCTACAGCATCGAGGTGAGATTATTGACTGAAGCAGGCATGAGACTTGGGTATCTGTTTATCTGTGAAGCAGTAGGCCATCAGGATAGATTATATAAATGATGTTGTCTTAAAATGGTTTGCACACTTATTCATTTTTCTTCCTGTCCTCAGATTTTGTAGGGTGTGTGGATTACCTCAAACTGAATGGATATATCCTTCCCTTCAGTGGGCACAATGAGATAGTAGAGGCGAAACCAAGTTCTTCTCTTTTCCAGAATGATTGTGTGTCTTCAGACCACTGTATCCTCCAGCCTTGCATTAAGGAATCCTGTCTGACTCAGGCTTGTATAAGCAACAGTGACTGTATTTCATCTTATTCAGTAAATGGCTGGTGTGACTGTTTACAGAATATCTCTTCTCCACCATGCGGGCCATGCTCATCCCCCACTGAAGATTGTCTCCCAACACAGAAACAGTCCCCGTTATGGGTTATTGTTATGATATTTCCTATAACTCTCATGTTACTCTTAAGCCTCTGCTTTGTCCTGAAGAGATGGGTGACACTTTGGCACATCAAAACTAGTAATCAATCCTGTATTGCAGCACCAACAAAACAGCATGGCACACATAATGTGGCCTTCAGTCCAGATGATGCTGATAATATTGTCCAGAACAGCAAGAAACCAGATCTTATAGTTGCAGGGCAACTGAGGGAGCAAGTTGAGGGCTTCAGCCATAGCCCTCTAACAGGTTTTGGAGGAAGTGATCTAGAGTACTATGAAATTGACAGTACATACACAACACACTGCTCTAACATCAAGCCCCTGCAAATAAACACAAATAGTTATAAGTTAGGTCTGATTGAGAGTTTGGAAATAGATAGAAGTCCACAAACACAAAACTCTCAAGTTTCTTCAATGATGTGTGAAGAAACAACACAGATGGAGAACTGTACCTATCCTGAATCTTCAGCTCTTAGAAATGGCATCCTGTATACTTCAAGAATTTTTGGTAAAGTGGATGATGGGTGCAAAAACCATCAAGCTCACCTCCTTTATAAGCTTACTCCTGAACTAAAAGATCCCCCTTGTTTCCTCTCTGTGGATGAGGTTAAAATACTAAGCATTCCACTAGGTCAAGCCAAAGTTGGAGAGAGCTCATCAGAAAGTGAAAGCCACAGCTCCTTCACTTCCTCAGAATATGACTGTGAGAGAGAACTCTGCTTTATCAGTCCACAGGACAAGACGGATGAGCATGGGAGTGAAGGTACATACCATAGAGCAGTTTTTATTTGTTAATGTCATCCCATTATTGTTTGCAGTTATTTGACAGAACTATTATTGAACAAGTTTAGGCAGTTTGATCTTCTATAGCCCACTGTTGCTAACCTAGTAACTTTGCCAGAAGATTTGCCATAAAGTCTTTATTTCAAAAAGAGCAAGTGAAAAATCTGTCAAGCTGACAGAGCAGGCATGAGTGTGTAAACCCTGGCTGAGTTGTGCTTACAGAAGCAGATGTTCCCACAAGCCAATTGTCAGAAATAGGAGGTGGAGACAGATGCAACTGCAGAAGACAGTTTAATAAAAACACATGAGCAGGATTTCAAAATGATAATCCAAACCAAAGTCAAACAACAAGTAAAGGGTCAGGTGATCAACAAACAGAACACACTAAGCAATATCCAAGCTCAAGGTCAAAAACACTAGAGCAGAGAGTCACAAAATGAGGAAAGACAACACTACAATGGCTTGGTATATCAGGCACAAAAGGGTATTGAGTGTTGCTTCACAATCTGTGACCTGGGTGAGTTTTTTTTTAGTGTGTGCTGATGTTATAATCAAGTCCAGGGCTGTATCCCAATTCAGGGGCTGCATCCTTCGAATCACGTGGTCTACACCAGTCTACATAGGCATGTCCTTCAAAGGATCATAGACCACGATGTCCGAACCAAAATGAGACGGTCTGCTCTAGGTCTGCTCTGCTCTAGCTCTGCTGCAGATTTCTTGTTTGCGTCACAGCACAGCTGTTCCTGCTCTTACTGTTTTAAAACATTGTTAAGCTTTTATTTTAGTGTTTTGATTTTTTTACTACCATTGGGAATGCTTCACTGTCAGCACTTGATGTATTTAGACTGATGAGAGAGGTCCATGTTTATAGTGTGTACTGTTAGCAATGTTAACATTATGCAGTTAATAACCTTCAGGAAGAAGAGTCATATGATGTTTGGTGGCCCTATTGGACTGCTGCAATGGTATATGGGAATTGGAGTTCTGTGTCTGAATAGAAACAGGAAGTGGAGTAGATGTGACACCAGTTACTCCCTGAGACAAGAAGATACAGGGCCAGTGGAATGGTGCAATGACTATGGGGGCATTTGAGAGGGCCCAAAAATTTTTTATACATTAATACAAATCCAAATACACTGAGTAGTCTAACCATTTATTTCCCAAGTAACTATCCATGCAGTCCACAATCACACACAGGCACAAATTTGTTGTGTACTTTGTGATTATGCTATAGTTAAAATTGAGGGGGCAGTGCCCTCACCTCCTGCCTATTCCTTCATGGCTCTGGCCCTGACTAGACAACTTTTTGCACATTCATTAGCTACTATCCAATAAAAAGAAGTCAACTCTGCCATGTCTACCCATCTATGAAATGTACAGTTTTCTGTTCCTTTAGTCACTCGACTGTAAGCCCACTTTTTTTCCTTTATGCTACAGACTGGTCAAGAGAAGAGCTCCTATTGGCTGTTCCATCACCCTTCAGAGACATCCAGGCTGCTTCAGATAGACCTGCCTCTGAGAACATCCAGCAATGGGAGAGCCTTCTCAACCTAGGAGTCCAGTTTAATATGTACTCAGATGTTTTTGAGGACATAGGGAGCCTCACGGGCATTCAAACCGAGACTTGTAATGTTAACAGTTATGAAGAGTATATTATTTAAAAAAAAATATTACAGTAAATATAAGAGTTTGAGGTTTTTCTTTATGCATACAGTTACTCAGAAAGGGCAATATAAAACTCTCCACATTCCTTCTGTCAATGAGCTCATTTTCTTTTGTTTGGACATTGAAGGCCCCATATAGTAAATAATGTACAAGCATGTGAATGTACATTATGTATTCTAACTGGACACATGGTTTCACTGTTTCTATAACAACTCAGCATAAATGGCACTCCAGAAATATACTCCAGTAGATTGTATCTCATAGTTTTATCTATTTTCTGTGTAAAAAACAGACTTAAGTAATTAAACAATTTCTCACTTTTTTAAACCAATGTATATTATAGGCTATGCAATATATTTTACAGTACATGACATGTAGCAGCTATCATATATTTTGTATTCCAAAACTGGACATTTCTTATTTTGGCCAACAATATACATTTTTTAACCTTTATGTTAAGAAAATAATATATTGCCAAAACAACATGAAAGTGTAAAATCTTGCTAGTGTAATGTATTTTTGTTACGTATATGCTTAGATATGCTGTATTTTCTGTCATGTACACACTCACTGTAATCAAAGCTTTGCCATAACTAGATGATTACAACCCTCTGGAATGTCACAAGACAGACATCAATCTGGTTTATGAGTCACAGCTGTTTCTCTTCAGGCAAAAGAGTGGAGGGCACATCAGAAGCAGAGCATCATCCTAATTGGCTATTGCATACAGTACAATATAAGTAGAGCTAGAAATCATATTGACTAAGCAGGGCAAAGTGAAGAGAAGACATGTGGCCCAGCATTCTAAAAAAAAATATGTACCTTGAGAACAGACAGGATTTTCTGCAGACAATTCCTCATTTTCTTATGTAAATAAAGAAAGTATTTCAACAAGAAACTTCTTTGTCTTCATTTGAAACACCACAGAACAAATTGGTGCAATGAATAAGATAGGAAAAGAGAATGTAGAGGCGATTTTGTCTTGGCTGATGGCACTTCTGGGAGGAGGCTTGGCTTCATTCACAACCTGGAAGAGCAAAAGTGGCCACAAATACTGAGGTAACCACTCTCAGCTTACAACCTTGACCAGGGCGAGTGAGACTACATGTGTACCTCAGAGTGCTGGTAAGGAAAAGTTCTCCCAAAAAGAACTGTGAAACTGAAGTTTCTTTGGTATAATTGTGTGAATGTCTGTGTGAATGGAAAAACTCCAAGCTAGGTGGATAAGTAGCAGCTGAATACTGGTCTGCTAGGGTGAATTCATAATTGACTAGTGAATTCATAATTGGCTATTAGAATTGGTATTCTAAAAAGCTATTGTGAAAAAAATAATTTCACAGGTAAAACCTGGAAGTGCTTTATAGCTGCTACAGAGATTTGATATAATAAGTGCTACAGAAGGAGAAAGAAGCTTCTGAGGATTTTAAGCCTGGTTATTATTAGACCTTTGAGTCTGGCTATGTGTTGTTAGGGCATAGCCCTCTGGTGTTGAAGCCTGTTTTTTTATGTTTGGGTGCTCCATTGGGAGAGGTTTGCTTCAGAAACCCCTGTTTTACTCAGAGAGAGAATTTTATTGTAGAATATCGAAATAGCTCCCTTCTCAGATTTCAAGGTAAAGAAATCTTCACAGGGCAGAATAGGGGGACAGTTTGGGAATACAGGAAAAAGGACTTCTTTGCAATGTCTGACCTTTTACTCAAACTTAATACTTATTGTGTCAAAGCTACAAAAGACATCCTCATACAAATCTCTAAAAGTGCCAATACCAGACCATTCCCATGACCTGAATTTGGAGTCCAGAACTGCTGGCTTAAACAGGTGGTTCTCGCAAATGGGAGTCTTGCAAATGGGAATGGAAGCTTCTGCAAGTTTGGTGGAGAGAAGATTAAATTCAGCCTGAAGATCCAGTCACTTTTTGACTGAATCGGGAGCGGGACATCTAACTACCTGATAGAGGATATCTGACTGTCAAGACAAAGTATAGATTTAGAGAGCTTGTCAAGTTTCCTCATTTTGAACTTCTTGATATGGGATGCATAAGAAATTATTTCACCTCTGATTACCACCTTGAGTGTCTCCCAGACAACCGAGTGAGTTTTGAGTCTGATTTGTCTGATTTGTTAGTGTCAAGGAAAAAACGAATAGAATCATTAATCTTAACACAAAAATTTGCATTGGAGAGTATGTTTGAGTTAAAATGCCACTGAGGAGAGTCTCCTTGATAATTAGCAAAGGTCAATTTCATTAACAAAGGGGTATGATCTGAGATTACTATTGTTAGATATTGAATTCGGTCAAGCTGTTGCATAAGCTCATGACTGATAAAAAAGTAGTCTATTCGGGAGAAGGAACAGTGTACCCGAGAGGAAAAAAAGGGATCTTAATTGAGTGTGGAGCTCCTGCCATGGGTCAACACAACCACTCTCCTCAGCAAAAAGAGATAATGAGAATGCCATGTTAGAGGTTTTTGTAGATGTTTGTTTTGAGCAATCTAAAATGGGATTAATTACACAGTTAATATCACCTCCTAAAATTATTTTGTGCTAAATCAACATTTATTTTACAAAATGGCAAAGAAATTGTTGAACTTAATTGTTTTTAATTTGTTTAACAGTTGATTTTTCCATTTTTTAACTGATTGGGGATATGTGGTTATATCACCTGTCAAATGGCTATTTAACGATTACATTCAGTCACAAGGTTTTTTGTTTGGCACACATCAGAACAAAATATTTGCACTATCCTGTAGTTCATGAAGTTACCACATGAGGCTGCTATTTTCTAAAAAACAAGACTCCTACTTACATTATCAGAGTTAAATACACAACACTGAAGATCCTAAACTAACCACATGATGCTGCTGGTATCAATCATAATATACAAATAGCCTAAGTGCCCTGTGACTTACTCTTTATTGAAACTGATATGCCTGGGGTTCCCAAGCTTTTTGTGTAAATAACCCCAAATGGATGCATTTTTCTAGATATCTTTCCAATGTCCTGAAAAAGACAGCTTTTCACCTTTCAATTGTGAAACAAATGTCAATGTTGTTGAGATGTCTCATCTGGCAAAGCTGTTTTTTAAGTGTTTTTTTTGCTGGGTGAGTGCTGTCAACCCAACACTAGCTTTTGATGGATATCCATCCAACCAAACTTCATCTGTCCTACTGATTTTCATTTTCAACTCAAATACAATGTCTGTCCAATGTTGGAGTTTAACGTCAAGCTGATGTTGGGTTTTGACATCAAGATGACTTGGTATTTTGACATCAAACCAACATCAGAGCTTGACTTCAATCCAGTTTTCATTTTCAAGTAAAATTCAATGTCTGTACAACGGTGGACTTTGATGTCAAGCTGACGTTGGGCTTTGACATCAAGTTGATGCTGGGTTTTAACCTCAAGCTGATGTTGGGTTTTGATGTCAACCCAATTTTCATTTTGATTTAAAATGTAATATACGTCAAAGAGTGGATTCTGACATCAAGCTGATGTTGGGCTTTGACATCAAGCCAATGTTGGGTTTGGCGTTAGCCCAATTTACATTTTCAACTAAAATACATCTGTCAAATGTTGGACTCCAACTTTCTGATGTCAAATTGACTTCCTGTGCCTGCTGGAATTTTACACATATTCATAAATCCATTGTTCCCACTAGTGGGAGCCAGTCAATTACTCCTCTCTTGGGTTCTCCCTTCCACCTTAAGAGAAGGTGCTATGAGACATGGACCCAGTCCACCACCTCAGGATGTTCTATGTAGGCAGGCACTACAGAGCCAGGGAACACAAATAGTGCAGCAGCTGTCACAACTAACCCATGCCCTCTCACCAACCCTGAGGCCTCAGCAGCTTTCTCCATTCCAGAGCCACAACTACCTACACCAGAGAGTTTTGCAGATCATCCAGAGCACTACAGTGGTTTTGTTTGCTTCAATACTCACTGTAAACCCATAATCAATCAATCAATCAATCAATCAATAAAAACAAACAAACAAATGAATAAACTCAAGGTAGTGCCAGTGGGGCACTATAAATATTTTTAAAGCCTTTTGGGCTGATGAATGCTCCCACAGTTTTCCAGGGGTTTGTTAATGAGGTTTTGAGGGAGGCCCTTGAGAACCTGAGGCAGGCTCTGCAGTTATTACTGAAGAACTGTCTGTATGTTAAATTAGAGAAATCAGAATTCCATGCCTCCACAGTGTGCTTCCTGGGGTTCATAACTGTACCTTGGCCCACCTCTCTCAAACTGTGCAGCTCTTCTTTGGGCTCAGCAACTATTTTAGGTTTGTTAGGAACTTTAGTACATTAGTTGCTCCGCCCAACTTGCCCAGCCATGGGAATCCACTCATCATGGAGGTTGATGTACCATACTCCAACCATTGCCTATTCCTGGCTGCCCATGGTCTCAAATGTCTTTAGATGTTGTGATCAGTCTTCCGCCTTCATGGAGTAGCACTGTCATTATGGTCTTTGTTGACAGATTTTCAAAGGTGTGCTGCTTCATCAAATTTCCCAATTTCCTGTCAGCAAGCTTGATAATAATTTATAAAATAAATGAATAAAACAAAAAAAAAAATGTAATTATGAGTTTCTCTCACAACCTTAGTTTTACGCAAGAGACCCAATGTGGGGTTATGACATCTAGTATAGGAACTCCTGTGTTATGTTTAAACAAGATCAAAGCAAATTAAATATTTTACAAATAGGTGCATGTAGCTGTTTAATCTAGTTTATTCTTTAGAACACGTAGCAACTTTTTTATGACAACTACCAACCAGGCAGGGTGAAGACTAATACATGCTTCCTCAGAGACATTTGAAGCCAAGCAACTGCATCTTTTGAAATTTCTGCTCTTCCACATACATAATATCTCAGATGCTGATGATGTGTGTCACTATGATTGCCAGGGGATATATTTTTTAATGCCACATTTCCCACACATTAAAATGCCTAAGTTTTAGTTTATTGGACTCCCTGCCCCCTTAGATGGCTTTGGCATTGTCGGGAGGGCAATAGTTAATTATAATTGTCACAAACTGTTCACTATTTCTTACTTCAGTACTGTTTAAATCACATATTATTGTGCAGTAGAAATGTTAATATATAGGCCTATACTGTATGTATGTGTTTACACACACTTGTTACACTTTTTTGTGCAAAACTTTGGGTAGTTTTATTCATAACTTTCTTATTTGTACTACAAAATGTAAATTGCAGACACACCAAATGTCCAACACAAAATGAGATTACATTTAGCTCAATATCCACTGAAAGCATTCTTATCTGATATTTCATAGATTTTTTGGCCAATAGACTAGAAAATTCGCCTAACATCAGAATACCTACTCATTCAAATAACTGACTGACTTTCTTGCTAGGCCATTGTTATTATTATTATTATTATTATTATTATTATTATTATTATTATTATTATTATTATTAATGTGTTCATTTATAATGTGTGATGTCCACAATGAAAAAAAATGTATCAGTTAATTTAATGGACATTTATTTTTGTTTGTAGTTTATGTTGCACTGAAGTGTCTACTGCAAACTGATCATCTAATGGCAGCTATGTTTTGATCAACAATATAAAGCCCCTTACACATTATTACTAAGATGCAATACACCAAATTCCAGCTCAATCAGATTTAGAATGCCTGAAAAACATTAGCATATAACCTCTGCATTTAATCCTGAATACAAATTACAAGTTTAATGCAAATGACTGTTAATGTAATTTGTTACAATACTCAGAAAACATTCATTGTCATGAGGCAACCATGTTACTTACAAATATAGCAAGTTCTTGACAAATTTTTACATTCTCTTTATTGTTTAAAAATAAAGCAAAAGAAAATTGGTCAATGTTGCAGTAGTAGGTTTTCACATTGTGAAAATGATCATAAATATGCAGGGGGTGGAGGGGAACAGTGGGTTATCCAGTAAGACACAAGTAAGAGTAAACTTTATTTTACAAGCTATAGGCTTGTGTTTATGTTCATTAACATGTTAACATGAATCACAACCCCTAGTGATTTATGTCAGTGACACTGCATCAGTTATTTGCAGATCCATATAGAAATTTTTAATTTAAGTTTGGTGGAGGTAGCACAGTGCTAACCCTGTTTTACTGATGTACCATGTAATGATTGATTTGTATATGGTGGCCATATTGTTTATAAATCTAAACATATTTTTGGTAATTATTGAGTTTCACTGGGGGCGGCACGGTGGCGCAGTGGATAGCGCTGTCGCCTCACAGCAAGAAGGACCCGGGTTCGATCCCCGGGTGGG
>JAOVYV010000050.1:25477203-25489220 GCA_025674545.1 Hassar affinis
CACCAGTAAAAGAATCTTAAAATCAATTCTGAATGACACTGGTAACCAATGCAGCTGTTTGAGGACAGGTGTAATGTTGTCCCTCATTTTAATAAGGGTTAAAATTCTTGCCGCAGCAATTTGAACCTTCTGTAAACAGCGTATAGAGGTCTTAGGCAGGTCTGAAAGTAAAGCATTGCAGTAATCAAGACGTGAGGACACAAAGGCATGAACGAGTTTCTCACTGTCAGCCAGTGAGAGCATGTTACGCACCCTCTAGATGTTCCTAAGATGGAAAAACACCATTTTACAAACATTGCTAATGTGGGCTTTAAAACTGAGATCACTATCAGAGGTAATGCCCAGGATTTTAATAAAGCTTTTAGGTTCTAAGGACAGGGCTTTTAGGTATTTCATTACACCTGTTTTCGGCTCATCATTACCAATAACAATGATATCAGTTTTGTCTTTGTTCAGTTGCAGAAAGTTTTGACACATCCAGGAATTTATATCCTCTAGGCACCTAAGTATGGTGTCTATGGATTTATGAGCATCTGTGTCTAAGGAGATGTACAACTGTGTATCATCTGCATACTGATGGAAATAAATGTTGTAATTGTTAATTATCCTGGACATGGATAGCATATAAAGATTAAAAAGTGTTGGTCCTAGAATGGAGCCTTGTGGCACTCCACATGACAGGGGATAACGCTTAAATGAAGAGGTTTCGAATGCAACATAATATTCACGTCCACTCAGATAGGACTGAAACCAGTTTAACACTGTGTCAGAAAAGCCTACCCAATCTCACAAGCGTTTAATCAAATTCCCATGATCAATTGTATCAAAGGCTGCACTAAGATCCAACAAGAACAGTATAGATGGGTTACCAGCATCTAGATTTACTTTAAGATCATTCAAAACTTTAATTAGTGCTGTTTCAGTACTGTGATGAGCTCGAAAGCCAGACTGAAATGTTTCATGTAGCTGGTTAGAATGGAAATACTCATTTAATTGAATCGACACCACCTTTTCAATAATCTTACCAAGAAAAGGAACATTTGATATCGGTCTATTATTACCGTGGACGGACGGGTCGAGGTTGATCTTCTTTAGAAGAGGCTTTATAATGGCAATTTTAAGACTTTGTGGGTAAATTCCTTGCAATAATTACTGACTGTAGTCCTACTCGTGACTACATTGCCCCCAGAGGTCGCCGCAGGAACAGCTTCCCGATTCCCTCTGGCAGCTGAAGAGGGAATCGGCTGAGCCCTAACAATACCCTCCCCCCTAGGAATGGCCCCCGAAGTTCCCAAGCCACCAGCTCTGTTCCACCTGAAGTTCCTGATCAGAGCTGGGTCTAAAATGTGGTGTGTGGGAACCCAGGAGCAACCCGTAGCCTTCCCATTCAACCAGGTACTGTGTGGATCCCTGCACCTGCCAGGAATCGAGCAGCCGGGTGACGGTGCAAGCCTTCAACCTCGACCCCAACCTCGACCTCAACCTCGATACATGGAACATGGAGTGAACCAGCATTGCCCGTTTCACGATCTTGAACGGCCCCACTTATCGGGGAGCCAACTTGCCAGAGTAACCCCTGATTGGTAGGTCCCAGGTGGAGAGAAGCACGCCTGGTCAAAAATGGGGAGCGGCTTTGCGCTTCCGATCAGCCATGCGCTGCATGAAAGTCCTCCTGGCTTCCAGTACCCTCTTGGCCTTTGCCCACATCTCCCTGCACCAGAGGACAAAGTGCTGTGCTGATGGGACCCCGGCCTCCCTTTCCTGAGACTGAAATAGCGGAGGCAGGAAACCGTACTGGCACTCAAAAGGGGACATGCCCGTCGCCGAGTGCCAAAGCATATCATGCGTGTATTCCGCCCACGGCAGTTTCTCGGCCGATGTGTTGGGAGACCCGGTCCGAAACAATATCACAGGGGACCCCATGGGGCCTGACTCCGTTTGGGCAGTCTTCTTGGCTGAGGGAAGACCAGCTAGCGGGATGAACTTGTACGCCTTGGAAAACCTATCCACTATCATAAGGATTACTGTCAGCCCTTGGGACGGTGGTAACCCGGTCAAGAAGTCCAGTGCAATGTGGGACCATGGTCTCTCAAGGGTGGGCAACGGCAACAACAAGCTCTGGGGTCTCTCCCTGGGTTTCTTATTCCTGGCACAGATTTCGCACACCCCCACAATCCCCTGAACCTCCTGTTGCATCCCCGACCACCAGAAGCAGTGTTTAATAAACTCCAGCATCCGGAAGACCCCCGGATGGCCTGTCAGGTTAGAGGCATGTCCCCAGAGGAGAACCTGGTGATGCTGCCCTCTGGGCACAAATAATTTGCCCTCCGGGCCATGGGTCCCGTCTTTGGGCAGCCAGGACCCTCCACTCAATATCCCAAGCAAGCGGGGCCACTATGTGGTCCACCGGGACAATAGGTTGTGCCTCACCTTCAGGTTCCAGGCGATCCCACTGCCGCGACAGTGTGTCCGGCTTGGTGTTCTTTGACCCCGGCCGATACGAGAGCACAAAGTTAAACCTCCCGAAAAATAGGGACCAATGGGCTTGCTGGATGTAGGCCAGGTTTTTGTGGTCAGTCCAAACCAGGATGGGGTGCGAAGACCCCTCCAACCAGTGGCACCACTCCTCCAAGACTAATTTCATGGCAAGTAACTCTTGATCCCCAATGGGCTAGTTACGTTCGGCCGGGGTGAGTCGGTGGGATTAATAAGCGCAGGGATGCAGTTTCTGTGTCTCCCACAAACGCTGGGAGAGGACTGCCCCTACACCTATAGTCGGACGCGTTGACTTTGACTACAAACGGGAGGTCGGGGTGAGGAGGCGCAGCACCGGCGCCGACGTCAGACTCTCCTTGAGAGAGTCAAACACCTCTTGTGTGGCTGGTGTCCACTGGAATTTGCCTGGGGTTCACTTGGTAAGGGCGATCAGGGGCGCTGCATGAGTGCAAAAATTTTATACAAATCGCCTGAAAAAGTTAGCGAATCCCAGGAAGCGTTGGACATGCCGTAAGAAGGACGGGATCAGGCCACACTTTGACTCCCTGATCCCTAGCGGTGTCCACCCAGACTTCCCCATGCACCACAATGAACCCCAGGAATGGGACCGAGGAGGCGTGGAACAGTGACTTCTCCAGCTTCACGTATAGCTTGTTTTGCAGTAGAACCCTCCGTACTTGGATGACAGGTTCTTCGAGAGAAGATCTGTAGATCAAAATGTCAAGTATACGAAGGTGAAGTGGTTCAATGCCTCCCTTAGGACCTTGTTTATGAACCGTTGGAAGACCACTGGAGCGTTGGCAAGTCTGAAGGGCATCACACGGTACTCATAATGCCCTGTCGGAGTGATAAACGCAATCTTCCACTCATCCCCCTGCCCTATCCGAATGAGATTATAGGCACTACAAAGGTCCAGTTTAGTGAACACCCGGTCCTTCTGCAGTGCCTTGAATGCCGTCTGCATCAATGGCAGCGGGTACTGGTCCTTGGCGGTCACGACGTTTAGCCCATGGTAATCTATACAGGGACGCAGCAAACCATCCTTTTTTTTTCCCACAAAGAAGAAGCTTGCTCCTGCCAGGGAGTTAGAGGGGTGAATCAACCACAATTCAAGCGCCTCCTTGATGATCCCTGGCAGGAGATTAATGGCGCAGTCAAACGGGTGATGCAGGGGTAATTGCTGTGCCTTAGTTTTGCTAAAGACCTCCTGGAGGTCTTGGTACATGGGAGGAACTTTTGACAAATCAGGAGCCTCCGTCAACGAAACCTTCCACGTGGAGGTCTGGGCCCGGAGGAGGCAGGACCCTTGGCACCTGGGGCCCCATGAATAAATCGACCCTGTGCTCAAATCTAAGGCTGGGTTGTGCCTTTGGAGCCACGGGTATCGCAGAATGATCTGCATAGTCTGGGACCTCATTAAGAGGAACAACAGTGTTTCCGAGTGCCCCCCTACTTGCATGACCAGGAGGCTGTCTCTGCCGCTATTGCCCCCCCCCGTCGAGGGGCCGCCCATCAACAGCCACTATGGTCAATGGTGTGACTAGCAGTTGAGGTTTGACCCCGAGACGGCTGGCAATCCCGTGATCCATGAAGTTGTTTGCTGCCCTGGAGTCCACCCACACCGGAAGCTCTAAAATGGGCGAACCTGGCATGGTGAAAGCGGCCTTCACAATTAACCCTGGTTTGGGAGCCCCACCTCAACCCTGTCCTGCATTCCTCTTTAAGGACAGGCCTGAGCCTTTTCCCGATCTGACGGATCAGGCTACCCGTTGCCCCTCTTGCGCATTCCCCCATGTGAGCCCCCAATATTCATGGGCTCTTCCTCGGCCAATGGAGACCTGCTGGGAGCTTGAGATAACATACGGGCAGCCAGCGGTGGCATAGGACGAGCCGCCTCAGCTCGCTCACGAGCACGGTGTTTTAAGTGACAATCTAAGCGACCTACTACGTCAAACAGCTGGCTGAGAGATGAAGGCAAGTCCCGAGTGGCTAGCTCATCCTTTAGTCGTTCACTCAGGCCATGGAAGAATATCACCCTAAGGGCCACCTGATTCCATCCACGTTCGGCCGCTAGAGTCTTAAAGTCAATAATGTAATCCACCACTGGCCAAGCTCCCTGAAGGATCTGTATGAGGGCACTGTATGAGTATGCCGGGGCTTGGTGGCACTGTATGAGTAAGCGGGGCTTGGTGGCAGAAAAGAGCTGGGCGGATTTTAATACGCAAACACAAGAGTGGCGTAGAGCAGGCTCAGACACAAAGGTTGAGAAAATTGTTTTTAGAATGGAAAATAAAAATGATTATTATATTTTTATTTTCTTTTTCTCTTTTTTCCCTTTTCCTTTCTTTTTTTTCCTCTTTCACTTTTATATATAAATATATGTAGACTGAGCTAAACTCAAAACCAAACTCATAACACAATAAATAAAGAAAGCTGCACGGGTTGAGCTGCACGGGGGGAGATGTTCCACCGCTACAGACACCAACCCTGAAGAAAAGGATAAGAGTAGTAGTAGTAAGACGTGGACGAAAAGGCTTTAGAGAAGAGGAGAGGGAAAAGAGTAAATCTTTCAAACAGTAATTGCCCTACTATGAAAACTGACTCACCACATGGGCAAACACCTGTCAAACAGGTTTTCAATGAGCAATCAGATCTTTAGCATAAAATGGCAAAAGGTGAGATCTTCTGTTTTGGAGCAATGGATGCCAACATTGGAAACAGAGGCAGAGCCAGAGCCAGAGGAGTGAGAGTAAGAGGAGGAGGACGGGGAGAACAAGGACAAGGAAGGCCAAGGACCATAATCTCTGATGAGATCTGAGCCACTTTATTTGACCATGTGGTCAACCATGGTCTAACAATGAGGGAGGCTGGGCAAAGAGTACAGCCAAATTTGAGTAGGTACACTGTAGCATCCATCATCTGGAATTTCAGTTAAGAGAATAGGTAAAAAATAAACTCTTAGTAGGAAACTGCAGTACTGCATATCAATACAGTACTCAGTGAGTACAGTAGTACAGTATTACCTGTGGACTGTTCTGTAGGACTGTAAATATAAAGTTTGTTTCAAGTATTTGGGAAATGTATTCTTATTTTGTATTCCTACACAGTATTTACAGCATTTTACAATTTGTATTGCAGAACTGAAAGGTTACCAACACAAGGTGGACAGAAATGTCTTCTGTCTCCTGAATAGGAAACTGAAATCATGAACATGGTCCTAGAAAATAATGCCATAACATTACGGCAAATGCAAAGAAATATAATAGAAAACAATGGGATATTAATAGGGTAAGCTTATCAATGCTGGACTGTGTCTTGCACAGAAAAAATCTGAGGATGAAGCAGGTCTACAGGGTGCAATTTGCATGCAATTCAGAAAGAGTCAAAGAATTGCTAAATGACTATTTGCAGGTAAGTCCTATACAATCCCACAATTGAATCATACACTCAACAATGTATAAACTATACATATTTCAGTATTGTAGTCATAATGATTGTTCTTCATAATAGTGACCACTCCATGTCTATTTCTGATATTGTCATATGTGTTTCAGAGAGTCCTTGAGCTAGAGGCAGCTGCAGTGGAGCACCAGTTCATTGATGAGGTTGGATTCAACCTCACAAAAAGGGAAGGAATGTGTGCCATTATTGAAGTCCCTGGCCAGCGTGGAGAAACATCACAATGTGTGCAGCAATTACCCACGACGGCATCACCCATCACCATGCTACCATTGGCCCCTACAACACTGACCATCTGATCACATTACTGGACACCCTACACAACACACTCATTCCACTAGATCAGATAGACCACCCAGAGCAGCTCAGATGCATTGTCATTTGGGATGCTCTGGTCGGTAACTGGTTCACTGCCCACCCATGCTCTCCATCCTATTGAGGAAGTTTTTCTGCCTGGAGATGGAAAGTGTATGACCTATGGAAGACGCATGTGGAGATATAGCAGTTGATGCTTTGCCTGGCTGGATTCGGCATGCTAGGTGATATTTCCCCCGCTGCTTGGCCAGAGAAAACATTGCTTGTGATGTGGCCAAACAGAAACAGAAGAGAGGAAGCAGCATAGTTTATTTTTTAATGGTAACTGACAGGTGAGGTGGCTGAAAGGGTCCAGGAGGACTATCAGACTGATGATTATGAGGCTGTTGTTGAGAATGAGAGTGGACCCTTATGGATTAGGCGAGAAGTGTGGGCAAACACTGATGACAAAAGTCAAGCCATGTCACAATGTCGAATGAAAAAAGATGTATTCTGATATGAAATTAAGAAACAAAAAATAATGATATCCAAGCATGTTTGAATACCTATGTTTAATTCAGAGCTGCACTGTGCTCTTGTGCTTTACCCTGGGAGATTTGTAATTATCAAAAAATATATATATTTAATTACTCTATATTTGCCTATTTTTATTCATGATATTGATGTTGATTTCTTACTAAGCATTTTCAGGTTTATGCATTATGCTCAAATTTAAATGCACTCATAGGTTTGGTAGTACAGAAACATAAAAAAAACACTGAAGATTAAGGAAAGTGACTATGGAATTTGTGATTGCTCATTTTGTCTTTGGAATTTATGGTACACAACTTGATAATTATCCATGTAACAACCTATATCCAAATAACATAGAAATGATAAATACATGCAAACCATAACTGGTGCATACCTAGTCTACTCCCTCCTGACTGCAATCATGTGGTCATATCAATATTTTTTCACCTTTCCTACAATGTAGTGTATTGGGAATAGTTCAGTAGAGACCAATGAGCTCAGGCATATTGATTTATATAAACACTGTGAAACCTTTCCCCAGAACTCATACTGGTAGATCAGTAATACAGTTTTAGTATCACTTTAGGTACTATTATAATGTCACTTGATGATTTTGAGATAACAGAGACACTTTGAATAATATCGTGAGAGACTACTGGACAACAGATTGATAATTCTTCATTGAAGATCAAATTTTCAATGGCTCAAAATATTTCAAGAGAAAGCATCAGTGAATTTGTTATTACAGGATTTGACCAATTTCAAAAACCAGTTTTTCTTGGAATTGTCATTTTGACTGTATATATTCTTGTGATGCTTAGTAACCTTTCAAACATATGTTTCATTGTCATGGATAAACGTCTACACCAGCCAGTGTATCTCTTCATCTGCAATTTAGCAATTGTAGACATGCTTTGTTGTACATGTACATGTCCGACTATGATAGGGAACCTTTTAGTTGGTTTTAAAACCATATCATATGTACCATGCATTATTCAGATGTTTGTGTTTGGTTTAGCTTTTGTGATGGAGGTGTTTACTATTTCTGTCATGGCTTTTGACCGATTACTTGCCATTGTCAAGCCACTGCACTACCATTCTCTTCTGACAAATGTACGTTGTATTATTCTCACTTTCTTGCTGTGGATTGTGGGTTCTGCTACAATGACTATCGTGCCTGGAACTGTTCTTCCACTACCAATTTGTTACACAACAATTAAATTCCTGTTTTGTGACTATGGATCTGTTATCAGAGCCACTTGTGCAGATCCTAATCCATATTTTGATATGATGGCAATTTTAACATTCTTTCTGCTGTTTGGAACATTCAGTTTTATCTGTGGGTCATACATCATGATAGTTATTGTTGTTGTCAAAATGACCTCTAATGGGAGCAAGAAAAAAGTGTTTAACACATGCTTTAGTCATTTGCTAGTTGTAGTGTGCTATTATGGCCCTACTTTTATTATAACCATTTTAACTAGGACAGGTGTAGTTCTTACAATAGAAGAACGAAATGGGTTTAGAATTTGCACAATTCTTGGTCCATCCTTAGTAAATCCTTTCATATATTCTTTTAGAACCAAAGAGATCAGAAACAAAATCTTGAGAATTGTGTCCAAAATTGGACCAACCAAAGAATAATGTGAGTTATGCTATTTTGATACCTTTTTACAATTTACATAAATATTGAAAACCTACACAATGTAAAATAGGAGTGTGTGTAGTATTCTGAACAACTGCTGTAAGTCTTAATGAAATACCTATTTAATTTGGAAATATGTTTTATCAGTTTGTTTTAACTCTGCACATATCTTTCAACATTTGTAGGAAGCTAATCATGTAATGTAAAACAATTGTTAATGTGTGTAGTGAAATTATCTGCAAGCATACTGGCTGTGTTTATCAAACAAATAAAACTACTACAGACCTACAAATATACTTAAGTCATATCATTCAAGCTGTAGATTCCTTTTCTAAAGTGCTTTCAATTACTAAGTAATCTCTCCTTGATAGTTGAATATTTAACATTGAGGTATTTGTTTGAAAAGTGTCCTAGCTTGTGACTTCTTTTAATTCCCAATCACTCACTAGTTTCTTTCCTTAGATTTAATCAAAACAAAGCTAATTTAAAGCTACTATCTATTAAATCAATGCCAGATAGGTACATAAGCTACCTGTTAGGTCACAAAACAATTACTGTAATTATCGTTATACTTCTGTTAACAAGTAGACATAAATTAGACTGCTAATTATATAACAAGCAAAAAGAAGTAAATCAGGAACCAGTTTATTTCATTTATAAATTGATGTACATTCATTAATTTCTCAAAAGTCATATTTACAGTTGTGTTTATCCCTAACATGATCTGTGTCACTTTAGTCCATTTTGGCTGCTGAGATTTCTCACCTCTCAGGGAATTATTTCTCACCTTTCAGGGAATTATTTGAGTCAGTGATTCATTTGTTTTGAGACTTGAGGTTTCCACTGTTTCAGAGCATACAATAATAATCAGTGAAAATAATTCATACACATGGGCATATTAACATAAAATAGCACTGATTAATTCATTATTATATACTACTCAAGCTGCATGATTCAGGGACATTTTTTTACTTATGAACATTGGTGACCTTGTCCTTTGTTCCACAAAAATATACATTAAGATATTAGCAAAAAACCTGACTGGGATGCCAAAAAAACCTTATATTGTTTTTTTTTTTTCTTTGAAAGACAGGTGGACTTGAGCCTTCTATAACAATAACCAGTCACCCTTATGCATAGCACCAAGCAAAATGAATATACAATGCTACTTTAAAGATGTAAAAATATTGGAGATGATTTTGGCTCCCGAGTGGCGCAACCGCAACGCGTTCACCCTATCTTCCAGAGATCGCTTGTTTGAATCTGGGTGATGCAAGATTGGCCATGCTCTCAGGGTGGGAGGGGCAGCATTGTTCTTTGTCTCTCTAGTTGCCATCGCCAGAGCATGGCATCCTCCTTGTCCTGTTCTTGGTTTTTCATGGACATCTTCTGAGCTTTTGGACTCCTTGGTTTTTGTATTTTTCCCATTGTTTCCCCTTATTGTTGTTCCCACTCTCTGTGCCTTTTGTTTATGATTTTTGAGCCTTTTTTGAACTTACCTCTCTGTTGGTGCCATTGTGTTATATTACATACATTTGTATCTTCACATGAGTCCATCTGGTGTGGGATTGTTACAGAATGAGAATTATAGAATAAAATGGTTGGTAGTAATTTAGTCATTATTAGAGGCCTTTATTTTCCCCATTTGTTTATGAATATGATGCATTAAATATCTACACTATCATAAAATATTTAAGGTTCTCATATTTAACTGAAATTTATTTGTAAGGCAGAAAAAAGTAATTGTACAAATTATGGTGATTTCACTGAAGTCCTTATGTAGATACATAAACTCTGTTCATTTTATATTCTCCAGGACTTTAGCTCCTAAAAAGGCTGTTGCTAGAAGGCATACTGATCTTGTATATATATTTCTTATATCTATATGCTTGCTATTCCTGTAGATTAGGAAAGAGGTTTGTAGTGGCACAAAAAATGTAATTAATTAAATGAAGATTTTTAGCAATAAGTCAGTTTTTTAGTCAGAATTTTTTTCTAGCTTGACCCATCTGAGTACACTGCCAGCTTTAATTGCCACAAACTTTTATTAACACATATTGAAGCATTATTACATTTATTTTAAAAAAATTCTAAACATTTTTAGAGCATTTAGTGCTTGTGTTTGAGTGTGTGAGTGCTTGTGCGTTTTGTCCACCTTTTTGTCCAGTGCTCCTCTCCCTTTTCGTTTTAGTTTTTTCCACTTCCCTTTTTCCCTGTATAGGAGCTTCCCCTCTTTTTCATTTGCAGCGTGTCGTTGTTGGCTGGCCACTTGGTATTGATTGCAGCGTCAGTACTCACGACCAGTGCGCTATTTCTTTACTAACCATTGGTGTCCCGGACCCCTCTCTTCTCTTTCCGCTTTTGCTGCCTCTCTCTCTCTATCTCTGTCCTCCTATCCACGCTCACCCGGGCCCTGCATCGCCAGCTTCATTTTGCACTCTGTTTCCCTCTTTGCTCTTCTCTATCTTCTCCCCTTGCAAAACATTATCTCTTCTCTCTCCTTTCCTCCTGTCTTCCCTTCTCTTCCCGTTCCCACGTTTTGCTCAGTTGTTTGTTTTGGCTGGTCTGTTTGTTTTCCCAGTTTGTCTACTCCTGGCAGGTTCACGGTCTCGCCCATCCCTCCTGTGTCCTCCCTGCCTTCAGTCTCCTGCCATGGGACTCCCTGTCTCCTCAGTCAGCCGTTGGAGTTATTTACCCTGCTCAGCCTCTCACTCTCTTCATTGTCTCCACATATTCTTAATAAACTGTTGTTTTGTTCCGCATCAACGTCTCCTCCAGTTCCTCAGACCAAATTCATAACATCAGTTACTTCCTGGATTGAATTGAATTAAATTTATATTGACAGCAGTGTGGAGGAGTTAAAGGAAGTCATTTTCCACCCTTTATCTTTTCCCTGAACAACGATTTATTTTGAACAGCACACACAGAAAAGAACAACTAACTACAAAATGGCAGATGCAGGAATGAAGACACCTCTTGAGCCCCAATGCACCATGTAAGTCTACAATCCTGCCAGCGCTCTGCAGCAGTCAACCACCTCCAGCCTCTGTGGCGGGTCACCACACAGCCCCCCCTCAAGGGTCAGCCAAAAGAAAATCACTTCCTCACAAACATCCTGAGTCTGGGAAGGGTCCTCTGGGCATGATGAGGCCACCCTTGGGCCTCTGCCTGGAATGGGACAATCCTGTCCTCTCTGTCCGACCCACAGAGGTAACAGTCCTGGTGCTGTGGGGCCAGTATGGAGCAAGCCAGTCTCAGTTTACCACCAGTGTGCGCTGGGCGAACACACATGGTAGGCGACCTCGCCCAACTGCCCTGAAATGTCACAGAGGCCCTCCCAAGTGGCCTGTAGCTTTGAACACCTACACTGATATAGCTCAGTGCACAGGGCCCAGTATTCATGCTCTCATGCTGCGTGGCATCATCAGCTGCCAGATCTCCTTTTCTGGGACTGGTTCCTCCGACACCCATTACAACAGCCCCTGGCTAATCTACAAGTCCTACCTGGAAGAATGCTCCTACCAGGTAACATGGAATGGCTCAACATCCACTCCATGCAAACTCTCCACTGGTGTCCCACAAGGCTCAG
>JAOVYV010000053.1:79767-90064 GCA_025674545.1 Hassar affinis
CATCCATCCATCAATCCATCCATCCATCCATCCATCATGCTTCCTTCCAAACCATCATCCATCCATCCATCCTCCTTCCTTCCAAACCATCATCCATCCATCCATCCATCATCCTTCCTTCCAAACCATCAAACTTCCATCCATCCTTCCAAACCATCATCTATCTATCCATCCATCCATCATCCTTCCTTCCAAACCATCATCCATCCATCCAACCATCATCCTTCCTTCCAAACAATCATCCATCCATCCATCCATCATCCTTCCTTCCAAACCATCATCCATCCATCCAACCATCATCCTTCCTTCCAAACCATCATCCATCCATCCATCCATCCATCCATCATCCTTCCTTCCAAACCATCATCCATCCATCCATCATCCTTCCTTCCAAACCATCATCCATCCATCCATCCATCCATCATCCTTCCTTCCAAACCATCATCCATCCATCCATCCAACCAGCTGACATCATGCTGCTTCCTAATGATTTGCCCTAAAGGGAGTGTATATAGTGAAAACAGGACAGGCCCTAATCTGAGGCCCTGTTTGGAAGGATGATGGATGGACAGATGATGGTTTGGAAGGATGATGGATGGATGGGTGGATGGATGGATCATGGTTTGGAAGGATGATGGATGGATGGATGGATGATGGTTTGGAAGGATGGATGGTGGTTTGTAAGGATGATGGATGGATGGAAGGATGATTGATGGCCGGATGATGGTTTGGAAGGATAATGGATGGACGGATGATGGTTTGGAAGGATGATTGATGGATGGGTGGATGAATGGATGGACGGATGATGGTTTGGAAGGATGACTGATGGATGGGTGGATGAATGGATGGATGGATGATGGTTTGGAAGGATGATGGATGGATGGGTGGATGGATGTTGGTTTGAAAGGATGTGTGGAAGAATGAGGATGATGGATGGATGATGATTTGGAAGGATGGATGGTGGTTTGTAAGGATGATGGATGGATGGATAGATGGATGGTGTTTTTTTAAGGATAATTGATGGATGGAAGGATGATGATTTGGAAGGATGGATGGTGGTTTGTAAGGATGATGGATGGATGATGGTTTGTAAGGATGGATGGTGGTTTATAAGGATGATAGATGAATGGATGGATGGATGGTGGTCTTTTAAGGATAATTGATGGATGGAAGGATGGATATTGGTTTGTAAGGATAACAGAAGGTTGATGGTTTGTAAGGAAGAATGATGGATGGATGGATGTTCTTGAGATCTACCACCACCCTGGTCAGGACGAAGCACTTCCTGGAGATGAGCGAATAGAAGAGTAGAAGTTTCCCCTTCATCTCGTCTCTGAATGATAGAATAGAAAATGAAAGGGTGCGCAGTAAATAACATTAATTATACAATAAAGGTAAAAAACGCAGCCTCACAGGCATCATTCAGTCAGGAGACCATTGTGTTTCTCTCTCTCTCTCTCACACACACACACACACACACACACACACACACACACACGTTCCTATGTGTTTGCTGTAGTTCACTACGCCTCTTTTCTCCATCTCATCCCACTTTACGGTGCGAGTGAGGAGAAGCTGGACTCGGGTCAAACGCAGAACAACTTTCCCAGAAAACCACCACCCCCAAGTTTCTGAAGGAGTAGCCAGGACATCTGAGTCAGCGCCTCCCTCCTGTCTTCTTCTGCCAAAACCCCAAAGGGATGTGAGCAAAAACAACTGCAGCAGGCAGAAATCCCACGCTGCTCTCTTTATAATATACAAACATTTACTCCGTTTGTTACTCCACTGCGGTGGAGACAAAGAAATCAAACGCCGGTGGTGGAGACATGGAGACACGGTTCATCACACCCTGAGGAACCTCATCAGCTTTCAGACTTCAGCCCCGGAACCAGAAGAACTTCGACTGAAGTTGCACTCTCTTCCACAAAAAAGCGTTTTTAATCACCGTCTAATTACCGTTTACACACGTCACTGTAGGACTCAGATGTTCAAAACATCTGCATTACAGAGTGGCCTTATAGCTACAGAATAGTAGCTCTGCCTTGCTTTCTCTGAATCCCTCGGGTGGCTTGACGTTCCTCCCCGTGCCTCCAGCGCGGCTCGACCTGACCCGGCATTTCTGCACATAAAAGGAAAACAAGACTGTACTGGCAACGTGCTGCTGGAATGAACTTCCCCTGACTGCTCAACTCACAACCCTACTCTTCCTAATCCCTCGCTCCAGCGCTCCAAACTCTCACTCATCACGGTACCTGCTCTCTTAATCCTTCACTTCTTCACCTTCACTACAGACATAGAGAACTCCAACATCTCAAATCCAGACCCTACAGGAGTTCTAATCATTAACTGTGCTCCAGCCTGAAGTCTGTCCTCTGGGCAGTGGTGGACCCGTCATACCGGCACCGACCAGCAGGAGGCACCAGAGCTCCAGGAGAGACATGGTTAGGAAAGCACAGAACATCTGAACTGGTTAACATTATGAGCATTATCAACCAGGACAGGACAGTTTAGCAGTGTTAGAGCTCGGCTATGTGTGTTGGGTTTATGAATCGTTTTAGCGAGTCGTATCATTTGACTCACCAATGAGAGTCGACTCTTTTGGATCACAAAAGCCTCACCGGTATTTCCCTTGAAAATACTTTGATATCGTTCTCAGTATGAGACCTTATCATCTCACCTTGAGATTTGCTTCTCAGTTTATTTGAATCATCTGTAAGCTCTGCAGGAGTCACTGACCCGATCATCAGCTCCAAAATCAAGTGGAAAACACCAGGAACAGCAGAGCGTGACTGGGGGAAAACCAGTGCTTGCTGGTGAGTGTAATAAAGAGGAGCAGAGAGTGCTGATAGAAGCCATACTTTTCTCAGTGTATATTCTGTGAGAACTCTTCTGTGAGAACTCTTCTGTGAGAACCCTTTAGAGGAGCTCGGCTGGATGAGGCTTCAGCGCTGCAGGACGTTCGCTCTCAGCTGCACTCAACTCTAGATGAAGAGCTTGTGGTCTCTTTTGACCAAGTTTTCAGAAATAGACTTATTTGAAGTTGAGTAATTGAAGTTGTTTAACTACATGCCACTAGGGTGTATATGTACATATGACCAAAGGTCAGCAGAGGGCAGCCGTGCTCGTCATAACGTGCTGTCATGGTAACCTCGCCATGGCTAAATTATTTTAATTCTAAAGACACTGAAAACACACACAAGCTGGCCGTAATGTGGCGCAGGTCGGCTTTAATGCAAGTAACCCCAAGCTAAAATGCAGGTGAAATTTTGGCAGTGGATGTTTTAGTGGCAGTAGACACTCTGGGACTCGTTTCAGTTGTAATGGTAGCTTCTGTCAGTAGACACTTTGTGAATGGCAGCTTCAGTTGCAGTACACTCTAAGTGGCAGCTTCTGTTGCAGTAGACACTGCAAGTGGCAGCTTCTGTCAGTAGACACTGTGAGTGGCAGCTTCTGTCAGTAGACACTGTGAGTGGCAGCTTCAGTTGCAGTAGACACTTTGTGAGTGGCAGCTTCTGTCAGTAGACACTGCAAGTGGCAGCTTCAGTTGCAGTAGAGACTTTGTGAGTGGCAGCTTCTGTCAGTAGACACCTTATGAGTGGCAGCTTCAGTTGCAGTAGACACTTTGTGAGTGGCAGCTTCAGTTGAGTAGACACTTTTGAGTGGCAGCTTCAGTTGCAGTAGACATTTTGTGAGTGGCAGCTTCAGTTGCAGTAGACACTTTGTGAGTGGCAGCTTTAGTGTAAGTGGCAGTAGATAGATAAAACACACATGCAAAAAAAACCCTTTTTCATACCTGATTGTTATAATTGTTGATGGTGACCTCAAAGCACATTTTGTAAGTCGCTCTGGATAAGGGCATCTGCTAAATGCCTAAATGTAAATACTAAGTGGCAGCTTCTGTCAGTAGACACCGAGTGTCAGGTTTAGAATAAGTGGCAGTAGACACTTTGTGAGTGGCAGCTTCTGTTTCAGTAGACATTCTGTGAGTGGCAGTTTTAGTGTAAGTGGCAGTCAGAGCTCTAGGAATGGCATCTCCATCCCCAGTGCTTAAAGGAAATGTCTAACAAAGAATTCTAGAGGCAGACAACACACAGAAGACTCAGCGTAACACTTAAAATTGGTCAGATTTAATCTTTAAACTCTTTCACATAATAAATAATTGCACACGATTTACAAACGTCAGGTACACAAGTCGAAATCAAAATCAGCTTGTCGTCAGAAGGAAAGAATGCAGGCACTTAAGACAGCTCGTAACAGCGGACGTGTGCAATGCAGTTTATGGGTGAACAAGTTGACACATGACCACGGCGTAGAGCGACAGAAGGGCCGACCCTTCAGGGAAAACATCAGGTACAAATCTGCGCAACCATCCTCACAGAACAACAAGTACTGGGCACGGTGGAGAGGTTACCGAAGAATGAACACGGCATCAAAACGACGGCGAGCGTTAGCGTGGATTAGTGTGGTTTCATTCACAATATGCTGAGTATAGTATAGTAGCTTTAATTCATTGTTAGCTTAATTCCATTGTTCATCGGAGCACTCGGCACGTCTGGCGTGATGTCATCGCCAACCAACAGGAAACGGCGCTTCTTACAGTTTGCTCTTCGATGTTCCTCGGCTTTCAGACCCCCCCCCCCAAACCCCCGATGGTGATTACTCTATCGGATTGATGCTAATTATATCCGACTGCACATCTGTCAGTCATTCCAGATTCATCATCTCAGCGGTTTTACAGGAGAACGCAGACTGCTGTGTTTCTGAGCAGCGAGTCCCAGCAGTGCGTGATGTTAGGCTGGCGGGGCGTCTCTCTAACGTCTCTCTAACATCTCTCCATCGTCTCTCCATCATCTCTCCAACGTCTCTCCAACATCTCTCCAACATCTCTCCATCGTCTCTCCATCATCTCTCCAACGTCTCTCTAACGACCCCGGGGAAGCTCCTTGCACTCAGAACTCTAGTGTGATTCTTTACTCAGCACCCTAACTGACTGTACAAGTGTGTTGCCAAGGCAACCGTAGGATCGTGTATACTGGAAGCAAACGTGTCTCCAACAGAACTCGACGACGATTGATGTTCTGCTCTAAAATAAACTACAGTTAAAGTCAGTGTGTGTCTATAGAGCTTTATAATAATAACGATTATGTCTTCTCCAAAATAATTCTAGGACACAGGTAGTGGTATCATCGGTATCATCATCATGTTTAAGCTTTGGTTTGCTCCGAAATGAAAACTATTTAAAACTATTTAAAAAAAGGATAAAACCATTTAAGCTAATCAGAAAATAGCGATCTGTTCAGGTCAGCGTTGGGAAATTCAGTACACTGATGTAGAGGATAAAGCATCAGGACAGGAGGAAATCAAACTGTACCCCATGAGAAAGGTGAATAGGGGAAAAAGAGAAAGCATTTCATTCATTCCAAATTCAAATTCATCAAGTCTTCTTCTTCAGGACTGAATCGGGTTGGTTGGTGATGAAGGTAATGAGTTTGTGCTCAAAAGGAAACCCACATGTTCCAGACTCTCTGCTGGATCACTACAAAATTGGTGGTTTGTCACCGTCTTCAAGAGGCTTAGCCTCCTCCAAAGGGGAACTAATCACAGAATCCTATAATCCATAATCCAAATCCGCTGTTTTGTGCAACGTCCTTGCTAGTCAATGGCAGCTCTGACTCGTTACTTTACCCACTCTGTACTGCACATCCAGACCTGTGGCCATTTTGGCAATACTGATCAGTCTGTGCTGTGTCTTGTCTCAAAGTGTCCATGTTTATTTCAGTTGCTGTTTTCCCCGGTAGGTCTTTACACCTCTGTCACTTGCAGATCGTCAGTGTCGGTAACGGTAGGTGGGCAGATCTCCTCGCTGTTCCTGCGCTCCCAGGGCGAAACGGTGTCGCTACTGCCTACTTGAAAAAAAGGCGTGGAGCCTCCTGGAGCGACAGCCGGGTGCGTGGGCTGCCCCGCAGAAGGCCGCTGAGGTCCGGCTCGTCCCACGCCATGCTGATGGCCCGCGGGGAAGTGGCATTCTGGGTAGTGGAGTTCGGTGGAGATGGGTGAGCGAGGGACTGGGGGGCCTTGTTCACTGCAGTAAAAGCCTGAGGGGGGTTCCCGGCGTTCCTACAGAATGGTGAGAGCAGAAGGGGAATAAATTCACAAAAAATAAACATTCAGTCAAAGAGAAAACACATGGTACAGTTCTATAGTGTGCTAAAGCATGGAAGTAGAGACTAGCTTCAGTGGTAATAGCAGCAGAAGCTTTGGGAGTGGCAGCAGAAGCTTAAGAGGCCTTTAGTTGTAGTTGACGCTTCAAGAGTGGCAACTTCAATGGCAGTTAAAGCATTAGAAATGGCAACTGCAGTGCAAATGGCTGTAGAAGCTTAAGGAGTGGCAGCTTCAACAACAGTTAAAGGTTTGTGAGTGGCAGCTTCAGTAACAGTTCAAAGTTTGGAGTGGCAGCTGCAGTGGCAGTAGAAGGTTTGGAAGTGGCAGCTTCAGTAACAGTTAAATGTTTGGAAGTGGCAGCTACAGTGACAGTTAAATGTTTGGAAGTGGCAGCTGCAGTGACAGTTAAATGTTTGGAAGTGGCAGCTGCAGTGACAGTAGAAGGTTTGTGAGTGGCAGGTGCAGTGACAGTAGAAGGTTTGTGAGTGGCAGCTGCAGTGACATTTATGGTTGGTTGTGGCAGCTTTAATTACAGTTAAAGGTTTGGAGTAGCAGCTGCAGTGGCAGTAGAAGGCTTGGAGTGGCAGCTGCAGTGACAGTTAAAGTTTTGAAGTGGCAGCTGCAGTGACAGTTAAAGGCTTGGAGTGGCAGCTGCAGTGATAGTAGAAGGTTTAGAAGTGGCAGCTGCAGTGACAGAAACTGCAGTGCAAATGGCTGTAGAAGCTGTAGGAGTGGCAGCTTCAACAGTTAAAGGTTTGGAAGTGGCAGCTTCAGTAACAGTTAAAGCTTTGGAAGTGGCAGCTACAGTAACAGTTAAATGTTTGGAAGTGGCAGCTGCAGTCACAGTTAAATGTTTGGAAGTGGCAGCTGCAGTGACAGTAGAAGGTTTGGAAGTGGCAGCTGCAGTGACAGTAGAAGGTTTGGGCAGGGGTGGCTCAGTGGTTAAGGTGTTGGGTTACTGAACAGAAGGTTGGGGGTTCAAGCCCCACCTCCACCAAGCTGCCACTGTTGGGCCCCTGAGCAAGGCCCTTAACCCTCAACTGCTCAGGTGTATAAATATCATAAATGTAAGTCACTCTGGATAAGGGTGTCTGCCAAATGCCGTAAATGTAAATGTTTGTGAGTGGCAGCTGCAGTGACAATTATGGTTGGTTGTGGCAACTTTAATTACAGTTAAAGGTTTGGAGTGGCAGCTGCAGTGGCAGTAGAAGGCCTGGAGTGGCAGCTGCAGTGACAGTTAAAGGTTTGGAGTGGCAGCTGCAGTGACAGTAGAAGGTTTGTGAGTGGCAGCTGCAGTGACAGTTAAAGGTTTGGAGTGGCAGATGCAGTAACAGTTAAATGTTTGGAAGTGGCAGCTGCAGTCACAGTTAAATGTTTGGAAGTGGCAGCTGCAGTGACAGTAGAAGGTTTGTGAGTGGCAGCTGCAGTGACAGTTATGGTTGGTTGTAGCAGCTTTAATTACAGTTAAAGGTTTGTAGTGGCAGCTGCAGTGACAGTTAAAGGTTTGGAGTGGCAGATGCAGTAACAGTTAAAGGTTTGGAGTGGCAGCTGCAGTTTGGAGGTTTGGAAGTGGCAGCTGCAATGACAGTTAAAGTTTTGGAGTGGCAGCTGCAGTAACAGTTCAAGGTCTGGAGTGGCAGCTGCAGTGACAGTTACAGGGTTTGAAGTGTCAGCTGCAGTGACAGTTAAAGGTTTAGAAGTGGCAGCTGCAGTAACAGTTAAAGGTTTGGAGTGGCAGCTGCAGTGACAGGAGAAGGTTTAGAAGTGGCAGCTGCAGTGACAGTAGAAGGTTTAGAAGTGGGAGCTGCAGTGACAGTTATGGTTTGGAGTGGCAGCTGCAGTAACAGTTAAAGGTTTGGAGTGGCAGCTGCAGTAACAGTAGAAGGTTTGGAATGGCAGTTAAAGGTTTGGAAGTGGCAGCTGCAGTCACAGTTAAAGGTTTGGAGTGGCAGCTGCAGTAACAGTAGAAGGTTTGGAATGGCAGTTAAAGGTTTGGAAGTGGCAGCTGCAGTCACAGTTAAAGGTTTGGAGTGGCAGTTTCAATGACAGTTAAAAGTTTGGAGTGGCAGCTGCAGTAACAGTTAAAGGTTTGGAGTGGCAGCTGCAGTGACAGTTACAGGGTTTGAAGTGGCAGCTGCAGTGACAGTTAAAGGTTTTGGAGTGGCAGCTGCAGTGACAGTAGAAGGTTTAGGAGTGGCAGCTGCAGTAACAGTTAAAGGTTTGGAGTTGCAGCTGCAGCAACAGTAGAAGGTTTAGAAGTGGCAGCTGCAGTGACAGTTATGGTTTGGAGTGGCAGCTGCAGTAACAGTAGAAGGTTTGGAGTGGGAGCTGCAGTAACAGTTAAAGGTTTGGAAGTGGCAGCTGCAGTAACAGTTAAAGGTTTGGAAGTGGTGGCTGCAGTGACAGTTAAAGGTTTGGAGTGGCAGCTGCAGTGACAGTAGAAGGTTTGGAGTGGCAGTTTCAATGACAGGTTTGGAGTGGCAGCTATTACAGTATTACAGTAATACAGATGCAGTGACAGTAGAAGGTTTAGGAGTGGTAGCTGCAGTGGTAGTTGAAATATTGTTTATGGATTCAGTGATTACTGAAGCTTTGTGGCATCGGAAGCATTATCTACTACAGCAGTGATATGCAGAAAATCTTATAATAATAATAATAATAATAATAAGCACTGAGAGTAGCAGGTAGCAGCAGGTAGCAGCATGAGGAACAGAGTAACAGTGGTAGTAGCTGCAGTCCTTAATACCAGCCTGGAATCTTACTCTCTTAAACATAAGCACCAGAGATCACAGATCAGCGGAGGAGACATTCGCTAGCAGCACATGGTGAGACAGAGCGCTGAGGGTCCAGCACACATGCAGAAAGCCATGGAGGGTTACAGTAGATGATAAAGGATTAGCACAGCTGGAGCTGGATTTATTAGTCTGAAATCACACACATGGTCCTGAGACCTGAATCATAAACTACAAGCAGCGTGAGCAGGATCGTTCGCTTGGGATGAATGATGACAAAAGCTGAGGATCACGAGGAGAGGAATGAAGATTCGCTCATTAACCTTCACACACATCAAACACACAGCGTTCCACGTCACAACTCAGTCTCACACTCCTGCTTGGCACAGCAGGAGCAACAGTAGGGGTTAAGATGGTGAGAGGAGGTAGCTGATGTAACCAGGCAGAAACCTGAGTGCTGGGGAATCTGCACCATCAAATAAAAAATGTTTAGACGTGCTAAAGGACATGCCTGTGCACATATCGCGTTCAGGCAGACAGGGAACGACTAGCGAAGTCTAACACGCACCCGGGAGCGCGTATACATCACAACCAAACACACAAAATTAAATATATAGAAGGAAAGCAACTAGTAACCTCCAAAACCTCTGGATGACAAACAAAAGAAATATTCAGTCACTAAGACACACACATTATTCCCACTGATCTAACACACCGCGACACTGCAGCTCAGTGCTGGACAACATCCTCAGGCTCAGGTCCAACCCAACACGTGGTCACCATCTCCCCGGGTGTATTCATTATCCTAAAGCCAAAAACTGGGTCTGAACTTCTCACACAGATGAACGCACCACATTCTAACAGGAAGAACCGTGCTGAGGAACCGCCTGGGAAGAAATGAGGTTGATGGATGGATGGATGGATGGATGGATGGATGGATGGAAGTGTCAGGGTCAGTATAAGAGAGCGGCACGCTCGCGGGCGTCATGGATCGGAGGTCGCTCGGCGTGACGTGAGAGACGTGAGAGCTGATTTTAGTCAGTTGCTTTGCTGTTGATGTATTTTGTGGGTTAAAGAAAGCAGGGAAGCGGAAAACAAAACGAATAAAGTCTAATAACTCTATGGAAGCTCTACTGCGTTACACTGGGATGCAAACAAACAGAGGAAGGGAAGGCCAGGAGAGGGGGAGGGGGAGGGGGGTGTGGGCTGCGATCTCAACACATACGTGCTGCGTTCGCCACTGCGGGACGTATACCTCTGAATACAAGGGTTTGAGAAGCGTCGGGCCTGGCGCATCTGCAACAACATAGCGCACAGCTTGATTAGGAGGAGAGAGAGAGAGAGAGAGAGAGAGAGAGAGAGAGAGAGAGAGAGAGAGAGAGAGAGAGAGAGAGAGAGAGAGA
>JAOVYV010000053.1:1993309-2005761 GCA_025674545.1 Hassar affinis
CCCACCCGGGGATCGAACCCGGGTCCTTCTTGCTGTGAGGCGACAGCGCTATCCACTGCGCCACCGTGCCGCCCTGTTCTAATTGCAGACCCTAGCAAAAGTAGAGAGCCTCGTACCAGCCTAGTACCTCCTCCTCCTGATGGCCATCAGCCTGGTCATACTGTGGGACGGCATCCCATTCTTCAACCAGCATTTGTCACAAGTCAGCCATTGTGGTTGTGTTGGTCACTCTGGCACGAACAGCACGTCCAAGCTGATCCCACAAGTGTTCAATGGGGTTGGGGTCAGTACTGCTGGCAGGCCATTCCATCCTCTCCACTCCCAAATTCTGGAGGTAGTCTCTGATAAACCCTGGTCTGTGGGGGCGAGCATTGTCATCTTGGAGGATAGAGTTTGCTCCCAGACTGTGGAGATATGGGATTTCCACTGGTTGCAGAATTTCATCATAAGCTGTTTTGCAATGGCAAAGAAGATTTGGCACATTTTTCATGGGCGTAACTGCTGCTCATCCCACAAATGCATGTGGCTCCATTTAAAAGGAAATTAACAGACTTTCCAATGGTGTCAGATTTATTGCCAAGAAGCATTGTTACAACAAAAATAATCTACCAAACACAAATTTCCTTACTTTTTGTACTATGTTTATATATTGTGCGCTGCACTCTGCAAACCAAAAAAGGAAGACAGGCCAGTTTTTTTAATGGCTTGCTTGCATTCCTTGCAGTCACCATATCTTAATCTGGTGCAGGTTTTTATGCTGGATGCCCTTCCTGATGCAGCCCTCCCACTGAGCAGCATTGGGACCAGCACTGTGTGTGCATTGTGCCCCTTGGTGGCTGGGTTGGATGGTGGGTGTTCCTTGGGGGGCCGGATGGTCCCAGTCCAGATATTGGGGCTTGACCACCCAACAACCAACCCACTCCCCGCAAATACTGCACTACTGTCTGAACTGCTGTTATGGAAAATAATTTGCAGTATACAGTAGATACTCTACATTCTGTAGTATGTGCTTAATAGTATAAAATTGTATATTATGGTATATGGTTGTGGTAAAATTGTATATTTGTGTTTAGCTATTTATTTTTTCAAAGGACCAAAGTCTTCGGTAATGGTCTCAGAAATAACGCTCCAATTACTTTGTGGGCTGTGTACTCTGCTGTTTTCTGTGCACTTTGTAAACATGCCTACGAGTCAACACATACTTCCTTATGGCATTCCTGCAATTATCTGGACCCCAAATAACTTCTCGTCTCCTCTCGTCGAGTCCACCATCAACATTTTACTGATGCGCACGAATAAACCTGTTGCTCAACCAATTATTGCGCCTCACATTGAGAAAGTGTGTGTGTGTGTGTGTGTGTGGGGGGTGTTGTGGGTTTTCACGGTCCTGGGTTTTCCTCTCTGAGCTCCAAGGAGACCAGATCAACCTTTGTGTAGGGTATGTGAGCAATAATCATGCTATTGTTACAGATGCTGTAGCATTTAATTCAGGCAACATTTACCATCTAATTGCACATGTTCAAGCCTACATTGATGACCAAATATATTGTATCTTGTTATCAATTCTGTATACTAGATCTCTTCCACTAGCTTGGAATGGAATGTTAGTAAATTAGTATGAGTGGTGGGCAGGTATTAATCTGATGTGCACTTTGCGACATGGCTGCCACTCATTTGGAATTCACTAAGCCACTGAAGGCAATCTGAATTTAATTTCTATCTGAATGAACAAGAGGGGAGGGGGCCTTTTCAATATTCCATTAAACAGAAGATGAATAGCTATTTGTGTCGGAATCAGTGTGCACGTGTGTGTGTGTGGGTGTGTGTGTGTTTCCTGGTCATGTTTGTTTAAGTTATGATGAGCTCTGTACATGAAAGAAAAGCCAACTCATGTTACAGGTTTTGATCTTGGTACGTTAATCATGAGATAGCTTGGGAACCACACTATCATTTTGACATATGTGAGACACAAACTGAACTCAGTTTAATATACACTGTGCTACACAAAACATAGTGTGAAAACGGTCTTTTTCTGGCAGCAGGAGGACCATAAAAATCTGTAAAAAAAAAAAAAAAAAAAACAGTAATTTTCTTTAGCATACTTAACATCTAAAAAAACAGTGGAGGTAGTTGGAGGTCAGGTCTCTCCTTAAACACCATTTTTCAAGGAAAAAACTAAAACATTTAATTTTGCATTACAAAAGCCCAAGTTTAAACAAACTGTCAGAGGTTTTGGGAAAAAAATACATTAATAAACTGTTGAAATAATAAATAAATTGATTTTCGGGTTCCAATTATGTTTTACCTGGATAAAAGAGTTTTTTTCCCTGATGTGATCTGTCCCTGCTGCTCGGACTTATCAGATTTTATTTCACTAACATACTACTAACTGCATTATTGACCATAATCAACATCTTCCACAAAGGTAGCTTTCAGCATGATGACCAACTCACCACAGAACATTTTATTGTAACACCTATAAATCCTGAGCCTGCAGCGTGGAGGCGTGGTCTAACAGGGTTCCTCACACAGCTGTAGACGATCAGAAGCACAGCTGTGTGGAGGTGGAGGCCTGACATACTGACCTCCACTTATCTTCACAGGCCAAACTCGCTGTCTCTGAAGTGAGGCCCAGCTTTGATGTGGAAAACGTTGCCAGCTTCAGATCAGACGAGTGCTTGTCGTTCTGGTTTCCATCTCAGTGTGTGTCTATGCAGCTGACAGGAATCTATCAATACAATTTGAGCAATTATAAAATAGAGTATCATGAGCCCATGATGTATTCTAGTTGTTGGCTGCCAGAAGTGGAACCTGATGTGTTCTTCTGCTGTTGTAGCCCATCCTCCTCAAGATTTAATGTGTACTGCATTCCGAGATGCTTTTCTGGTAATCATGGTTGTAAAAAGTGATTGAGTTACTATGGACCTCCTCTCAGTTCAGACCAGTCTGGCATTCTCCTCTGATCTCTCTCATCAATGAGGTTCTTCAGTCTGCAGATCCTCTGCTCACTGGATGTTTTTTTGTTTTTTTTTCCAACATTTTGTGTAAACTCTACAGACCATTCTGTGTCACAATTCCAGGAGATCTACCGTTTCTGAAACCAGCAACGAGCAAACCAGCAAATCTGTTACCAACAACCATGCTAGGGTTAGAGAGAAATTCACACTTTTCCTCATTCTGGTGTTTGATGATAGTGTTTGAACATTAACTGAAGCTTTTGTCCTGTATCTGCATGATTTTATGCACTGTGCTGCTGCCACATGATTGGCTGATTATATAACTACATGAATGTCTGGAAATACAAGTGTTCCTATTAAAATGGATGAGGCAATGTTTTTTTGTTTTTTTTTTCTTTTACACTAGGTAAATCAGGAGCCTTCTATAGATCTATAGGTGTTTACATCAACCCTTTCAAATATACTTTTCATTTTTAATATATTTGTATTAATGTGCAAAGTTTAATAGCAAACTCATTACTGTTTGATCAGTGATTTCTGTATTGCCATGAATACTTTTTGTTTTAACCTTTGCAATGTTTGATATGTAAATTACTTTGGTATTTTGAACAAGAAATGGAAAAAGTGCATCATCACTATGGGGAGTCTCAACATGGAGATAATTACTCTCTTTAAAAACTTAAGGCTAGAATCCTTTTTAAAGAAACTCCAATCTTACAGCACAGCCTTCCCATTAGGAAGCTATAAACCCTCGAGGAATGGTTGGAGGAACTGTGTTGATGTCATCATTTTAATCTTGCAGTGGAAAACCTAATGCACCTGAAACTCCTCACACTGACACTCTGTATATGTTCATGTCAATTCTGCTGTTTAAAATCACACCTATTTGCAGCCGCAGTTCCTGCTGTCTCTTTCATTACAGATTGGTGCAGAGTGTGAAGAACTCACACTGCCCTCTGAGTGGTGCGCTGCTTGCACATGCCCATGGCCCAATCCCCAAAGCTGAGAGCTGTTAACGCAGCCCAGTAACAGTGGCTGTGTCCCAAATGCACATGGATCAGTCATCCCAGAACCATATTTACTGTGGGTTCCCTTAACTCAATATCAAGCATTATGGAAACTTCTGAAAAGGTTCCTGAGATCCTGGTTGGTCAAACAACAGCCAGATAGACCAATTCAAACACTCTTGATTTCTCTGAATGTAACATCATTATTGGCATATACAAGTATTTCACCTCATTACATTATTTGTGATATAGTCATTTTCTACATTGTAAGTAAAATATGCAGCGATCTCATGCTACACAATGTGTCTGAAAATGGATAATCCATCTTGGCACCCCTGGCCCTACCTTACTAAAATGTGTCAATATGCTGATGTGAACAAAAACTAGTATTGGTTATTCTATTTGTCATTAATTTATTATCAAACTGACCAACAATCCTATAAAGACTGAATGATGTTTTCAGAGAAAAGTAGCAAAAAATAAAAACTACCTAGGATGGTTTAGTGAGGTGGCATGGGTAAGGCCAAGAACCAGTCAGTTGGGGAGGAGCTTAGAAAACACCAAATTGGTTGGGGGAGGGGCTTAGAAAACACCACAAACAATTTTCAGGCTCTTTTGCAGGTTGATGTGCCTAATGCAGGTGGTTGTCACTGCATGAGAGCCTGAAAATGTAAATTGTATTGAATAATCCTTGCATGGTGAGGATGATCCAGTTTTTGTTTACTAAATAGTCAAATAAACTCCATATCCAGGGACATGGATCTCTGTCACACTCACACTCATCTGTGCTGGTTTTTCACAAGCTGAATTGCTTACTGTCTAACAGTAACAACTTTGCAGAACAGAAAAAATGTTGATCGAAAACTTCATTAAAAGGCTCCAGAAACACTGTGACCTCCAATATGCTGCTTAGACATTGCTTTCCTCCTTTTCTTTTCTTTCCAAAGTCCTTTGGTTTGGTATAGCTCATGCCTCCATTAATCTAAAACAAAGTTTTTGCAAATGAAAGAATAAACAACTTCTAAAAAGCTTTGCTTTAGGGATGGGGTGCTTGAAAGCTTCTCATTATATTGCAGTTAGGCTTGGAGAAACATTCCTCTAACTGTACATATTCTACACACAAACCCTGTTTCCAGAAAAGTCGGGACACTTTCTAAAAATGCACTAAAACTCATTCATTCTTTCATTTTCTTGGCCACTTATTCCTTTTCAGGGTCACGGGGGAGCCGGGGCCTAGCCGGCAGCATAGGGCGCAAGGCAGGAACAACCCTAGACAGGGCACCAATCCATTGTAGGGCACACACACTCACACACACAACTCACGCACACATTCACATACTAGGGCCACTTTAGAGACACCAATCAACCTAATGTGCATGTCTTTGGACTGTGAGAGGAAACCGGAGTACCTGGAGTAAACCCACGTGGGGAGGACATGCAGACTCCACACAGAAAGGACCCAGACTGCCCCACCCGGGGATCGAACCCGGGATCTTGCTGTGAGGCAACGGTGCTACCCACCAAGTCACCTTGTCGCCCTGCACTAAAACTGAAATCTGTAATTTATTAATTCATTTGAAGTTAACAGACAAAAGGACAAAGAAAACATTTTCAGTGTCTTCAATGATGAACGTAATTCTATTCATTAAATATAAACACATTTAGAAATTGATGCATTTAGAACAGAGGCGTGTTTCCCACTGGGTCACATCACCTGTTCATTTAATCATACTTTTTAATTATTTTTTTTGGTTTATTGAAGATACTAATTGTTGCAGTTTTGCGAGTGGAATTTTTGCCCATTCTTGCTGTGTACAAAACTCAAGCTTTTCAACAGTCCATGGTCACTGTTGTCTGATTCTCCTCTTCATGATGCTCCGTACATTTACAATAGGAGACAGATCTGGACTGCAGGCAGCCCTGTCAAGCCACACTGTTGTAACTGCTGCAGAATGAGGTCTGGCATTGTCCTGCTGAAATACACCTGGAGTTCCTGGGAAAAGACGCCATCCTGACGGCAGCATATGTTTCTCCAGAATACCAGTATAATCCTCTACATCAATGGTACCTTCACATATCTGCAGATCCCCCATGCCTTGGGTACTGATGCTCCCCCAGGCCATCACAGATGCTGGTTTTTACACTTTTCACTGGTAACTGTCTGGATCCTCTTTTACATCTTCAGCACATAAAATACGATATCCGTTTTTCCCCCAACGCTGAAGCATGGACTCAGAACACATGACCACAGAACACGTTTCCACTGTCTTTTGGTCCATCTCAGATGACTTCGGGCCCAGAGAACTCGCCGGTGTTTCTGCACTAAATTAATATCTGCTTCCTCTTTGTATAATACAGTTTCAGGTTGCATTTCTTGATGCAGTGGTGGACTGTGTTAAGTGACAATGATTTTCCAGAGTCCTCCTGATCCCATGTGGCTATGTCCATCACGGTAGCATGACGGTTTCTCAAACTGTACCGCCTGAGGGCTCGATGGTCACGCACATTCAGCACCACCCTTGGTCTTTACACAGCGAGATTTCCCCTGACCCCCTGAAACTTTTCATGATATGAACTGTAGCTGAAAGACTTCTTTGCAGTCTTGTGCTGAGTCAAAAATTCTTTGCAGTCTTGTGCTGAGAAACATTGTATTGTTATTGTACTGTAAACTATTCTCCCATGAAGTTTGGCACAAAGTGGTGAACCACGACCCGTCCTCGCTTACAGAGACTAAGCCTTTGGTGGAGGCTCCTGTTATACTCAGTCTTGATGACCTCACCTGTTACCAGGTACACTTTTCAGTCTTATTTGTTCTCTCTTCTGAGTGTGTTGCAGCCATCCATTTCTAAATTTGTTTATATTTACCAAATACAATTTCGGTCATCATTGAAAACACAGAAAATCATTTCGTTATCATTTTGTCTGTTAAATAATTGTTTAAGTAAATTAACAGATTTACATGCATGCTAATATCTGTGCTGTTTCATAGTACCCCAATGCTTTATGGATGATAAAAAAGTAAGAAAGAAAAGACTAACAAAGGTAAGCTAACAAAGCTTTATTTCACATACTTTATTTCCCGAGGTCAAAATACAGACGCTTCTGTTCATCTACTTATTTACATTACTATAAAAAACAAGCAAAGGAATTTCACTTTATCACAAGTTCTATAACATTTCTTATGCATTTCAGAATAGATTACACAAAAATATTGTTCACAGATTTTTCTAAAACTAAACCTCACCATATACATGAGAAATGCTCTTTAAATATCTTTAAATACAGTCTGTTTTAATTTCACCATTAACATCACAAAGACACGGTTTTCTCATTCAAGTGTTTTCCTATTCTATACTGTGCAAAAGTTCTGCAGATGGACAATGAAAGCAGAAAGAAGGACTAAATGGAGAGGCACCGTCACTTCAGGGGGTTGGAGAAATGTAAAACTGGTAGCTATCATTGTGCTTTGCCATGCGGAGTGTGTAGTGTGTTTAATAGAACCCTGTTGTGTCTGACTAAGGAACGAAAGCATTTCATTAGATCGCAGTTTTGAGGTCGACGTATTCCTTTAAAGATATGCAGACCAAAAAAGATTGAGTCGGACTTAAATGTTGGTCAAATAAATAAATAAATAAATAATGATGACAAAGCATGGGTGTATTCGATTCTTGCAAATAAACAGATGCATCCTGAACTGAAATTCCATTTAAATGACCTGACTGATGAGCTAGAAATCTCTCATTAGCAAAAATCTTCACAATCCTGAAGAATGCATTCAGATTGGCTCACACAGTATCCTGTCTTTTAAAAAGACAGGAAGTAAATTCAGTATTTGTGATTGAAATAGGAACTTGGCAACATTTATTGACAAAACTTAGCAATGTGAGACCACCCATATGGCATTTTGGGGCATTAATGGTTTATAAAGTTCCTTAAATAATTGTACATTTATTAAATGGACAAGTTAATAAAACAGAGAGAGACTCCTTGTTGGAGTTCAGCTAAACCTGCTGTGTCGACTGAGATCAAAATGTCGATGTGGAAGCGCTTCTTGTATCTTTCAGATACACGGCATGGTGCCGTAATTAAATTCCAATCATGCTGTGACTAATACTTTTGTAGCAGGAGCTCCTTCAGCAGGTCAGACACATAAGACCACACATGACCTCTGCATCTGATCATGATTGACCATTCCTCAGAGAAACATCATCCCCTGGTGTGTGTGTGTGTGTGTGTGTGTGTGTGTGTGTGTGTGTGTGTGTGTGTGTGTGTGTGTGTGTGTGTGTGTAAAACATGGAATGCCTCGGACAGATTTCCAGCACATTTTAATGTGATGGACTGCTAATTTGAAGAGCTGCACTAACACTGCTAAGATGTCAGATTAGCAAAACCCTGAATATAAAAACATGTTATTAATTACTATCCAATCTGCTTCTTACAGCAGGACCGCCCCAAATACTGACACCCTAGTGTTTAATATCCGGTGTTCATTTTGGAGTTTCATGAGCAGAACTGAAATGTCGATGGGAATGGAAAGGAATGTCCGCTTTAAATACTTCATCCTAAAAAACCGAGATTGTACTACATGTATAAATTAGTTGTTTCTATGGTAACAAACTTCCTGCCAAAATATAGACTTTGCCTCAGAAATGGTTTCATTAATTTCCTCCATCAACATGCCCCTGAAGTGTTAAATCCCCCTTATATCACCAGCTGTTACTATAGAAACAATACCATATAAGAAAGAGTGCATTCATATTTGCAGTGTACAGACTTAACAGGAAACGAATCTCAGAGTAAATCGCTTCAACTACACTACAGTCCTGCTGCCTACATGATTTAGTGTGTTCCTGTTCAAAAATCCTTCGAGTGGACGTTTGTGTGATGTGGTGTAGCTGATGCACACTTCAGAGTCGAGAGGGGGAAGTCGGCGTGGGCGTACGGAAACGATTCCCCCGAAAGCAGACCTAATAGCATGTTATCGAGCTAGCGTCCAGGTAAACTTCTTATCAGGATAACTGCCTTATCTTATACTGTATATTAATATCTTATTATCTTATATTATAACAGTGTTGTGTAATATGTTGTAAAAAATGATCATTATAATAGGCACATGCTTATCCCTATATGTCTGTATTATCTCTATATATCCTGGACTCACACTCATGGGCTATAGGAATGTGAAGAAAAATAGAATTAAAAAACAGAATGAAAGATGAAAAGAAAAACAAAATGGCTGATTCCTAAAACAAAATGGTAAGCACTTACAGTTACATGTCTAATAAAGCATGAAGTTGGAACAGTCAGGTCCTTATAGCACTCTGCTTCACAAGACTACAGATTTCTGCTACAGAAGTCCATCATATTTTTTCTTTCTCTGTCTCTCTCTCTCTGTCTATCTGTCTCTCTCTCTCTCTCTCTCTCTCTCTCTCTCTCTCTAACACACACACACACAGACAGATCTCATGACCAATAATTCAAATTAATTATCACCACCAGGTTTTCTAAAAACACCAATCAAACTCAGAATGTTAGTCCATATATTATTGACCTCCTGCAGATGAAGCACAATAGTGCCTGTGAGATTTCCTTTTAAAACAGTAAGTTAGTCAAATAACCTGCAGCTAACCTAATAATATTACATAATAAAACACTCAGTGTTGTACTGTTATAGGAAAATGATCATAACTCCACAATGTTTCACCTATGAGGATGGTTATTTTACTGTAACACTACATTCCAACATGTTTTATTTTTCTTAAACCACTGCAATTTATGGTTTCATCCATTTATAGTCACTTCCTGTTCTCACTTATGTTATAGCAGCTATAAATGTCCTTCCTTCTCTAGCCTCACTTTTCCCCCTCTCTCTCTCTCTTGATGTTAATAAGACAAAAAAAACACAGCTAGGCACATCAACATGTTCTGAACTTTACCTCTGACTGTTACAAAGCCCTGACACTGGAGACTCCTTCCATAAACGTTAAATAAACAACTCCTCGTATAAAACGTCACCATATCAGACTCAATGCTTTTACATGCAGCTTCTGCTCTACGAGTCGCTCTAGAAACGATAACATATTAGAACGTTAATCAATGCATTCTGACCAATCAGATTAGAGAATTCAAAATCTAAAACACCGGTTTTGATTTCATGGATTTCTGACATGTCGTTTATCATTCTTTAGTCACTATGAACTAAACAACGTGGGTGTAGAGGTAGTTGGTTGCTAGGTCAGAGTCATGTCAAAAGTATTTGTAGATAAGAAACGGATTCATGCATAACGCGTAACAAGGACGTTTAATCTAATAAAATCTAATAAAAGCTACAAATTCTAGGTTTAGTCCCAATCACACCATCACAAATAAACTCTATCCACAACTTGAGTATAAATAGTCTGAGATTAGCGATGGGGCTAGTTGATCTCAATGTAAATTCAATTACGCTGGAGGAAGAAGGCACTAAACACACAGCGGAGATGATTTGTCCTTTCGCCTCTCTTGGAGCAGGGAAACTCTGTCAATTAATCTGACAGTCTCAGAGGCCAGGAGGGAGCGTAGCATTCTCTCTCTTCTCTCTGTCTCAGCTGCCAGCCATGGACTAATTGGTTTCTGAGAGAGTCAGCTGGAGCGTGTGGGGGAAACAATGGAAGTTTCAGGAGAGATGGTGCTGTTCATGGATGAGAGGGTTCTGCTGAAGCCTACATCGACTTCCCCAACACCCGTTCTGCAGTAAAGTCCAGTGTGTCAAATTGTCCCACATCAGTAGATAAGACTTTATTTTCTACAACCCAACAGGGTCTTGCTCTTCAAATGACTTCTAAGGAAATGAAAAGGTTTCTCTGTATATATCACAGACGATAGCAGCACTAAACTCCAGTATAAAGAGCACAGGTTGAGCTAGATATGTGTGCTACATTTCAGATTAATCGTCCACACTTCTTCGTGCACTTCCACTGGAGCTGTCTTACAATATCTTGTAGACATGGATAGATGTACGCTTTCAACACTCCATTTAGATACATATATATAAACAAACCACATTTCCAAAAATGTTGGGACACGTTCTAGAAATGCAAGACTACTTGAAACTCAAAGAAAGGATTCTGTAAATCTGTTTGTTAAATATAAACATATTTAGAAATTGATGGCTGCAAATGAGGATGGGTCATGGTTCATCACTTTGAGCCAAACTTCATGAGAGAATTGTCTACAGTTCAAATACAATAATTCTCAGTACAAGTCTGCAAAGAATTTCAGTCTTTCACCATCTACAGTTCATAATATCATGAAAAGGTTCAGGGAGTCAGGGGAAATCTCGCTGTGTAAAGACCAAGGGAGGAAACTGCTGCTGAATGTGCGACATTGTGCGACATTGCCACATGGGCTCAGGAGGACTCTGGAAAATCATTGTCACTTAACACAGTCCACCGCTGCATCAAGAAATGCAACCTGAAACTGTATTATACAAAGAGGAAGCAGATATTAATTTAGTGCAGAAACACCAGAGAGTTCTCTGGGCCTGAAGTCATCTGAGATGGACCAAAAGACAGTGGAAACGTGTTCTGTGCTCAGACGAGTCCACGCTTCAGCTGGTGTTGGGGGAAAAACGGATATCGTATTTTATGTGCTGAAGATGTAAAAGAGCGTCCAGACTGTTACCAGTGAAAAGTGTAAAAACCAGAATCTGTGATGGCCTGGGGGAGCATCAGTACCCACAGCATGGGGGATCTGCAGATATGTGAAGGAACCATTGATGTAGAGGATTATACTGGGATTCTGGAGAAACACATGCTGCCGTCAGGATGCCGTCTTTTCCCAGGAACTCCATGTGTATTTCAGCAGGACCATGCCAGACCTCACTCTGCACCAGGTACAACAGAATGGCTTGACAGGGCTGCCTGCAGTCCAGATCTGTCTCCTATTGTAAATAATGAAGAGGAGAATCCTTTATCATTTTATCTGTTAAATACGGCTTCAAATGAATGAACAAATTACAGATTTCAGTTTTAGTGCATTTTTAAAAAGTGTCCCAACTTTTCTGGAAACAGGGTTTGTATATATAGTATACTGTATATATTCTGTCATGACCTTGACCTTGCAGTTCACCACTCTTGGAGGAATCATAAAATACACCAATGAAGTGCTTTGCAAGCAGGAAAAAGTATGAAAGTCACTATAGATGTTGGAAACACTGGACGTAATTGATGTGCTCTCTGTCATGGTCTGATAGAGTGCAACACTTTCAAATCTTGGATTCTAGAGAGAGGAGCTTTCCAGAAATCTTAACCATATATATTTCATTCATTCATTCATTCATCTTCTTGGCCGCTTATTCCATTTCAGGGTCACGGGGGAGCCGGTGCCTAGCCAGCCACATAGGGCGCAAGGCAGGAACAACCCTAGACAAAGTGCCAATCCATCGTAGAGCACACACACTCACACACTCGCGCACACACTCACACACTAGGGCCACTTTAGAGACGCC
>JAOVYV010000053.1:2339097-2350246 GCA_025674545.1 Hassar affinis
TATAAACAGGAAAGTCCTAAAGGAGTGTTCAGGCCACTACAGGTCAGTGAGCAATTTTTCTTTTTCTTCCTTTTTTTTTAAGTCCTAAGCATTGCAACTCAGACCACGCGCGGACGTCAGGAGGAGCTGACGTCAACTCTTGCACTGCAGAGAAGACGTGGAGAGAGACGGTTGGCTAGCCAACATAACCCCCAGCTCACACGTAACAGGCTTCCTTAGATCACGACTGCCTGAAAAATGGTATTCACCAGCTGCTTAGAGCTTTATTTTTTACGATTTTTGTAATGGAAGATAACAGACTCAGACTTTCTACTGGCGATAACAGACTCGCTGTACTTTGCTCCACTTCCCTCCCACTCTCTCTGTCGCTCTCATCTGCTTTTTTACCTTGGTCTCTCTCAGATTTCAGTCAAGTAAATGGAGTGTCTTTGGTGGACACCAGGGGGCACTGGGGAGGAGAAGGCCACTAAACTTCTTTTCCTTTCTAGAAACGACGATAAGGTAATTGTTGAGTACTCAGATGTTTAAAAAGAAAAACAATAGTTTTGTGTCCAGTTCTTCACTCGAGCCTCCTAACAATCATTCCAACAACTTCTACAAACACACTGTGTACATGACATTGCAAAATGCAGTCCATTCCACATAATTGCCATTAAATTAACAAGCAACCATGATGCTGATTAGTATAAAAAAAAAAAAAGATCACATATGAACAAACTCCATCCAATATGACATGTAGGAAAGCTATCAAAGCTGCTAAGTTGTGACCGATGAAGGAAGAACCTCATCTAAGTTTTCTAGTTGCTGATCTACAAAAAGTTGTAACATCCTGCCCAGGAATGATGCTCATATATCCGCATCGATATCAATATCCGCTTAACTGAACAAGGCGGATATAACACAAACATTGCTGGCTACAACTGTGCAGTGCATGCACACATCACCCTCAAGACACCCACACACAAGGCGCAGACGCTCACATCGAAGCCAGTACTGAAAATACACACAACAGAGCCTACATAATGTTGTAAAAAGACAGCTACCCCAAACTACATGCATGATGAGAAGTTGAAACACACACACACACACACACACACACACACGCACACACAACTACTTATATGCTATTGTCTTCCTTCACCAAATTGAGTGTGCATCTTTCCATTTTAGAATGAAGAGCTTGGCCCCTATATTATTTCTATTTGCAGTAATAAAAGCCTATATCAGAACTACAAATATGCCTGGTATCGGTATACTGTCACTAGTGGAAAGCACACTATATTTTTTGTCTTTTTTTACCCAGAAAATACACCCTGTTAGCTGTCCAGATTTATTATTTATATGAGTTATTATAACAAATCTGAGAGGATAGATAACCAAGCTCTAACTCTTCTAAAGAGGGAGAGGAGTAGTGCGTCAGAGGTGTGTGTTTGCCATTGGCAAAGAGAAGAGGTCCACATTGGACCAGGAGATCGCCAGATCACCAGGGCACAACCTCCCCTTTACCAATAGGTCCTACCTCCAAGACACCTCTGTATGACTTCACTATTTAAATTTGTACATACACCTATGGTTTTTGCTACTTTTCCAAAGAGACTTAAAAGTCTGTGCAAGTCTGTGTAGTTCATTGAACAAACAGCAACAACACATCTTCTGTCTAAGCTCTGGTCCTCTTTTAAGCTGTACAGTATTCCTTCAGTGCTGCGGACACCACATATGCTCATGGGTTGTCACTGTTTCGCTTTGTGCTACTGCTGCTATTATATAGGCTGGGGTTCACTACTAATGGGTGGGGCAAAGGGGCACCTACTGCAGCATAGTTGAAAAGAGTGGGTAAAAAGGGCAAGGGCTCAACTTTGTCCCCTGGTGCCATCATATTGAGAGCCATAGGCAGGGTGGTGAGGTTGTATGGGTATGGTAATAGCTGTGGGCCATAGAGGAGTTGATAGGGATCAGGGTAAAAGGGCAATTTTGTTGAGTCAGTATGGGGTACCATCTTCCCTAGTGCACCAAAAGACAAGGGTGCAGAAGGGTATGACATGAGCATCTGGTCCTCCTGTTTCTTACCAGAGCAGTACTCTCCTGGTATGATTAAGGGAAGTGCATACTCCTGAACAGGATAGCCAGGTTCTCTACAGGGATCTCTTGAAGAAATGCTGTCCTTTGTCTCTGGCTCTGAATGGGGCACTTGGGGGTGCAGTGCAGAACGAGAAGAGGGGGGCTCACTGCTGTGATCGGAACCTGTAGGAAGCACAGATCTTTGCTTCTCAGCACTGTGAATGCCTTGGTGTGCTTGGTTTTTCTCTAAAGGTATCCGCAACTGTAGGTTCAGAGGTCTTGGAGAGTGACTAGGGGAATGCGGGTGCAGTTGTGGGGGTCCTTTGTGAGTGGTTTGAATGACAGAGCATGTGGGTGAGGGCAGAGGGCTCAGTGGCTCCTCTTTGGGTACTATGAGCATCACATTGTCCGTGGATCTAATTTTGTTGGTGGGGTATTGGTATGCATTTTGCTGGGAAAACTCCCTCTCCCTTGCCAGTATTGTTGGCATCGACAAATCCTCTGCTTGGATGCTGCAAGCTGTTCTGGGTACTCTAAGATCTTGAGCCTCTTGTGCAGCCTCTTGTGTAGAACCACTGATGTGAATATCCCTGTCTTGGTGTGTTTCTTCCTCTTGATTTCTCAAAGCACTCTCTTTCATAGATGGCTCTATAGATGGATCTGCATCTGTTCTAACCTTTTCTGCCATTTGGACTTGACAGGCTTGGTTTGGTCTGTCAGTGGGTGTCAGGCTTCTTCTCCTCTGATCTTGTACATCTAAACTCCTTTTCTCAGGAGTTCGGAAGTCCAGGCATTCTGCTCCATTCATTACCAGCACACTGGGGAGGCTGGGGGAGATGACCTTTGACCTTTCTGGTGTTGGACTGAGTCTAACTGGGGAAGATACAGTGCTCAATTGTGAACTCTGGATTTTGTCTATAGCTGCTAACTTTGGACTTTCACCAGGAGCTAATCTTTGGTGCTCTTCATTCCTTTCACCAGCCTGTTTCTGTGTGTTTTGGGAATCTGATTTGAGATAGTTTATAACTGGGGTGGGCTGTGCATGCCTAGGTGTTATATCTGAATCTGTCCTTTGAACTTTGTCAACCTCTACTACCACAGCATTGTGACTTTGTGTGTCCATCACTGGCTGCATGGTCTCTGTAGTGATGCCTAGCTCATGCCGCTTCAGGTGGCAATTTAGCGCAGCAGCGGTCTTACAAACTTTATCGCACTGTGAGCAGGTATATCTTGTCAGTGGCCTTCTTCCCAAGCGAGCTGTACTCCCCTTTTCTAAGAACCTCCTGTTTAATGCACTGCTTGTCTCCTCTAATTCTGTTGAGTTTTCCTTGCTTGATGACTCTGAATTACATGAAGCCGAGGTAGGCACAGGTTTATTTTTTGGGTGACTGGTTCTCTGATGTTCCTCTAATTTTGTCTGAGAAGGGAAAGTAGCTCTGCAAAATAGACACACAAATTCAAATAGATGTGTTAGTTCATGTTTGTCTCGCTTCCTCGAGCTGGAGAACCAGCGGCCACAAGATCCACATTCAGAAGCCTGGTCCCCAGACCAACGTTGTTTGATGGACGGGGAACATGTGTATTGAGAATTCAGAGTGGACTGGGATAAAGCTGTGGAGAAAGAAAGGTCACGCTTTCCAGGACCCCCCTTTTCTTCCTCCTTTTCTTCCGTTTCTTCTGCAGGAACACAAGAAGGTTGAGTGTCTTCTTTGATCTCCTTCTGACGAAGAACTTCTTTTTCCTCCTCTTTTACTTCATCTTTTTCTTCTTCCTCTAAACCATTCTCCTCTTTGTTCACATCATTCATTAGTCTTTCTGCCCTCTTCATCAGCCGCAGTGATCGTTTGTAGTGCATTTTCCGCTGCCAGCTCTTGATCTTCTGCATATGCAAAGCTTTTCTCTTGGGCTTATATGAATAATAGGGTCTCCATAGGTTGTCTTCTTCCTCATGATCATTCCTGTCCTCTCTGACTTCTTGTCGGAAGAAATACTTCCTCACCTTGCCTGGCAGTTTAGAGTCTCTTTCTTCCTGGCTGGAACTGCGATGACTATGGTGTTTGTGGTGGTGGTGATGGGTGTGCCGTGATTCTCTCTGGTCTCCATGTAGAAAGTTGCCCTTTTTGTCTTTATTTTGTGGACTTTTGTCTCTCATGAGGTCTGTCTCAGATATACTCCTTTTAACAATAGCCTCTTCCCCTATACGAACAGTGATCTGACAAAGAGGCCCACTCCCTTTGACCTCTGAACCCACAGATATGGGAACCACCTTGTTTGACTCACTCTTGTTATGAGCTTTTCGTCCCTTGTGAATCTTTTCTGTTAGCTGTTGGATTTTTGAGATGTCTGTACGTGTGCTGGTGGTGTCCCACTTACTATGGGCATGTGTGTGATCTTTTTGTGTATGCTTTTTAAGAGTTTTTTGCAAAGTCTTATCCACTGCATGACTGTTCTCAGAAGGACATTTTCCATCCCCAGAGGGTGTCTTATCTCTTTGAACAATGACAGAGGATGGGAGTGCTGTACTATGCATAATGACAGAGGGTTTGCTATGTCCAAATGTAATGACAGAAGAAACTGCTGTCTCTGGGCTTTTGACATTTTTGGCTTTGATGCTGCTGTTGCCAGAGAGATGTAAATCTGACCTTTCCTTCTCAATGACCTCTGCTGGTACCTCTGACTGGACTGTTGCCAGCTTACTGCACTGCTCTGCGTCCATCGTCATCAAGAAACTCTCAGGATCTGGCTTAATCTCTTGGGGGTGAATGTCCTTAAGGAAGGAGTCCAGTTTACTGGGGTCCAGACTTGGAGGGAGGTTGCAGCCTAGAGGCAAAGGCAAGGTAGCTGATGGGTCAGGTTTGAGCAGTCCTTCAGCCAAAGCCTGATTGTATGTCTTATAGGGTCTTTTTTGAGAGCGCATTGGTAGTAGGCGGTAGAGTTTAAGTGCATTAACCTTCTGCTTATATCCCCCATTGGCTGTCTTCTCACTTGAGATAAGGCCAGGACTAATGCCATGGAATGCCTTCTGGTGTGTCTTGAGGTTGTAGTAGGTAGGAAAGGCCTCCCAGCAAAATATGCACTGGTATCGCCTTTCACCAGTGTGCCACACCTCATGTTTGGTGCGGTACTCTGCAAGAGCAAAAACCTTGTCACAATAGTGGCATGGGTACTTCCGACGCCATGAGTGCACATTAGAGTGGCGCTTCAGACTTGACAGGGTCATGTAGGAACGTTCGCACACTGAGCAGAAGTAAATGATATGTCCATCAACAATCTTCACAAAGTGATCCTCATCCCTGAGGGCATCACTGTGAGACATTGCCCTGGCATGATGTCCTTGGAGGCCTCGTCCTTTCTTTATGGGTCGTCCAGGTCCTGTTTCTTGTCCAAGCTGTTCTGGCTCTGTTGCCTCATTTGCTTTCCCCACATTCCCCTCCTCCAACGGTTCCTGTTTGGGCTGGATGGAAAAAGCTGGCAGTGCTTGCCGACAGGTGGCCTCATGGGATTGCAGTCTTTTATTATGGATAAAGGCTTTGCCACAATGGCGGCAGCTGAGAAGTCGTCCACCCCGATGAAGACGCATGTGCACAGTGAGGGACGAGGCGGTGCTGAACAGACGGTGGCATACTCCACACAGCAGCTCTGGTTTTGGCACTGCTTGATAGGAGTCATGGAAAGATGGAGGAGGGAGGGTCAACGGAGAGACAGAAGGTGGTGAAAGAGGAGGAGGGCTTGATGAAGATGATGGTGGATTTATACTGGGAAGAGGGAGGCTCAGTTCCACATGTAGGCTGTTTCCTTTACGTTTTTTGCCTTTTACACTTTCCACGTCCTTTGTGACCTGACCTTGGTAGGCTCTTGCACTCAGGTTGAACAAGATATGCGCAGTCTCTGTTGTTGAGTGTTCTGGGTAGTCATTAGGCAGACTAGGTCCAGGTGTCTCCCTTGAGTAGTCCATTTTAGCAGATGTGTGCAATGCAGAAGTTGGAAAGTGGGGGCCACTACCAGCCACAGAAAAGGACATAGTGGATTTGCAGTTCTTACTGACAGGTGCAGTCAAATCAATAGGGAGAGTGGAGGAGGAAGAGCAGGATAGGTAGTCTGATTTTGATCCTTTGGACATTGGTTTGCCTCTGTGACTTTCCTCCTTCCATGCAGTGCTATTTGAAGCATCTCTATCAAATGAAGAGGAAGGAGGATTAATAATTGGACAGTGCTTTTGTGCAGAGAAACCAGGCAGTCCAGTGCTGATAGGAAAACTGAGAGAAATCCTTGTTGTTTTGGTACCATCCACTTCATCTTTCCCTTCTCCCATCCTGTTGCCTTTTATCTGTTTATTTCTGTGTTTCATTTGAGTCTTTTCCTTTAGTCCTTTGAGACACTTTTTCGGGCCACCCACTTCAAACAGATCCTTAAGGAAGCAAGATGCGTAAATGCAGTTCAGCAAGTTCAGAAGTACTGAACAGAGTGAGGTAAAAGTTAGAACAGTGTCCACCACTGGAATGGAAGATTGGCAGGCATTCAGGGAAAGAGCAGAGTCAGTTGAAGAAAAGCTCAGTCCTTGAATGTGGATGTTGTATACAGCGATGATTCTTAGATAGATGTAAAATTGACTCTTCTCATAGATTGAAGCAGGGCCAGCCAGGTGCTGTTCATTTAGCTCCAAGGGTATGACGCTGGTGTGCAAGGGGTGCCAGCCGTCCATTCTGGACACCATGACCCCACCCCCAAACCTGAAAAACAGACAGAAAAGTGTTTAAATAAGCTTGTATGCCAGTATCTGTTAAAGGCACAAAGATGATGGAAGCATTGTGTCTCAAAAAGCAAACTTAGCCATGAAAAATGTCATTAAACAGCATAAAACCTGTCTTTAAATGAAAATAAAAATAGACAGCACCAGTTTTAGTTTTAGTCATCCTCATTGCAAATTTCAGTATTTCAAAGTTGGAAAGAATCTTAACAATCAGTGTCACTGTTCGACAGCAATGTTTTCACTTCTTTTTCTTGAACAGGGAAAGATTTTTACTTAAAAACTTAGCTTAAAAACACTTGATGGTATATTTCTATAACATGTGCATGGCAGCAATTATTAACGATTTAACAGAGAATGGTAGAGGATCGGGGGCATCCTTGATCCAGTGATCCCTCTAATCCACATTCTGAATATATCACTCAAGGTAGAAATGCAAAAAAATTCAATAACCACAACAATTTGGGAAGGCTTTTCTAACATATTATCTCATACATTTCACCAAGATGTTCATCAAAATATACACGTTAGCTAAGTAAATAACATCTTCTAATATATTTATATAAGCATGTACACTTTATTTAAGTATTTGCAATTATGCTACACATGAAAAATCCCCAGTCATGGTTTTCTGCCTGTGTTTTAGCCAGGCAGGCAGGCCTCTGTAAAATTCCACAAGCAGCCCTGAACACACTGAAACTAGGTCAGCACTGTTATTGCAGAGCAAGAGAGCGGGAGAGACAGAGAGAGGCGGTGAAAAAGAGCCAGGCCAGAGACAGGAACAGCCAAACACATAGACACATGCGTGCACATGCACATGCGCACACACACACACACACGCACATTAACAGGGACAAGAACACACAAGCACATACTCTCTACCACAGACACTGCACACACCTAGCACATTTGCAAGGCGCATACCAACTGGTTTGCCTGTAAGCAAGCCGCCTGACAGGTAGCGTCACCAGAACACCACAAACATAGCCACTGACTGTGCAAAGGAAGTGCCAAAACATAGGGCTGTAATTTTAGATGTTACATAATCTACAGTGACAGGAAGTGCTCAAGAAAAAAAGCAAAATCCAAGAAGAAAAACCAAGCCCGAGCAGTACATTTTTGATGTTTATCAGTTGTATCAATTATATACATTAAACTGTGAGTAGCATGAATATTATGGAATAAGTGACCAACAATGCACCTGCTTCAATCAGTGTGAGCATGACAGCTTAAGAACAGGGAAAAATGCTTACAAGGGGTTCCACATGTCAAAATTTGTTTTGTGCTATGGATGAGGAAATGCATCTGTCCGTGTTTCCGTCACCCTTTGTGCATGACGCACACACTGCTTCTCAACAAGCCATCCTTAGCTCAAGAGGCTGGCCAAGCGTGACAGGGGCTTTACCGCCACCCTCCCTTTCATCCCCAGCACTCCAGCTCCCCCTCTACTTGAATATGCAACCGTCTGAAACAGTTAGAGAGACAAACATTCGACAGACTCTCTGTACCACCATCAGAAATGTCCTGAAAAAGTAATGGAGCAAAACAAATATTGATTTATGGTCCTCTATGTCTCTCTATGTTTGTTTGCATGTCATATGCAACTCATTAACAACTGACAGAATAGATTAGGAAAGAAGGAAATCTGTGAAGTGAAGTCATGTCTGTGAAGGAGAAGGCACACTAGATTATGCATCAATATACTGCTTGGTTAGATTATGCATCCTATATACTGCATGGATGAAGTATCCATCATTTTAGTTTACTCATTAGTAATGACAAAAGACAGAAAACAGAACACTCTGGAAAAGAGTAAACTATCAAGGTCTTTGGTTTCCATCAGGCCTGCAACTCTGAACTGGGCAGAGCCGGACTGGGAAAAGCAGTCTCTGACTAGATCCTGAACTCTGATCAACCCCCTGGCCAAAAAACATGGCTGAGCCAGCCAGAGGGAAGGGGAGGAGAGGGGAAATGGTGGAAAGGAGTAGATCGGCAGTGAGGGGTGAGGAAGAACAGGGTGGCAGCAGGAGGTATGGGTGGGTTAAGAAGTGAAAGAGGTATCAAATCCTGTCCTATATCTTTAAGATGCTCATACACCGACATGTATCTCGATAGGCCATGCTCCTGTGGCTGTACCCATGGAAATTGCCATGCTTGACATGGTCTGCAAGTGGCTCCCATAATTCTGTAGCTGCAAAAGTGAAATGAAATGGATAATAAGAAGATCTTGCAGCTTGACAGGGAATCCCAATATACACTTGGTCATCATGTTATAATGGAAATGCAACAAAGTTCATCGTCATTTGAGCGATGACCAGCTCAAATACATCCAACCCCTGCCCCCCCACACCCACATGAATGCTTATAAAATGAGGAAACTGTTCACTCCTACATCACGATCCCTCCGAGTGCTTCGGCCCGTTTCATACAGGCTGTACGCAAAAAAAAAACAAATAAAAAACCCCAAGAACCTGGGCTACTTTTAAAGCATGCGTAAAAGGAAGAAAAAAAAGCAAAACACGGAACATGGCTGTTTTATAATCTTATTTTCCCCATCTGTACATTTACATATTCACATAGTAAAACTTGTACCATTTCAGTCATTCCCAACTAAACGTGCACTTGCTATAAAACACTAAGTATCCAAATAACAAGTACTATAAAATCTGTAAAATGTATCTCCTTACAAAAAAAATCTAATCTTATTTTCTGTTAAATCGGAGTGACTCATCGGCCGTGAAAAAGAACTGCGTGGTTGAGCCACGAGAGGAGAGGATAAGGGAGGCAGGCCTTGTTTAGCACTACACACACACACACACACACACACACACTCACAGTCGCACTTCCACATACGCACAGACACACTCACACAGGCATGCTCGTGCACACACAAACAGGACAACACTCCTCTTGTCTTGCTTCTCGTGACCTACGCAGAACCCAAACAATAACAACAACAACAACTGTCGATATGATAGCGGTGAAGAAGAAGAAGAACATGGGAGCAGGAAGAAGAGAAGAATGAGAAAACAGAAAAGAGTCTGACGGTCTCTTCATTTCTCCGCCAGGCAAGCACACAACAAGACTACGTACCTCGAAAAACCTCCTGCTGCATCTCTGCTGCGATCTCTTCTCTCTCTCTCTCTCTCTCTCTCTCTCTCTCTCTCTCGCCCTCCCTTGTTCTGTGTGTATGCTTGTCTGCGCCTGTGTGTATGTGTGTGCGAGTGTGAGTGTGATTGTGATTGTGTGTGTGTGTCTGTGTGTGTGTGTGTGTGTGCGCATGAACGAGAGAACGCAGGCAGCACACACAGGCAGCACTATGTAGAGACGGAGGGCAGGGACGACTCTCGCACTCCCGAATCTCCCCCTCCTTCTCCCCTTCTTTTCTCTCTCGCCTACTCTCTCGCCACACACTCTTTCTCCCTCTTGCACTTCACTTTGACTCGGACATACGATTCCAGGGTGTTCCTTCTTTCCCCTCGTTTCACCAACTATCCCACCGTTTTTGCCCCCTTTATCACCCACCCCTCTCTCATCATTTTAATTCCAAACCCCCTCCACCACCACCCTTTTTTTTGTATTGTTCTTCAAACACGCACACTCCTGCACTCGCTGTAGCCCATATTACACAAAGCCGGGTGATAGCATAGCAAGCGAATGAGCAAGGGAGGGAGAAAGAGAGAGGGAGAGCAAGAGGACGCCATTTAAGCAGTTTGTTACGAGCACTGCCAGTCCCCAAAATGGCTGAAAACAAACAGGAGCCATGCCAACAGGAAAAAAAAACTGGGCACAGAATATACAGAGGGAAAGGAGATAAAGAGTAAAAGAAGAGAGGAGTGGAGAGAGAGAGAGAGAGAGAGAGAGTGAACGAGAGAGAAGACAATACTTTGCTGAAAGCAAAACTCTTTAAATGAACTGGAGTAGTTGAAAGGAAAGAGAGATCAAAGTGTGAACGTGTGGACATGCTCTTTGTTTTCCATTTTCTTCTGCGTTTACTGCTGTCCATAAAGAGCTGGAGGTTTATGGTGAGTGGCTCTGAAAGAGTCGAGTAAACATTTTGAAGTTCCTGCAGGAGTGGGTGCAGGTCAGAGTCTGGGATTGGTGATCTGTGGAAAACACACACACACATATATACAGGGGTTAGACAATGAAACTGAAACACCTGTCATTTTAGACTACAATAATTTATTAGTGTAGTGTAGGGCCTCCTTTTGCGGCCAATACAGCGTCAATTCGTCTTGGGAATGACATATACACAGTGTCCTGAACAGTGGTCAGAGGGATTTTAAGCCATTCTTCTTGCAGGATAGTGGCCAGGTCACTACATGATGCTGGTGGTGGAAA
>JAOVYV010000053.1:2596215-2606569 GCA_025674545.1 Hassar affinis
AAAACAAGAAAAAGTTGGCTATCATCGCCAGTTCCTGTTTTTTCATAATAATTTAAAGATGTTCTAAAGTGTGAAACCAACAATTGCCTTTTGTCCGTCATCATCTTTTGAAAGCAGATATTGTCCAGGGGAATAATTACAGTACAAAAACTGGCAAATAAAAGGTTCAGGTTTAAAAATGATCCATTCTGTATAATGGATGTCTTCGCTTGCAACATCTTCCTTTTACCGTGGTCCATGAAGTTCATTGTAGCATCGCAGAATTCCCTCTGGAATAAAAGGCTGGGAGGATGTAGGCTTTCAAATTGTCTTCTGACTCAGAGGTGAGACACTCTTACCAGCAGCAACAGTGAATGGACTTCAATGTTTTATTTTACCATAAGAGGCATGCATGTGTTCGACTGGATTGTGAGTTTTTGAACACCAGTGGGTGTAGAGTTCCAGGCTGTGAAACGACAAAGTGCATTCTCACCATGAGACTAGTGAGGTCTGTCAAACATAAGGCCAGAAGGCATGAAGGAAAAAATACATGCAACAGTACCATAGGATATAATACATACAACCTTCATCTTATACTCCTGTCTGTCATAAAACTGTACTGTTTGCATACTTTGCATAAATATGTAAGGAGATTATTCCCGTTCAAGGCAGTACTACATGACCTTTAGTTAACAATATCTTTGCTCTAACAGATAAATCACAGCACAAACACACACCAAAAGTTTATACTTTCATTCATTCAGAAACTGAAATAACACTGAAGTGGTGTTTCTTTCAGAAAACATAGATGTCTGTTTCTTACATCTTGTAAACATCAATTTGAGCCTTAATTCCCACCAGCTGCAAGCTCTGTATAATGCGGGCCAAGATTTCTGCTTCTAAGCAGGAACACATGAGAAGACAACACATTTATTACCATGTAATACTGATAACAAGGTAAACGCCCTTTCTGGTCAAAAACCTCACTGATGGATAAATGAAACCACACCAAACATTTCAGTATTGTGGCAAATTTGATATGTGTGGAAATGGGCTTGAGGCATAACTTGGGATTCGTCTGTTCTTGGAACTACTATGCCATTACCTGAGACATGATTTGAGACTTGTTTGTATTTACTTGGAACTTCAGATTTGTCTGTCTTAACATGGGACTTGACTTGGGATTTGTATGTCTTCTGAGCTTTACCTGAAACTGTAATTCGGATTTGTCCGGCTTTATTTGAGACTTGTCTGTCTTTATCCTGCACTTACTTTGCTTGAGGCTTGTCATTACTTAGGACTTGACTTTGGATTTTCCTGTCTTTACTTGAGACTTGCAGTTTTAACTCAGTTTTCCAACATGAGACTTATCCGCCTTTACCTGGGACTTGACTATGTAATTGTCTGTCTTTACTTGGGAAGTGACTTGGTACATATCTGTCTTTTATTAATTGAGAATTTACTCAGGACTTAAGGATTTGAGACTTATACATGAGACTTGTCTGTCTTTACTCTTAGCTTGGCTTTGTGCTTGTACATCTTTACTCTGGGTTTGACTTGAGATTTGTCAAAACTGTCTGTCTTCAATTAGGATAAGGATAACTCAGGATTCAAATTTAGACTTCTACTTCAGACTTACATTTACATTTATGGAATTTGGCAGACACCCTTATCCAGAGTGACTTACATTTGATCTCATTTATACAACTGAGCAGGTGAGGGTTAAGGGCCTTGCTCAAGGGCCCAACAGTGGCAGCTTGGTGGTGGTGGGGCTTGAACCCCCAACCTTCTATTCAGTAACCCAACACCTTAACCACTGAGCCAGCCTTGCCCTTGTTTGGACATAGCTTGAGACTTGTCTGCCTTTACTCAGAACTTCTAAAGAAGTGACTTAGAATCTGTCTTTAATCAGGATATGAATTCTTTGTCTTTACTCAGGACTTTGAGACTTTTCCATTGGTGCTTTGGACGTTGTGAATTGTCCCTATTTAATTGGTACATGACTTCAGACCTATACTTGAAATTTGTCTTTCCTCAGGACACTTGAGTGTCAAGCCGCAGTTGTTACTTGAAAATGTGCTGTTTCCACCTCACTCATTTAGACTTTTGAGTTTAACATATAACACAGTAGTTTTCATCTTCATTTGTCAGCTAGCGGCTAGAATGGGAGGATACAGCACCAGTAAGAGTAATAAAAATTGGCATGGTGGACACGTGTGAATTTTGAACAATACCATGTGTGTCTGCAAGAATCAGGCTCACATTGCATTGAAGCGCCTCTAAACGGTTGATTCTGACAGAACTTTGCTTGGTGCTGGCAGATGACGGACATATTATCTGTTAAAGAGACAAACCAGCATTATAATTGCAGCCACATGTTATAATTACAGCCTTATGTTTGTATGTATGAGTGTAGACATGTGTCTTACTGAGTCATATTTTTACACCATGTGTTTTGTACATTGGTTCTTCATGGTAAGCAGACGAGTGTAAGGTGGATTGTCTTTTTTTTTGTTGTTTGTAGAGGCACTTCAGGTGCTCTTGATCTGCACTGTGGAGTGTATGAGAGCCTGGTTTGCCAAATGTGATGTATGTGTGGGTGTAGAAGAGCACAGTGTTGTTTAGTATTTAGTTACCAAGCATGGACTTGATCTGAATGAGTGATGTGTAGTGCATAAGCAAAACTATATGCTTAAGAATTGCTGGGTATGTTGCTTACCTATTAGAACAGTACTTTTCATGCCGAAGTAGGTTACAATGTTATTATTTACACATATTATTAGGCACTTCTTATTAAATGCTGAGTCTAAATTTAAAAGCATATCTGGCAAACTAAACTGTTCTGCCCTACTAAAGCAAAAGAAAAATGTCTAACATTTACTTTATTTCCAGCCAATTGAGCAGTAGCTAGGTCATTAGATACAGAGTTACTTCATATTTCCATTCTGTTGAATAACATACCATGGAAAGTAAAACAAATTTTGACAAAATATGAAAACACAGATACTGCTTTTGCTATAGTAGGGCAGCTCTAGCTAGCCAAGTCCGATCTCACAACACAGACAAGCAACACAGTCATGACATATGACCTACTGGTTTAGCAAATTGAACTCTTAGACCTGGTTTATACTTGATGCATGAATTTACATGCAGCAGTTTACATACATCGTCTGTGTATCTTATGTATATCAACATAATTATAGGTGACAGCCGTTAGATCTGTTAGATCCTAGTTGAAGTGTAAAATGTTTAGATATTTTATGCACAGAGATGTTAAACTTTCCACCATCATGGAGCAGCTGAGCTGAATTTTGACTTTATGTTCAAAAGTATTTTCATATCTGTAAAATTCAGAAGACAGGTATGCAAGATGGACCATTGGGTAGGTCTGAAGGCTACATTAAAGGTTTAAACTGTAAAACAGGTTAGTGTTAGTACTGAATAGTTGTCTAGAATAATTTACAAGTCAGTTGTGGGCAGTGTAAGGTAATATACGTAGCTCTGAGGATGCTGTGTAAGCAATGCTCCAAATGGCTGCCGGGTACGTGCAGCAGCCATCCAGCACAGTTAAAAGCTAGTTCTGGCTATAGAAAGCACAGACGTTTTCAGTGTGTGTTTATGAAAGCTTGCTTATGCTCTGGGTAGAAACTTATAGCTAGTTCCACTGTGATATTGCTTGACAAATAGATATCAGTTCTTTAAAAAAAAGCCTTAGGGTTAGTTCAAATGGAAAGGTCATTAACCTATGTAGTTGTGTCTAAGTAGTGCTGAAGTTATAAAAGGAAGAAGTTGTGTAGAATTTGATTGTATTGAAAGTGACAAATTACTGACCAGATCCTATCATTAAAATGGTGTAAACATGACACTTCATATGATAATTCTGAACATTGGGAACTGTATAAATATCATGAAGCAAACATGTAGAAACTCCAGGAACTGCACCAGGGAACTAACTGTCATGTAAAAGATGTGCACTTCTTTTTTTTCGTTTACATGAAGGCACTTTGGCATGATAGAATAGAAATTTCAGAGTATAAAAAAAGTCATATCAAAATAAGTTAACAATGCAAAAGTGTCTCGTTCTGCAATACTGTCATCATCAACACTTATTATGAAAAGCGCCTGTGCATCAAAAAAAAGGCACAAACCTCAAAACAACAACGAAGTGCTGCATTTCAGGGCACTTGAACAACTCGATTTAAAATACAAAAAAAAACCCATAGGTCTACTTCATATTTATAAGTACAACAAAATATAAACAAGAACAAATAAGCATATTCCAAAAGTAAATAAAGTCATGTCATGTCATTTTTCCAGACAAGGATGCTGCTAGTACTTGTGCATGATGGGTACTTTGACAGTCTTGATTTCGGCTATGTGAGAGGATTTCTGGATGATGCAGCTGGTGGTGCCTGCTGGAACACCGTCTTTAGGCTTGGCCAGGTTGGTCAGGGCCATGGCTGCATTGATCTCTCGCCAGTACGTCTCATCTTTTCCACGTCCTTTTTCCTTTGGCATGACACTGCTGTAGACACACACAGTTACATACACAAGTCTATAAGACAGTAAAACACAAGTCAGTCTGTAGTATATGGGTGTTTGTGTGGATTCTGGTTCTGCACTTCTGGTTCTGGCTGTGCTCTTGGCTCTATATTATAGTATATTATTGATGATATTAATCAGGGCTCTTCAGTGTTATCCACAAAGGGGCGCTGTGGCTGCAGGCTTTCATTCCAATCAAGCCACACCTGATTCCACATGTACAATCAGTTCATCTTGCACTTCAGTCAACTGTCAAGTGAGCTTACACCTGGCCGAAATAAAAGCCTGTAGTCACACTGTCCCTTTGAGGATATGATTGATGACCCCTGATATCATTGATTTAAATCCATGTGTAGTTATTCTGCCCTGAAAAAGATTTACCCCCCCCCTTGAACCTTTTGTAGGTTTTACACTATTTGTGAATGTATTTATCCCCATTTCCATGAAAACCCCAAAATTAGTCATGGTGCCACCAGTTTGCCAGTTGGTTGAATGGCATCTACCCATGGGCAACTGTCATGTGACCTTAGTGTAAATACACTTGGTCTTGGAAGAACTTGGAGTTTTGAAGACCAAGGAGCTATCGAAAGAAGTCTGGGACAAAGTTTTAGAAAAGTATCAATCAAGGTTTGGTTATTTAAGAAAGAAATCCCAACTTTAAACCGCCTCCAGACTGACAGTAAACCCTAAAGAAAGGCTTATTGAGAGGAGCAATAAACAGACCAGGGCTAACTCTGAGGGAGCTGAAGAGATCCACAGATCTGATTGGACATTCCACAATGGTAGGTTTAATGGGAGAAATGCAAAAAGGAAGCAAATATTAAAACACCCATGTTGAAGACTTAACAAGCATGTAATGCAAAAGTGAACACTGAATTGTTCTTCATCCTGAGATTAGTGAGGCATGGTGGTGGTAGCACCATGTTGTGGGGATGCTTTAAATCATCAGGGACTGGGAAACTTGTCAGAGCTAAGAGCATCATGGATGATGCCAAAGAATCTTAAAACACAATATTTACCAGTCTGTTTACCAGACTGACACAGTTCCAGTTTAAAAGGACATTGACCCTAAGCATACTGCCAAATCTATACTGGAGTGGTTCGCAACCAAGACCCAGGTTAAAAAATGAGGTTTGTAGGCATGTATAGGCTGAGAGCAGGTTCATGGTCAGTAATTCTATCCTTTTACTTATGAGAGCAGTTGGGCAGTTTGTTTATCATAACCATAGGCAATTTGGAGGAAATGAATGACTACTGCTAAGTGTTGGTGCTTATATTATATTAATAGTGCTCTAATTAAAAAAAAGCTTGCTTTGTATTTAATAACACTTTTCTGTGTTAGTCAAGCCTTGCAGTGCATGTGTGTTGCAGTGAAATATAGTACTTACTTGTCACATCTAGTTGATCCATGATCCACAGCCTCTGCAAACACAGCATCAGAACAAAGCTAAGTGTTAAATGCAGTTCACCTCAGGTTAATGGTGATGGATTGCGTAATAAAATTCATGTGGATGTTGTGTGAAAGGGAAAGAGGGAGGAAAAGCTGTCAATGTAAAGAGGGGAATAAAAGGTGATTTTTCAAACTGAGCCTTAGAAGTTCATCATACGAGACACCATATGGATTCATCTTCCTCTCCATGGACCAGTTATAACCACTGACCCACTGAGACTGACCAACACAAGGGCTTAGAGCTGGCATGTATTTAATTTGTATCATTTTCCATAGCTTGCTATGGAAAGGATGTGTGGCCCCAAGTCTACAACGTCTGATGAAAAACCTGAACGTGTCCTCTTGGGAGAACTCAGTTCTCGCTTTCTCATTCATCCCTTCCCTTTTCTTCTGTCTTGGATCAGGATTGCAGTACGGAGCATTCAAACCCTGGCCAGACTCTGGAATAGCCAAACAGCACCTAATCATCCCCAAAGCCTGGCTTGCACTGCAGCTAATCTTGTTCTTCTCCCAGTTTTTCTCCTCCAAGAAGTCGGCACATGTGCAGAGTCTGTGTCTGCGCACACATCGATGCCAGGCCAAGTCTGCCTCAGGTCAATATGAGGCTGATTACCAAATATCCTGTTGTTCCCTGTGCCTTAGAGGTCATGGTTTTATAGCACTGGAAAACGCTGTTGTAGCCAAAACACCTCCTAAATACCCTCTTGAAATATCTCTAACAAATATCTTGAAAACGTGCAAGATTTTTTTCCTTGCTCATGAAGTGAAGACCTGTGCATTCCTCTGAAATCCTTGTTGAGATTTTGTGCTGCCTGGATGGAAATCTTTATTTCTCTTTCACACCATCTTATCCATCTTCTTCAGCTCGCCATGCATCTGTCAGTAGGTGGCTTAGTGACCGATCTTGCGTACAATTTCCAGTTTAAATGCTCTGAGCCCAAGGATTGTTAACAACGATCATCATTAGCCATTCTGTCTCCGACATGTCATAGATTTTCAGAATCATTTTCAACTCCTAGGTAATCCAAACCACATTTTGCTAAATAAAATACTTGCAAAGTGATAAAAATAATACTTTGCAAACAGTAATTAGTTTGAATTCTTTCTGAACTAAGACACTTCTGGTGTTCAGGTTTTGGGTTGGGGGGGGGGTGTTATTGGGCAGGTGTCTGTAACACATACTAATGCACACCCTCCAGCAACCTTAACTCATCTCCTTTCAAAACACTTATTAAACACCATGTTAGATCAACATGCATAATGGACCTGAAGATAAATGTGTAAACATTTCTTTATTCTAAGACTTTAGCTTTTCATCAGCATACAAACCCTTTTTCAACAAATGCACACCACGAGGGTTTGAATTGCAAGAAACTTGGTTACGTATTAAGAAAGTGGCCATGCTCTAAATCAATGATTTGTTTCAGTGGGAAGAAAACCTCCCTTCTTATGTTTCACCATAGAAGAGGAAGCCTACAGACATTTTGTGCAGAGATGTTCATACTTGAACATGAAAGAAAACCAAAGACTGAGGGTAAAGAAAGCTACTGACTCATTCCCCAAGGACAGCTTGTTTATGTTCTCTCACTGCTGAAACTGACAGATTCAATATGCAACCACTAACATAATTTACAGCATGTGGCATATGCCCCTATCCAGCGCCATTTACAGAAGGGTCTTGTAGTTTCCATCAACACCATGTCCTCATGCTAGGACAATCCAATCAAGACCTAAGAATAATCCCATGCTCAAACCCTGTCTGGAGCTTTTGTACTGACAACAAATTCCATGCTTGTTTTATTATCCCAAATCCATTGTTTTCAGAGTGATGCTGATTCTGCCAGACAGGTAGGTCTGTCTACCAATTGAAAAGCAATTTGCTATTTGCTGGCTTTCACAGTCATTACGAAGATGCTTTTAACACTCCTAACATACTGTACATGCAAATTCACTCTCTGCTTCTCAGTCACAGTGTCTTGACAAAATAAACAACAGATCTTAATCTTTCTGATGATACAAGTTGTTTCTCTACTCAAAGAGCTGCTGAGTAATGGCCAAGAGAAAAACTTCATGTTTCTATATCAATGTGTTCAGACAAATCCTGCCTTCTGTGTTGTGACTGGCTACCAACCATACTTACACATGGCAGTCAGCCAATCCTTGTCCATAACATGGTTACTCCTAACCAATCATCGCACAGCAGGTGGGATTTGTCAGAAAATGCTCGTGAAGATGATAAAACGGCAAAATCGGAACCAGTTGCTACAAATCATTTGACATTTTGCTCTAATCTGAGCAATAATACCAAATCTACCCTGTTCATACACCAGTGCTGCTAAAAGCATTTCAATCATTCTGTCCAGGCTTTGACAGAATGATTCATTAAAAATGCTACCTCTAATAAAAGGCAGGTAGACCATCTAATCGATGGCAATGTGCTATTAACCATGCATTACTGGCAATGTACTACGCTACTGACACCTGACAGGCAACCAGGAAAATGTTCCTTCTCAACAAGAACAAGAAGTTGTTTCAGTACAGTCAACAGATCTGAATCTTTTGCTTTGTTATTTTTTTATAGTCAGTAGATAAGAGTTATGTATCCAAAATGAATAGTTATGGGGGAACCCGCTTTAACAAGGAGGTGATTTCTTGTCATTTTGTTTCTTTAAAGCTAAAGGCATCCCCTCGTAAATCGAACCCAGGTCAGCTCTCACAAATTGAGATTTGCAGCTCTTATACCCCACAGCCAAAATAAATTCAGTTGTTTCTCTTTCACTGCACCTCAGAGAAACTGGACATCCAAAACCTGTTCACTTCACAGTTTCACAGGCCATTTACAGCCCTGAAAATACTCTCCATGATCATTTCTTTTTGTTTTTTTTTTTTAGTCATGCTTTCCAAGCAGCCTTTTGAATGAGTAGATTTGTTTTCTGTATTAACAAAGGCAATATCATTTTTCAGCTATAAATAACAAAATACAGTATTAATTGATTTATTCTGCAGCCTGTAACAATGCCAAGTAGTAATACGCCTTTTATTAGGTCATGACTCAGTGTGATGCGATCGTTATGATTTTCTCCACTGAACCCCTGCTCCTGTATCAGTAATGAAGACTCTGATTAATCTTACAGTAAGTGCCAAGTTTGCTGCAAGTCTTTGCTGTAAGTGCCAAGGTTGCTTTTATCAAGGCAAAATAATTACCCTGAACATTAAATAAAAAGAAGCACTGATACACCATTCTGCACTCGGCTGAAAATGAGCCTGGCCTTCATAACCTGTACTTCCAATGTTTAGAATTTTGGATATTTTTCCACATATAATAGCCATTATTTAATTAATAGCCATTTATTAATATAAATACTGCCTCTGCCTTCTTACTATCATAAATATTCTAGCATGTGGATTTGCACTAATCTTGCATGTAAACAGTAACTAATTACATTAAATTATATTTTAATCTTTTTTTGGTGAAAGCTCAACCAATTCTCAATAAACAACTAGAGCATGTGTATACTTTAACAAATATATTACAAACCCCATTTCCAGAAAAGTTGGGACACTTTCTAAAAATGCAATAAACACTAAACGATTTTGGATTTTTTTTTAATTGCTTGAACTTTCATTTAACTAATGAAAGTACAAAGAAACCTTTTTAACCTTAATTGTGTTTTTGTAAATATTAAAAAGCATGCTCAAAAAGGCAAAATACTGAAAAGGTTCTACAACACTGTTCTGGAAGGTTCCACAATGATCAGTGTACCTGGTAACAGGTGAGGTCATCAAGACTGAGTATAACAGGAGCCTCCACCAAAGGCTCAGTCTTTGTAAGCGAGGATGGGTCGTGGTTCACCACTGTGTGCCAAACTTCATGAAAGAATTGTCAGTCAGTTCAAATAAAATGTTTCTCAGCACAAGACTGCAAAGAATTTCTGTCTTTCATCGTCTACAGTTCATAATATCATGAAAAGATTCAGGGAGTCAGGGGAAATCTTGCTGTGTAAAGACCAAGGGAGGAAACTGCTGCTGAATGTGCGTGACCATCGAGCCCTCAGTCGGTACAGTTTGAGAAACCGTCATGCTACAGTGATGGACATTGCCACATGGGCTCGGGAGGAAAATCATTGTCACTTAACACAGACCACTGCTGCATCAAGAAATGCGACCTGAACCTGTATTATACAAAGATAATTAATTGATATTAATGAATTAATTAGTTATCTGGGCCTGAAGTCATATGAGAAAGACAGTGGAAATGTGTTCTGTGGGCAGATGAGCATGGGGGAGCATCAGTGCCCACACATGCATATACAGGGGTTAGACAATGAAACTGAAACACCTGTCATTTTAGTGTGGGAGGTTTCATGGCTAAATTGGAGCAGC
>JAOVYV010000053.1:4457009-4467509 GCA_025674545.1 Hassar affinis
GTGTGTGTGTGTGTGTGTGTGTGTGTGTGTGCCCTATGATGGATTGGCACCCTGTCTAGGGTTGTTCCTGCCTTGCGGCCTATGCTGCCGGCTAGGCACCGGCTCTCCCGTGACCCTGAACAGGAATAAGCGGTTAAGAAAATGAATGAACGAATTAGCAATACTTATAGTTTAACCAGGAAAAAACCCTTCCACGTGTTGCACTACAAGGAAAAAACTTCCTCGTAGTGCTGATGTTGCAATACATCTAACCCTGTGTAATTACTATAGTCATACTGTCAACACAATCAATATTGTTTAGTTCTCCTCTAATTCACCAGAGTATTGTTATCCTCTAATGATCGCAAGCTTAATATCAAAATCTCACTATCTGGCTTCATTCAGAAGAGGACTGATTGGAAAGTGGAGTCCATTTTGGAGCCACCTGATTTCAAATGTAAATATCCAGCATGATTGATATTTATAACTTGAAATCCTGTAGTATGAAAGGAACAATGGCGATATCCAATGAGAGCACGCTGATGGGGAAGAGTCTGATGAGGATCGAGTCATTAACAGGATAATAATCTATGTTTGAGACAACTTTATTTCCAGCTCACACCTCAAAATGAATAAGACATGCTGATTCAGTCCTCTCAGCCATTTTTTTTTTCTTTCTTTCTAAAACACAGCACTCACAAGTGCAACGATGTGACGCCAATAGTCCACCTTCAGGTTCGTCTTGCCCTGGTGTCACACTTGATCATGCAAATTTCTGTAAGATCCAAGTTCCCCGGGATCTCAGCCACTCTGAAATCATTAGTACAGTTGCTGAGTGTGTGGTCCTGTGTCTTGACTGAATTGTCTGGTGTCTGCGTTCTTATGATTAAACAGTAAACATCAGTTAAATGTCTGTCATTATGTCTGAGGTCTCCAAGCTTTTTTAAAATCAGTTCAGATCGGAAAATCCTCTAATGTGCACCAGGCAAAACATAACTCCTCTACAAACACAAGTCTAATAACCTTGTGGGTAGGAAAGCACTGCTGCTTGTGGTTTAACCTGATCTCTGCCTTCCTCACCCTCATGGTGTGCTGAAATCATCTACACTTTCTGGATCAGTTGCTGTTCCTTTGTGTGGGTTTATTTTTTTTTTTTTGATAACCACAAAGCAATGAAATGAATCTTCTCCATGTGACCCAATGTCAAAGAGCCACAGGGTCAGTAAAGGGATTGGCAATTTACCTTCTTCCCCCTCCTCTGTTTTCGACCTCTAATCGAAACCCCTGTAATCACCCGCACCAGCAGCAGCACGACCTGCAGGCGATTAGAAGCTATAACCTCATGTCTCTTTGTCGCTAAGCATCCGGATTCATTCAACCTCCCTGCCTGAAGGACTTGTTTGTGCTACTGAGAACTAATCAAGTCACTGAAGGTCCCCTTGTAGAAGTGGACGTTGTTCTACAATTACCCATGTGTGCTGATTCGAGAGGCCCCATGTGTCTTTGGTGTAATCAGGGTGGGCTGGAGGTCGAAATGGTGGTGGGCTGTGGGTCTGCAGCTTTGATGGGCTTCTCAGATCTGCTTTGGGGCCCCTACGGATGTGGGCTTTGATCCAGGTGGGCCAGATTCTTCATCTCCAAGCATATGTCTGTGTTTTTCTCACCATCATGCTGCTCAACAGAAAGTCTCATTTTTGCATGGTGCTAACAAGTGGAGTGATGCCAGTCTACAAACACCAATCACAAAGTTTTCCTTTTCCATCCTGGAGTTTGAAGAGACTTTCTAGACATATTGTGCTTTGGCAGCGCTCTAAATGAGTCATCGATTTTTGGAACTGTCGAAAAAGGACATGGAGATTTTTAGATTAATTTCCACCCTTCTCCCAGACTCATATGTTCTCTTGGTTGGGATGATCATAAATAAAGTGATTACTGCATTATCAAGGACCTAGTAAAAGCTGGACTTTCATCTGTGAGACATTAAATTTGGAAAAATTAAGTGGCAGAATAGATCTCTAGCATGAGGGTCTCTCGCGTAAGCCCAGCAATCCCACAAAGACTGTAGATCAATGCGAATATCCGCTGGTGTCATCGCTCAGCTAATGGTTACGGAGGAGCAGAGGAAGTGGAGAATGGGAAAGTTTTCTCCCTGCTCCTCCAGTTATTCAAAGTCACAGCCGTTAGGATCCTGGTTTACGGCCAGTATCGGTATGTGTCATCTTTTCCATTGCAGCACTCCTTGTTTGGCTGTAAAATACTAGGATACTAGGATATCAGTGGCTGAGTCCTAAACTTGATGTGTCACAACTGTAAGCATGGTCTCACGCTTGGAACACTTCATGCTTGTTTGAATGGCTAATGAAATATAAACTGGTACATAAAAAAGCACGGTGTTTACAGCATTAATAGCTATTATTGTATTAATTATTGTTTAATTATTTCATTCAAGTCAGTTAAAAGTCTTAGGACTACTGGTAATATTGTTTAAGATACATTAAGAATGATGATTACTGTTTGGTAAAGAAAGATAAAGAAACAATATGAAGGTGTGTGCTCTTATAGTAAAATAATCAGCTTCAGGTCAATAATAATAATAATAATAATAATTATTATTATCATTATTATTATCATTATTATTATTATTGTTGTTGTTGTTGTTGTTGTTGTTATTATTATTATTATTATTATTATTATTGTACTACTACTACTACTACTACTACTACTACTACTACTACTAATAATAATAATAATAATTATTATTATTAGTAGTAGTAGTAGTAGTAGTAGTAGTAGTAGTGTTATTATTATTAGTAGTAGTAGTATTATTAACAGCTTATGTTACCAAGACTGTTACAATGCACAGACACCGGAAATTCCATCCAAATAAATGACATCTTGCAGAAAACCAAATTCACATATTCACAATTGAACATTTTATTTATTTATTGTTTTAATGTATACAGACAGCCCTTCATAAAAGTCCCCATAAGCGTAAACAATAAAGTAACAGGAAGAGCACATTAATATAAACCTGTGAATTGAATTCCAGCAGCAGTAGTGTCATAGTGCTGTTATAGAAAAAACCTTCTGACCAATCAGAATGGAGAATTCAAAGTCACTGTAAATAATTGAAATAACTCGTAAGAAGAGTTTCTCTAGGAGCGGTTGCACTTTCAATTATGGTAAAAAATATAATCAAGTCGCTGTCGACTCCGACGTCTTCCGAGTTAAAACCCAAAGTGGTTCTATACATGAGAGATCGCTGACTCTGTGGAAAGTGAACAGTCTGTGAAGACACGTTAAACACGGTCGATTCTGTATACACTCAACGGCACGCCACTGATCCGTTCTCTTATCCTGCCGCCCGGAGAGAACAGAGACTAAGAGATTGAAGTCAAAAGTCTTACATCTCTGAGCTTTGACCTGCTCTAGGAGGAAGATAAAGGCAATGCTAGTTCACAGAAAATTCTAGAGGCACACAGCTAGTATAGAAAGAATATTGTCTTCAAGTGTTCTTTTTTTCCCCCTTTAACACAGAAGGCAAGAAAAAAACATTTTGCTAGTAGTCTCTCCAAAAGAAGCATCCCTGGAATTCCTATTTAAAAAAAAAGATATCATTATTCACATGAATCGATGTTTAAATGATGGTAAGACAGATTTAAATCCAACTTGGACGCTTTGAATGTAAAAAAAAAATATATAAGCGATAGACAAAGAACATCTTTCACACCATAACCTTCCTTCCAAGTGAAGCTTGTCCAATATCATCAGTAAACTCCAAAGCCAAACCAGAAAAATGCTCATATACTGTATATCCTTTTAATCTCTTTTTATCCTTTAGATTTTTTTTTTTTTTGCTCACAGTCCACCTCAGACTCTCCAGTCATTTTTTGCTGCTATTGATTTTCAGGAAATGAGTCTCGAGCCAGATTATCCAAGTTTGCCAGCAGTATGTCTTCTTCGGGATAACGTGAATTTAGCCGCAAGAGCTGCTCGAGCATTGATCTAAACAATGAAGATGAGCCAGCAGTAAATCAGCAGCTCTCTGGCTTGAGATTTCTGACAACCAATAGCATTTAACAGGCAAGAAACTTGTAGAAACTCCCAAAATGAAGCTTAATCCAGCCTTGGCCTGGATATAAATCTATAAATCAGGAAACATCTGCTTCCCAGCCCATGTCTATCAGCATCTTTGCTCAGCTATGGCACCAGCATTTACTGGGATATCAAGAGAATTTCCATGTATTATATGATCTCCAGATTCTTTTTTTCCATAACAGAATTCTTCATGTTTTAAAACCGTGTTTATTCAACAACCGAAAACATACCCTCTGCATGTATGGTATTGATATGCAAAACAACATGTTTTGGTTTCCCAGAAGCCAAGAACAGACTAATGGAGAAGAAGCAAGAACACAATCAGTTTTGCCCCATTGACGAAAAAAAAAATGACTGGCAAACATTTTGGCTATGAGATGTGTATTGTCCTCACACGTAGGATGTATTATTCAAGTGTTCCTTCCATTCTTACATGTTTAATGGGCTGTGTTAGCTTTATTACGCTCAGCTTCTACAATATTTCTATCGGACATCCCAGCTTGAATTCAGGTTAATAAAAAATAAACAGGCATTTTATTTTAATCAGCTATCCGCTGCAAATGAATATGGTGCATGTAATTGCAATTATTGTGTCCAGAAATTGCAGTGGTGCTAGTTATTCTTGGACTGGACCAATTGCTGTCATGAAGCAGAGGATAGTTTCAAGATCTCAACTTCAAACACAGAAGCTTTCAGCTATTATTCAGCTGAATATCTAGCAGGTTAGTCAGGTTGTTGGTCATACACTCTCCAGGAATGCACATAAACTCATCTTCTCTAAGTCAGGGTTACCTTAGGGACAAACAATGTTACAAAGATCCAATAAATGGGTTGTGGTTTCAGCTCAAACAGATGCATGAGTTTCCATTCAAGTACAAAGGGTTGCCTGTAGCAATTAGGCCCTTGTCAAAAGTCAGTCCTTATGCTTGCCCATTTTTCCTGCTTCCAACACATCGACTTCAAGAGTTGACTCTTCAGTTGCTGCATAATATATGCCACTCCTTGTAATGAGGAACGATAATCCATGTCATTCACGTCATCTGTCAATGGTGTTAATGTTATGGCTGATCGAAGACAGTAGATACTTTCATGCATGGTGAAACAGTGTGTCAGGATTTTGATAGGTTCTGAATGTGGTATTAATATTCTTTAGTAAGTTGTACAAGAAAGATCTGGTATTAGAAACACATTCAACTTTTATTTCAATCCTTTGGGTTGTAAATTATTGGTGTTTTCCCCTGTCTAAAAAAGCTGATCATGAAATAGGGTCAATGTTATATTGGGTAAGCTGAATTTGGCACGGTAAATTCATCCAGTTATTTTTTCCAGGAAGTTATATAGCAACTCAATGCACCAAAGCATGAATATAATATAATAATAAAAGTAAAGAGTGTCAGGTAATATATAAGGTTAATATAATGGAGGGATAACATGGATGTACATTTAAACTGAATTGAATATCAATGTAATTAGAGAGGTTTGAGGAAAATAACAGGATGGCATACAATAATCCACTCATTACAACCATTTCCACTCACGCCGGTACAACACACACTAACACACCATCACCACGTCAGTGTCACTGCAGTGCTGAGAATGATCCACCACCCAAATATTACCTGATCTGTGCTGGTCCTGTGGGGGTCCTGACCATTACAGAACAGAGTAAAGGGGACTAACAGAGTGTGTAGAGAAACAGATGGAGTACAGGCTGTAATTGTAGAACTGCAAAGTGCAGCTATATGGAGAGTGGAACTGAGAAAATGGACAATGAGTGTAGAGATAAGGAGGTGGTCATAATGTTATGGCTGATCGGTGTACACATATATGTAAATAAGTGTACATAATTCGAGTGTTTCGTATAGAATAATACTACTACTAAAGAAATATGAGTGAATTAAAAATGTACAAGTATGAGGTGTCTAAATGGGTATAAGTATAGATGGAAATGATAATTAATAATAAGTCCAGTGTGTGGTCCGTAGTGTTAACGGTGTACAGTGACGTCTATTTTAAGTATACGTTTATTTTAAAAACCAGCAAATAATTATATTATTGGAGTCTGCACATGTGCTTTTACTATCTGCATTTGAATGTACCATGCCACTGTATTAAATTTTCATTTCCCATAATTTCCTACTATTCTCAATACTTTCATCATGGAGACCGAGTTCTAGTGCTACTGTCTCCAATCTACAGTCTCCAATCTCCAAGAGAAACTTTATTAAATTGCACAAAAGGTGTCATTATTCATTGTTTAACTGATGGCAAGAAAGATTTAAACCTAACTCGGATACTTCACATCTAACCGCCAGTGAAAAAGTACAGACTCACACAAACACACACTTAAACAGAGAACCTTTTTTCCTTCCAACTGAAGGTTCTCCAATATCCTCACTAAATTGCAACCCCTAACCACAGAAACACTCAGATTTTGTATATCCTATTACCGTTTTTCCCTCCAACACACTCAGTCAGATTTTAGATATATATTTTTTTTTCATTGGGTGCATTTTAAAGCGTGAATAAACGCTAAATATTGCACGTACGTGTTCTTCTGGTTAATGTGTCTTCTTCCTTGTTTGGATCCAGAAAATGAGGCTCAATTTCTGAGGCACACTTTCAGCTCCTCCTGTGCCTACTCAGCTTCATTCATTGAGCAAAGAAACCATATTAAACACCACCACCACCCCTGCTCCGAATCACGAACCTGACATTTCACCTTTAGTTTACATCCAGACACAATATGGACACCATCTACAAAGTGTCCCGACATCCCAGAGGACCAGGATCTGGGATGACCGTTGAGAGACCCCGATGTTTTATGCCCTATGTGCTGACGGCAGGAGGTCAGAGGTCAAACACAGCAGGATCACAGTCGTCCCCATGGGACACACACATAGGTACGGTGTGGTAGATTCAGGTCAAACTGAGCAATTTTGTCTCAGCCCGCAGGATTGGATCTGACACACGATAGCATTGATTAAGAGGTTGATTTGAGACAAGGAAACAAATCAAGGGCTCGTTAAGGCTTTAATACGACTGAGGGTCAGATACGGATCCGTTAGAGCTGGGAGCTGTGGTTTTACTTGCAAAATGATCTTAACTAACTCAGAAATGTGCCGTTTAAATGGTTCTTTTAGATTAGAGAAGTGTTTGTGTTGAATTTGTTAACAAACCTAAAAAAAACCTAAAAAAAACCTTGACTTAAACACATCCTATTCTTGTATACCAAGAATCCTATACCAAATGACCTTGAATTTAGGCCGTAACATCATTTTTTACCCATAAATGTGTTCTACTGTGTAAATACTGTAGTATTGTAGTATTAACATATAGATATGTTATATTCATTCATTCATTCATTCATTCATTCATCATCTTAACCGCTTATTCCTTTTCAGGGTCGCTGGAGAGCCGGTGCCTAGCCGGCAGCATAGGGCACAAGGCAGGAACAACCCTAGACATGGTGCCAATCCATCGTAGGACACACACACTCACACACTAGGGCCACTGACCGAAAACTGACCGTGTTTCACTTCTGAGTTGAATCAAATACACCATCAACTGCTGTATTAGTGTGCTAAGCCAGCTAGTCTGCTAGGCGATTAGCGATCACAGCCTTTGCACTTAATCAGTCCAATCTCCATCAGCCAGCAGTTTATATCTTCAACAGTGTGTGAATTGTTTAATCAGTTCACTGGGTGTAATTGCAGTTTTTCATACTACACAGCACTCAGTTATAGAAGGTTATAGAAGGGATTATTCATTACTGCACTATCCCGTGTCACCCAGATGACATTGGGTTCCCTTTCTGAGTCTGGTTCCTCTCAAGGTTTTTTTTCCTCTCATCATCTGAGGGAGTTTCACCACTCACCACTGTCGCCCCCGGCTTGCTCATTAGGGTTACAGTTAGGATGGCATCTCAAATGTCATACCAGTCAAGTTGCCCTCTTTCTGTTAAGACTTCTGGCTTGGCTTGGATACTGTTAAATATTTTATTGAGAATGTCACCATGAGTCTCAGACGCTGAAATCCTGCTTGTGCCAACCTGTGACAAACGCTAGCAGAAAAGACTAGCAGAAAGCTAGCATGCTAGTCACCTTAGCAAATGCTATTAAAGAACAAAATCACGTGTTTTGACAGGTTAAATAAATGGCTGTGGCTCTAACATGAACAAAACTAGCAGTTAGACACTACTACTAGCTGATGTAATGTTAGTTGGTTAGTTAGTTAAGCATTAGCAGGCTACAGTGGGAGTACATGGGCTTTTTCCCCAAATCACATATTCATAGCTATTTATACCTCATGCCATTTTTCATAATTATAATGCTAAAGACGTTTCAAAGCAATTGTAGTCATTTTTTAGGGATTTTTTTTCAAGGTATAAAATGGTACATTCGGTGGAACCGTGTCTGTTTTTTTTCCCGTCTGTTTAAATAACAGACAATAACACAGACACAAACATGCTTTATCGGTCTGTCATTTCGATTAGGCCTTTACAGGCCCAATGTGGCCTGGATTAGCTGTCAATCAAACACCTATTGTGTGTGTGTGTGTGTGTGTGTACGTGTCAGATTGACTGTCTTGTAATCTCCAGTCATGCAGTCTTTACCTGTCTGTCTGTCACTACAGGTTAGTGTTGAGACCATCATACACAGTGTGTGTGTGTGTGTGTCACACAGATCTCATGCTCCTGTTAGAATAACAGTAAAGACAAAGCCTGCATTCCTACTCTCTCATCTCTGATAGTAAGACATGTTGCATCCCAGTCGGTTGTCTCTTCCAGGCTCCTGTAGGTCGTATACCAATAAAGCCGACATCCGAGCCAGACCTGAAAGCTTCACAACGCGTAAAAGTTCCCTGTTTACAGCCGTTACCGACCTCGTGTGAGTCTTTTGTTTTTGTTGCTCCATGACAGTCTTACAATCATCAAAGCTAGAACTGCTGAAGGTCCTCTGTCTCCTGTCCCTCAACGTGTCTCTTTCCTTTTCCAGCTGAACCATTGCTTAATGTCGGCAACTTATCATCTTAATGTCTAGCTCTCCCTGCAAGTATTTTCTGCTTTCATTTGTACTCCGAATTATACATATCCATAGCCACGCAGTCATCGGGATGTATAACGTTCTTCCTTTGTGATCAAACTAGACTAGTCAGACAAAAAAACATCGTGCTGTGAGCATGTATGAAGGAGTATGAAGGATAACAAATCTGTGTTTGGGATGATTAAAAATGAGTTGAAGATGCCACATCTAGACCATGAGACAAATCTTTATGAGAGCAAGGCAAGGATGGAGGGCAGGGACGGAGGGATAGCTAGCTCTCCTATTTTCTCGTCTACCCTCCGGCTCCGGCAGAGGCAATCACAGCCACGAAGAGCAATGAGTCCCACGAGACTGGCCAGACCATCACTAGGCCATCATGAATGAGAGAGAGAGAGAGAGAGAGAGAGAGAGAGAGACAGAGAGAGAGAGAATGTGAGGAAAGAGGGGGGATGATCAGTCTCCTCAGGCGGTGCTCCTTCAGCAGGGGTCATTTAAACAGGGTCCATTAGCCAGGCGCTCAATTCTCAGCACCAATATTTATTTTACAGACCCTCATCACCTCTCGCTGTCTCTCTCTTACACACACACACGTGCTCATCCTAGATAGGGAGTTTGTTCTGTAGAGAGTCTGTTGCGTTTGAGATACTGGAAGTGAAGCTGTTTAACAGTTCTTATAAAACCGACTGTTTATGGTGTCTCCATTAAAACAGCAGTAAAATAAAGTACGATCAAGGCTTGCTCGAGAAGCCAGAAACTCACCCCATGCGCCAAACTCACTGCCAAATTGGATTTTTTTTTTTATTGTTGTTGTTGTTTGTTTCTCAGATGGAAAGCAGACCACCAGTGTAATATGTTGCAGCAATTAAAAGATAAAACTTTTTTTTTAATCCAAAGCACAGGGGGATGATAAGGATGAGACACGGCCTGGTGCACGTTATCAGATTTTCTTTCATTGTGAGCTCAGTTTAAAAGGTGGCATGGTGAGTTGCCGGTGCTGGATTTGATTTGGGCGGAATAAAAAGAGAAAATAAGGGAAGCCGGTGCAGGAAAAAACAAAAAACGCGTACGTGACGATTCCATGTTTGAGGTGCTGTTTATGTTCTATTGATAGAACAGGAACCAACCCTAGACAGGGCGCTAATCCATCGTAGGGCTCATACACACACACATTCACGCTCGCATTCACCCTCTAAGGGCCAATTTTCCCATCACCAATTCACCTACCTGCATGTAGGTGTACCCGGAGGAAACCCACGCGAACACGGGGAGAACATGCAGACTCCACACAGAAATTTCCCAGCTCGCCCCACCCGGGGATTGAACCCGGGTCCTTCTTGCTGTGAGGTGACAGCGCTATCCACTGCGCCACCGTGCCGCC
>JAOVYV010000053.1:5355407-5365580 GCA_025674545.1 Hassar affinis
ATTTAGCTCCATCCATCTTCCCATCAACTCTGACCAGCTTCCCTGTCCCTGCTGAAGAAATGCATCCCCACAGCATGTTGCTGCCACCACCATGTTTCATAGTGGGAATGGTGTGTTCAGGGTGATGTGCGGTGTTAATTTTCTGCCATAGATAGTGATTTGCATTTAGGCCAAAAAGTTCATCAACTTTGGTCTCATCTGACCAGATAACCTTCCATATGTTTGCTGTGTCCCCTACATGGCTTGTGGCAAACTGCAAATGAGAATGGCTTTATTCATGCCACTCTTCCATAAAGGCCAGATTTGTGGAGTACACAACTAATAGTTGTCCTTTGGACCGATTCTCCCTCCTGAGCTGTGGAGCACTGCAGCTCCTCCAGAGTGACCAAGCGTGTCTTGGCTGTTTCTCTAATTAGTGCTCTCCTTGCCTGGACTATCAGTTTAGGTGTTAGGTTTGCAGTTGTACCATACTCCTTCCATTTCTGGAAGATGGACTGAACAGGATTTCTTTTATAAACTAATGCTGCTCTGCAATTCTCCACAGCTTAATCCCTGACCTGTCTGGTGTGTTCCTGGGTTTTCATGAAGCTGTTTGTTCACTAATGTTCTCTAACAAATCTCTGAGGCCTTCACAGAACAGCTATAGTTATACTGAGTATAAATTACACACAGGTGGACGCTATTTACTAATTAGGTGATGTCTAAAGGCAATTGGTCACACTGGATTTTATTTAGGAGTGTCAGAGTACAGGGGGCTTAATACAAATTCATGTCACACTTCAGATTTGTATTTATTTTGAAAACTATATATTATTTTCTTTTCACTTCACAATTATTTGCTACTTTATGTTGATCTGTCACATACAATCCCATAAAATACATTGAAGTTTGTGGATGTAATGTGAGAAAATATGGAAAAGATCAAGGGATATGAATAGTTTGTAAGGCACTGTATATACGCTGTGTTGAAGAACTTTCAAACATCTATATTACTTAATCAAATGAAAGCCTAGTTAAGGAATAAATAGAGACATAGATCACATACACCTCTGTAATTATTACCACAACAGTGCTGGTGGTCATCTACTTTTTGTCAAAGTTCTTCTTCTTCTTCTTCTTCCATTTTTTTCTTCAGCAATATTGTCAAAAATGATAAACTTTTAATGACAAGCTGGCCTTTAGGAGGCACGTTACCCTAGCTCATAAGGAGACCTTTGTGGAGTAGTGCCACCTAGTGAATAATGTTCAAAGCAAAAATCTACCAATTGAATAATCAATATCTTGCGATGTAAAGACTGCTTCAAAAGCTGCTTCAGCTACAATTTTGTAATTTTGTATGCTTATTTCACTTTATACATGTAGTATGTTTAGTTTAAACCAGTGTTTGTAAAGGTAATGAGTTTTTGGTTCTAGTCCCAGCTGTGCTTCATGTCAGTCATGGTTGTGCAAGAGGACATGATTACCCATGGTCATGTAGGAGACATGACAAAGCAATGTTCTTCTCAGATTCCCTTATGTAACTTGACAACACCGTACTGTGGCAGCCATCATTCACAGTAGAGGAAGCATTTGCTGGAGTGCAGCATACTTGTTTCACTCAACTAGAAGATTTGAGTAAAGACACTGTCATATCCATCCAAAGGTTTTAGATCTTTTCCATGCTTAAATCTATGAATTTAAGTATAATGTGTAGTTTAATGGATATTGAGCTGACCTTGTGGAATTTACACACCATAAAAGCAATGGATATAGCTTGCTTAGGTTATTGGTATGACTTTTCAGCTATCACTGGAATTGAATTTGTTAGTACAGCAAACAATTGTTATTATGGAACTGATTCTTTCTCTCAGTCGATGGGCTGAAATGTACACACTGGTAGACAGACACAGGCTGTGCTCAGTTACACATGATTTCATTTGATTTGGTTATCACTGGGGCCTGGCTGAGCACTGAGGACAAATCGGTAGGTGTAATCCCACCGTGTCACACTTGGACCTCAGTTATTTAGGCTCAGATTTAATATTCATTACTTTTGCAGCTTGGCTGATTTTAAGAGGCTCTCTGCCCTAGACTAACCCCTCCTTCTTCACCCAACCTCCCCACCTACAGGATGTGCAGGATGTGCTGTCTTCAGGTTAGGAGTAAAGAGGAGAGAATACATAACACCAGGGTCTTTATGCATTTCCTATATCCTATATTCCATCATTCTGACTGTGTATACTCCTAGACAAAATGGTACCTTTTCATGTCTTTGGGGTGGTACCCTCATCTATCTATCTATCTATCTATCTATCTATCTATCTATCTATCTATCTATCTATCTATCTATCTAACATTTAGTTTGAAATGTGTGTTACAAGTAGTGTACCCTTCTTACATGACAATATGTACCTTAACTCTTTTCAGAGCTACACTATATGAACATTTCCAGGTGAACACTACATATTACATGTACACAAGATAAGCAACACAGAAAGGTACAGCTTAGTTCTCTTCTTCTTTTTTAAGCTGTATGCAAAGTAGGCCATAACATGCCATCTTCATGAAATTACATAAATGTTGAACATAAGCCATCATTTGTACTGTAATGCAGTAAAATGATTAGTTTTGAGTATAGTCTCCTGACATTTCACTGCTTTTTATGTGACTTTGAATTGACTTATTTTGAATGAAAATATTGTATGTACCACTTTGGTTAACCTGGTACATGCATTCTTGTAAAAATGTTGGAAAAAATTAATTATGAGCAAAAAAAAAAAAGATTTGAGGAATATACTACTACTACTACTACTACTACTACTACTACTACTAATAATAATAATAATAATAATAAATGAAAACTTCATTGCTTTGGATGCACTCTACAGAATTGTATCTTCATTTAGCTACAATGCTGGAATAAAAGCCTCTCTTGCAGCTGAATTCATATTCTTCCCCATGATCATTTTAGTGATCTATGTGAGACAGACAACAGTTCAGCTCCTTGTTCCAAGATAAAACATCTGTTGGCTATTACGTGACCCCAACAGAGGCAGCCGTGAGAAGCAGGATGAGAGAGAACACTTAAGAGAGCTGTATATAGCATGTTTTTGAATATTTATTTTATCTCCATTCATTATGTTATAAGTATAAGTATAAGTGTGTGTATGTTTTTTTTTTAAAGAAGAAAATCTTTAACTTGAGAGGGGGAGTTGAATTTTTTTTTCTCTCCCAAACGGGTAGCAATTTCCCTCCATTTAGTCCCTGAGTGTAATTAGCTTGAAGAGATTGTGGAGTGAGCAGCATATTCACAGGACATTAACTTGCTCACGTCTTCCAGTTGGAGGGAATTAATAAGAAAGATTAAAGTTTAAAGACAGCAAAAAAACCATTATAGCTCACACCCTGGCTTTGCAGAGAAATGCACTAGATTGACTCTTTGTGTTTGAAATTCCTCTGTCCTTCTTTTGACGAAGCAGTTTGTGAACATGTGCTAGAAGAGGTGTAGGTGGTCAGGTGACTTAGGTATCAATGATAAGCAGCAGACTAAGAGAAAGCGAGTGAAACAGGAGGTGTTAGATCTATATAATGATGTGTTACACAAACATTCACCCTGGCACAGGTTAATGTGGGCAGCTTGCTATGCAAATGTAAATGTAGAATCCCATTTGCACAGAATCCAAGCTTTAAATGATATTAAATAATGACATTTAATACCACAAATTTAGAATTTTCCTGTTTCAGTTTCATATCTCGTATATATTTTTTTTAATCATAAAGAAATTATTCTGATAGATCAATTGAGCAGTCATTTTATCTTTATATTTATTCCTTAATATTTCTAGATCCAATGGAGCCTAGCTTTCAGACCACACCTAAAGAATTTTCAATATTAAAAGTTATTAGGTTGAGACATGAAGAAATTTAATCATCCATAACAGTCTATTCCAGGAGCTGATTTGCAAAACTTCAGTCTCAGTCACTCGGGCAAATCTATTTTCCATAATTCAGCACCTGGCCTTACAGAGGCTGGTGATTCATTTGTGTGTATTAAGCTCGGGTTTTATTAGATCCGAGACAAATTTTGGTGTGGATTCCATAGATCATTAAGCATGAGGTAATTTTATCCTTGTTTCCCTAATGATGGCATAATGGAGAGCGAATTTCTTAACTAAAGAGCACAGAATGCTCTGAAGGTCGTCCTCATCTGCGAGCTCCTTCAAGCGCTTCTCCCCGAGATTGGAAAAGTGGGGAGCTTTTGGAGCAAGTCATTAATAACAGTAAAGCTCAAAGCCTATTTGTGTCTCACTTTCTACTTTTCATGTTGCTATCTCTCTGTCTTGGATTTTTAATTTATTTTGCTTTTTTCCCTTTCCTTCTCTTCGTAGTGCTGATGGAGCAAGGCTGAGGACTGGAGCATGGTGAAGTAGCCTCGTGATTGAAATTTTATGTAAGGAGTTTCACCACTTTACTTATTCATGATTAAGAAAGGTTAAAGAGAGAAGGTGCAGTGAGAGAGAGAGAGAGAGAGAGAGAGAGAGAGAGAAAAGACTATAAGCTTAAATGCCAAGAGTATAATCTCCATTTGGGCTGTGGCACAAAACGTAATTGGCATTAGAATTCTGCTGAGAGCTCGAATAGTAGGTACTTTATCCTCATCACTTTAGATATTGTTCCAAGTCAATCATTTGTCAACATGATGCATGATGGGTAGAACCTGACTCTAATCAACTCTTCTGTCTCTTCTGGAATGTGGTTATGTCTCAGTACATCTCTGTCCAGGATGTTATAGCTTAGGAACCCACTAGGCCAAACACACCACTAGGACATACTCTCCTGACAAATGTTATATGGTACATGATCTATTCAGTCTCTAACTGAGAGCTATTTTGACCATCGGAGTTGTTATGAATGTTAAAACCCAAACATTTTCTCCTCATAGAGAATAGCTTTATTCATAGCAAACAAAAAAAATCTTCCCCTGAAACTGAAACAACTCACACGTAACACATTATTCCACTGATTATTCTGATCTAATTTGAATTCATACAAAATTTGTCTAAAAAAAACCATAAACCTTTTAAAACTAATTAGCATTATGGCCTCAAGTTACAAATTTGTAATAATTTGCATGACTCCATTTGTAGGGAAATTACAACTTTTGTTATTTAAATTAAAACAAATTTCATTTGATGACAATTTTAAAACAAAAAATATTATTGATATATGATTGCAGCATGGACTAGTCATATTATCTAAAATTTAGAGGTTAGCATTTATAATTTTTTGGCCAAATGAATAAATCTTTTTGGTCCAGTCTATAACCTCAATAATGGATTATGGATTATGGAAACTCATAATGGATTATATTCAGAATTGAGTAATGTATATTTAGTGTTAGTGCCATTTTAATACCAAAATTGGGTACATCAATATTCATATATATTCTTGACTATATATACATTTATATTTATATATACTGTATATTTGATGATATTCTTCTGATGTAGTTACAGATGTAAGCACTATTCATTGCAAGGATTATGCAATGAGGAACAGAGTTTGCCTAAAATAGAGGCATTTCTCAGTTAAGCACAATCTGAAGTTGAACTTAAATGCATTACTTTTGTACAGTTTTTGACTACTGTCTTTTTATTCTTCCTTTTAAAATGACTTCTTGCTTTTATATACATTGTAGTTGACAGCAAAGAAAATAGCTGCATTTCCTTCTTCAGTCCACATTTTCAATCCCTATGTTTTTTTTTACCTGAAAGGCAGGTGCTTGTGTTTAAAGGTGGTCATCTAGATGCTATTGAAAAAAAATCATTTCTCACACTTGAAATCAAGAAAATCTGGCAACCTTGGTGGTGTAGCTGATACACAAGTGATTTGCATATTGTAATTCTGAAAAGTTAGGGAGCATTTTGTAGTATCTGGGCTTCTGTCCTTTAGAAATACACAGAAGGGCCTGTAGGCTCTGTGGGTTAGATGGAGAAGAGGTCTTGTGCTTCCAGAGTTTGGGGCCTCTTGGTTACTTAAATGTAAGGCCCATATGGTTATGATTTTGAACAAAGAATAATCTATACATCAAGGGCGTTCCAAGTCCTTTTCTCAGCCTATAAGGACCCAACGTCCACCCTGTATTCTTCAGAGTGTAAATCTGGCTTCTACGCACTCTCCAAGCGTTCCTGGGGCTTGTAAACGAAACTTGTCTGATTCTGTTTTTATTTTATATTTGTATTAATAAATTCCTTTACAAAGAAGAAGATGGTGTCAGCAAAGATTCTTTATCTCAATTTCTTTGCATCATCACTGCACAAGAGGTACCACAATTTGGCTTTATAGAACTAAAAAAACTAAAAAGATGTTTTTTAGTCACTGGATCATTCAGGTCAGATCTCAGGGGGCAAGTAAAACCAACAGACATGTCGAATAGTGTGTTCATGTGAAATTAGTCACACTAATTGTGACTTACACAAATTAGGTGTTGTGTAAATATAAAGAGTTTTGCTATATATCAAATCTGAGGCATTTCAAATCAGATGATTATCCAATCATTAGGTACTGCATTCTGAGATATTAACATCACTGCTGTTTGCTAAAGCAAGGTAATGCTTTGTTGTTACAATGTGCATACTGCATTAGCTACTTTCATATCAGTAACAGCCTGGTGTGAACAAAGATTTACGAGAACCTTCTGTCTCCAAACCAGGTGAATCGTCATGCAGAAGCCTGGAGAAAAAGCTCTAACATGGCAAAATGTCCCTTTAATAGTCACAGACATTTTCCTTTTCTATCTTTCACATCAAGTTTAATTGGAAAAGAGGCAGAATTCACTTGGAAAGGTCCAGGAACAAACAGGACAAAAAGAAAGAAATAAGGCTGACAAGATGATCGATTACCTGTAAGTCCACCTGACACAGAAATTAGAGTTTTTTAATGACGGCTGCTTCTTCCTGGACATGAAATTCAAATGCTCTGGGCGAGGATCTATCAGAGCCGTCAGGCGTTCCTTAGGCCCGAATGCTCCTAGCACAGCCACTCTGTCTCTGTCACCACTGAGAGGGACATGGTTATTACTGACATGCCTTTGTATTAACCGCCATCGTTCAAATGTAACGCACACACACACACACACACACACACACACACACACACACACACACACACACACACACATCTTCCAGGTGTCTGGATTGCAGTTGCAAATGCTGCTGGTTGTATGGTAAAGTAAATGGCGTGAGGTTTATTTTCAGCTGACATTTTTTAAGCATGTCAAACAACCCTGTCAACAATTGAAAGAGGAAATCTCATATGTCTTAGGATGTCTCTGATTTTTAGCAAGTATTGGCTCACTTGCATATTTGTTGCAACCACTTTAACTTTCAAACTCAGCGCATCATTTAAAGGCCTTGATTATTCCACTTAGATTTAGTGCTCTGGTGCTAAGCTCTAGTGAATCCAAAGGACAATACTAGACACGGGACGATCAGGAAAACACCCAACCATGCGCTGACACTGTGGAACATACCATTAGTCAAGCATTTTATTTCTAACTGATTAAATTTCTCACAGAGCTAAAATAACCAGCCATGAAGGAGCAATGATTTACAGTTGATTTCCTCTGTGCAGTGGACATATGATTTACACTGGCTCTTTTTTTCTTTCTATACCTGATTTTACTGAACTGTAAGCAATGATCAGCATTGACAACGTAAACATTCCTTAAAAAAAATCATTGAAGATACAGTAAATTCCTTAGAGTCAGCTCCATGTTTGTTTGGTGCATATAGCTGATGTGTCTATATTATGTTTTTGATTAATCAGAGCTTGGAGTTCGTGCACTTAATCTGTTTAGGATTATAGCTGAATGAATATGGATTGAATACAAGCAATTTAGCTGGAGATAATTCAATTCATTTTCTCATCTTATGTGATGTTACAACTGAGCCAAAGACCCAGAAAAAAAGCATGCTCATTTCTTTATATAACTACATTGTGTAATTAAAACCCGTAACTGTTGTCACTTTATATTTTCAGTAACTTGATATACTGTACACTACAATAGCATTTATATGTTACAGGAACTTTCTGTATTCAGATGCCTTTACTTGACAAGTTATATTAACAATGATAATCAACAGAATAAGGAAAAGTAAAGCAAAAAAGGACATCCTTAGAGAAAAAATGAATGACATTAATAGTGATAGTTATACAGTATGATAATATACAGTTGATAATGGCTTCATCTAATAAACATTTTAGCAGACGATCAGCACAAGATGTCTTGTAAAAATCAGAAACTCTTGTGCATTCCAACTTGTATGAAAAGCTTCGAAGAGGATTAGGTTTGAAGTGAGGAATTGCATTTTATTTCAGTGTTAGAATTTCAATGTCAAAATCAGTCAAAGAATAAATAAACACTCGAATTTTGACTTACACTGGACACATCATGCCCATTTAGCACAAAATAGCACATGGATTGAATACCACCACTCTCTTCCCACCCTGTCTAACATATCACGTTACATATTGGATGTGTCAAAGTAGTTTTTTTCTGGATAAAATGCTACTGGATAAACTTTTGCCTCCAGTTATTTTGAATCTTGATAGATCGAGAGTTAATCACTGCTAGATGCTGGAGGAATGTGTTGACTGTGGGTGGGGATACTCACTCAGTAGGTGGAGATATTCCGATGGGGGCAGTTTGTTTGTGACCTAGAACATTCTATTTCCAAGGTATTCCCACTCTTTTTCTCTCTCTTCTATAGTGCTTTTAATGGCAGTAGATTTTAACTCTGGCTTGAGAACAAATCCATAGAAGAGATAGATATACACAGCTCAAAGTTATAGCTTTCCTGTTTTCATGTTACTTGAATTGAGGAATGAAATCTTTTCTCAGTCTTAAACACTGGACTCTTAATGGTCAAATGCTTTGAACCTTTAGTATAAATCTTTCTTGGGAGAAAGTGAATGTTGTGCACCTTTGAGACACATTTAAAACACATAATAAATCTTTATCCAGAAGCAGTGTGGCATCTTTACTAACAGATTCACTTTTATGTCCTGAGGACGCTGTACAACGACCCTGTCATCAGTTTTCTTTACAGATTTCAAGATCTCCCTTTGCTTTTTTCAAACTACTCACAGAACTACAATTTCACTAAAATGAAAACATAAAAAAAACCAATGGCAGAGCACTACTAAGAATTGTAAACAGATTGATTAGAGATGTTGTCCAATTGATATTAGATCTACAGTGACGGAGTAGGGAGGAAGAGACGGTAACATGCACCAGTGCTTTTAAATCTATACAAACGGCTTGTGTTTGACATTGATAAATGGAAGTGCATGGAATATGCTTTAGATTAATGCATTGCTTGACTTGAATAAGTTACTGTACATGTTTCCAAACATGTCCTAAAGTTTCTCTTACAGCAAAAGAATATGTATCTATTGCCATTTTAAGGTATGGAAAATGTTATGACTTATTACTTTTTTTTCTGAAGCAACACTTCTCTTGCTTTGATTGGTTGTGAACATTTCCACAAATCAAAACTATTGGCTTGTTCACTTTATAATACAATACATTATAATATTTGACAAGTCCATAATGTGTAATGTGACTTTCCATGCATTACTGCTGACTTAATGGAACAGAAGTGTGTTTGTGTGTACAGGACAGAGAATAAAGAGATTGAGGCTGTCAGTCAAGACAGTTTCTTCACAGTGAAATGTTGGCTTTGCATCTATTATAATATCCACTATCCATGTTCCTGAATGCTCCTGGAGAGAAACATGATTATCTGGTGTGAAGATCATAATGCGGTGTGTCTCTGACATTTTCCTATCACCTCACAAGACCAATGGGGCAAGACTAAGACATTATGTGTGACGGCAAACTTGTTATATGTCTACACTAGACTTAATATGAGGATTCAATTCTACAAACCAGATTCCAAAGAAGTTGGGACACTAAACAAATTGTGAATAAAAACTGAATGCAATGATGTGAAGATGGCAAATGTCAATATTTTATTCGTAATAGAACATAGATGACAGATCAAAAGTTTAAACTGAGAGAATGTAAAAATATGTTGTTTCAAAATTTCATGGCATCAACAAATCCCAAAAAAATTGGGACAAGGCCATTTTTACCACTGTGTGGCATCCCCCCTTCTTCTTACAACACTC